>OV121086.1:41601401-42201401 GCA_921293015.1 Phorcus lineatus
CTGCAGTGTAATATTTGTATGGCTTTATTAAACTAGTGTAATATCGCTGCACGTAAGACATCAAAATATAGCGTTATTGTGACGTCACAATGTCAGCCCCGCCGTGACAATGGCGACTGATTCTGACTGATTGGTTTAAAACTTTGTGTTCTATGTTGTTAAGTTATTGTCTCTTGTGAAACGCAAAAAAAAATGTTTGAAACAAACATCAAATCGAAACGTTATATCAGAATAATTTCCTTTGATATTTCAAAACAAGAGGGACGTAAAGTTGGAGGAGAATCCCTCTGTGTGTGTGTTCACATCCTCGGAGGGTTGGAGGATTACTTCACAGCCCCGTCTCCCCCCGTACCGCTTGTAGTTGTGATAGTATCAGCCGCAAGAGTCGACAAGCCGCCCTTCATAATTGGAACAGTCGACAAAAGAGTATCATGTTTCCTTCATGCTTTCCAAACTCTTTGTAGTTAAACACTCCCCATTTTCCCCTTCCTAAATACGACCCTCATAATGAATACAATTATATTCCATAAACTGGTAGGCTTATCACGACCATCTTAATTCGTCTTTGTCGCCTTCCATCTCCATATTCATTGTATCCCGACGTCTGTGTGACGTTGGAGCGGTGATGCTGGAACATACATCATCGTTCTTGTATCGTGAAGATAACGTTTATATCTCTGGGACCCCTGACCCCGCTCTGTGAACGCGCGGAGTCTTCACATGCTGATGTAACTTTCACTATCTACCCCAATCGTTCCCTTCTTATTATATCTGTCACTAGACATTCATATTGCTTATTCTAAACTTGGCCAACTCTCCCGCCGGAGGTTTCCTATCTTTAATGTTGCTAACAATTCTTGTTCTTGTCTCAAAGTTTACCCACTTCTCAACTTCATACAGTTCTTCCCATTTTTACATTTATGTCTGTATATTTTAAAACTCATCATGTGTAAATTTCGACGGAGTATTTGAAACTGTCTTACATATGAATTTAGTTATTCCTTTATAAAGTTATTTTACTCTCGTATGGTTATTCGGTTCCAATCTATCAATTGCGTTTATCTCTCAGTTGCGACTCGATCAAGTCATTGAACAAACACTGACAATATTATCAAGTGTGACGTATTTCATTCTGTCTCAAGAAAGACCTTTAGAAGTTCATATCATGTTAATATCCTGCCTTGATATTTTTGCATGAAGTTTTACATCACTGCAGGTCCATCCCATGCCTATAACCTGCCTTGATATTTTTGCGTGGAGTGTAACAGCACTGCAAATACAGCTTATGCTAATATCCTTCAGTGATCATTTTGTGTTCAGTACAATAGCACTGTACAATGTACGTCAGCATCTGTAAGTATCACTGCAAGGATGTCAGACCAAAGTTGTGAGTTTTCGCAGGAACTTGAAGAGTCTGCAATGAGTTCAAATTGTGAGCTTAATCAACACGTAGGCACCATACATGTAGTTGTTTTCTGCTGATGAAGTTGCCCGCCCTTGACGGGATTCAAAAGCCGGACCTTTTGATTTGAAGTAGATGGTAGTGACCTATGTGCTATTGCAGCCATCAGATTTGAGTAAAACAAGGTCTGATGTATGATTGTGGTATAATTACATTGAATCTTTGATTCAGTATCACGTTTGAAGCCACCCACCCCCCCCCCCCCCCAAATCAATCACTTTTGTTCATTAGCAAGACGAAGTATATTCTAAAACATTCAAAACGACTTCATGTGTCAATTTTAGTCTTAAAAAATGATAATGAGTTCGTCCTCAAACCTCACTATAAATAGAACTATTGCTGACAATGTAACCGCCTGTTTCTAACTGTTTGTCTACCATTACTGACGGGAAGAGAACAACATTGTCTTTTTACGATTTCCCAGCAAGATTTATGCTAACCTTTACATCAACATCTTGTTTTCTAAACCACAGGAATGCATCTTGTTTTCCAACTTAAGTCTAGTATCGAGAGATTAAAGCATAATGTCTGACTGTTGACGCCGCTGAATCAAATACAAGTATACTTGAGGAACAGGAAATTCAATTAAAAAGTATATAAAACCTTCTTTGATTTTTATAATGTATCAAAAGAATTTTTTGCAGTAATTTGTTAGAAAGTTGAGAAATAAATTAATGTTTACTCTGTCACGATCGCCAATTTTAGTCCTATACTCTTTTACTCATTTTCTGTCATGAACATGCATCATTCTTGTATATATATATATATATATATATATATATATATATATATATATATATATATATATATATATATAATTTATCATAAAGTTATTGTTGTCTGTATCCTACCACCAAAATAAACCAAGCCGACGATAATAATCTTTGATAACACTATCTACTTTAGAAAATGAATATATGAATTTCAAATGTCTTAGGAATCTGTAAATTGTGCCTATCTTAGATTGGTTCCAGCGCCTGAACTCGAGATAACAGTCATTCCATATTCCCACGATATTTGGGAGTTTAGAATAGTATACATCTATCTTCTGCAGGAAAATTATACGTAATTGGCAATATATATTTGAATTATTAATAAAATGTTTTCAGATGAATAGTTGGATTATATAACCTAACATTGTCAATAATATGGTTTTAGTCATTGTCGTCGCCATCATCATCTTCATCGTTAACGCGTCAGTCATCGTTATCGTCGTAATTATTAACATTATCGTCCTGATCTTCGTCATCTTGTTGAGTTTAATTTTCTTATGTTATCATAATCGCTATTGTCCTTAACATCATCACATCACCATCATCAATATTATTGTCAGCATCACTTACACCTGTCATTGACAACGACAGCGTCATCGTCATGAACTACTTCAATTTTTGCAGCATAGCCTCTTCTATCAACACAACCGCTTTCTTCGTTAAGATCATCACTGAAACCATCGTTATCATCAAAAGCAATGAACGCCAGCACTGACGTGATCGTTTTCTTTTTACTAATTATTCAACTTTGAACAGTAATCCTTACAATAAAATTAACAGAAGATGATTTTAAAATTGATACATTGTAGATCAACTTGATTTTTATATCACTTAAGATTCTTAGTATGGCGTGAGAAAAGTTAAAAATGCAATAAGGAACGTTAAAAATACAAGAAGGAACGTTGAAAATACAAAAAGGAACGTTAAAAATACAAAAGGGAACGTTACAAATACAAACGAAGAATGACAGCATATCACACAGTCTAACGTTCTAGGTCTAGGTAAGCGCTTCCTGAGATGATATGTTGCTGTGTCTTAGATAAACGCCTTCCGAGATATGCGGCTGTGACTAAGGTATGCGTTTCCCGGGATGATATCCGACTGTGACTTAGGCCAGCATTGACTGATTAATATTTGGTTGTAACTGGTATTTGCGCTTTGTCTTAAACGTTTGGTTGTGATTGAGGTAGGCGGGTTATTGGAGGATATTTGGCTGTGACTGAGGTAGGCGGGTCCCGTTATGATATTTGGCTGTGACTGAGGTAGGCGGGTCCCTTTATGATATGTTGCTGTGACCACGGTGAGTGCTTCCCGAGATGAAATGTGTCTGTGACAAGCCGGAGTCTTGCAACTCATTGCCACACTAACGCCTCACTTGCAAATGGCATTTAACATTCTTTTGTATGCGCCACCAATTCCCGAAGTCTTAGCGCAAGATAACATTTCCTGTTTATTTTGATTATCCATCATAAACCAAGTTACATATATCATCTTATCCTCATTCAGAAGGAATGGTGGGGAATTCGCCCACAATCTTACCTTTATATCGCCCTATTAATTTGCTTTTAATAACGCCGAGCAGACAAGCTTCTTAATGCACTAGGTGCCTATGCAGTTGGCCAATTTCTCGCTCGTCAAGACGAACTATGGGAAATGCTGGTATTTACTCTCGTCATAATTTTGTCTATGAGAGCTCGAGACGGCAGGCACTTTGACGGGCGGATTGAGCGCGTAGAGAAAGTTGTTTAGTTTTGCACGCGACCCGTGAAAACTGCAAGTAAAGAAACCTTTGAATGCCATCTCCCAGCCGGACTAGTCACTGCTTCCAGTCGCGCCAAGCTCTCGCTTCGCCTCGCCGTCGCCACAGAGAAAAACTCTGGCATATCTTTTGGGTATGTATTACACTGGCGATGGCTTGAAGAGAGGAAGCATAGGGAAGAAACGGAAAATCTGTTTCGACAGCTCCCTGAAGACATGTGCCGTCTGAAGTCAGGCAAGGCTTGGAGAGAAGGGAAGAACTTGAACAGGAAAGAAACGACTGATTAAATAGCCCCGCGTTTCGCAGTCTCTCCCGGCGGGGGAAGGGGTGATATGTGAGTGGTTCTTCTTAAAATCGCAGTTCGAAACAGAAATATAAATTAGCCAATTACTCCAAGTCCATGTGATAGGTACGAGCAGAGATTCCAGTGCTGAGGAAGGTAGCATGTCAAGAGAAGACAAGCAGGAGCCGAGTCCCTTCCTTCTGCCTCCAAATTAAAATCCCGCATACTTGAACGCTGCAGACCGAAGCTTCAGCTCAACAGCTCTACACAAATGGGTGAAATGACAAAAAGCTTTTTTGACACGACAAGCAAGCCGACAACCGCGCTACATGTCTTTCCAAGTTAAGTTGAACGTTAACTCATTTTGAAGCCTTCTTCCCTTCACCCCACGTCGAACTTCTCGTGTCACTTTTTACCAGCCCAACCCTGGCCCGCACCATCCGCCTTTAGAGCCATATTTCATTGAACGTTAAGTGTCATCATTTGTCTTAATCAGACAGACACGCTGTACTTAATCGAAAAACATAAGTAATTTGTAAGCTGCTCGTAAAAAAGCTACAAAATCACATCCTTTTGCACCCCGTGACTGATGAAATGAATTGTTAATTATATTGAATAGACGTTATGTTTGCTGCAATATGATATTTGGACCGATGAAACATTCAAAAGTTTGTTCAACTATCTCATATCAAAGTCTTCAGGTACGAAATTAATTTCTGTATCTTTGAAGATATATATTTGGTTAAATCATAGCTCCAAAATGTACATGGCCTGTTCTGTTACAATTACATGCCGTGGAAACACATAATGTATGTATCTCAAATTCGAATGAGCTGTAGATCTGTAAAATGCCAAATGAAACTGTCAAACTTTACATAGAAAGAAATTACTTACCTTTACTGACAAATCAATACAAGACATCATTTTATACTCCTAAATGCATCATAAAGTCGTATGATATTGTATGTATATATTTATGTGTATATATAAATACACACACACACATTTTATATATGCACTAAAGGTATTTTGCAGATGCAGGGATTCTTGTCTTTGTAAAAGGTGTTAGTTATAAAAAAATGTCTATATAGTTTCAGTTTGAAAGATTGTTTTATGCTATCTTGGAAATATGGTTAAAAGGTAAAAGGTTTAGAAAATAGTTTGATTAATTAAGCAAATAAAGAGGTGGTGAAATAATAGAACATTGCACACGAGTCCTGTAATGGAAATCGCTGTTGGACATCTTCAGCCTAGACTTAGTTCAAACAGATTTTACTTTTCAAATAATGCAACTGTGTATTAAAGGGGAGTTAGCACGGTTTTCAATAGATATATTTCTTCAAATTTCCCCCCATTAACAATAGTTTATGCAAGATGTATTATCTTCTAAGGGTCAAAACATTTCATTACTGAATAAAAAATAAATAATATAGAATATAGCAAAACCCATTGGCGGACACCTTTTAATCATTTGAGGTAAGGAAATTAATTTGCATAGCCAATCATGGTACGTTCGTTTTAGACTGCTTTTTTTTATTGAAAACATTGTCTTCTATTTTGAAGCATTTATTTTTCTTTTCGTGAGATCGCTATATTTATCTTCTGTAACATGCCCTTTAAGATATTTTATTCTTGGACTTGCAAGAAAGATACTGTCAGGGTGAAAGATTGTGACTCCTCTAATACAAAGTGTGAAAAGATTTAAACGATTGTCAGTGAGAGTTAAAATAACTTATACAAGTAAGAGGAAGACAATATTGACGAACTAACGCCAAAAGCGATTAGACCTTCAAGCTTAGAGACCGTATCGATTGAGGATGGCAGAACTAATTATAATGTTCTTTTAATCTGCTAAACGTTTTGCCAATATATTCCTATTAACAGTGATACAATCTGCTTTCCCATTAAGGTACTTAACGACAATTTCTGAATTTTATAGATAAAAATCAAATATATCTTCTCAATTCATCACTACGAATTGTCATAGATAGCTCCTTCGAAACAAAAACAGAAGTTCATTGATGCAATTTCAGAGAAAAATCAGATACAGAAGTTATGAACTGTTTTGTATGTAAGTATATTTAACTTAAGGGATCTTTGTGAGTATGCATTTTGTTTAATTTCAACAAGAAAAACACTCGAATGATAAAGAATGATTTCGGGTTCTTAGTAGAATTTTGCTTAATATTCATTATGAAGTATTTATAGGAAATGAACCGGGTCCCATTGCACAAAACACTACGATAACCTTAAATCACTATTCCCAATTTTAAAGAATGGCACGAAGGTTAGCCTTAGTGTCAAGTTGTATTGTGCAACGGCCCCCATGATGGTAAGGATGATGAACGTTTTGTTGGATAATTTGTAACATCGACACAGTGACGAGTAACAATGTATGTACATGTATACTCGTAAAGCACAACAGTGATGAAGCAGTCATAATAGCTGTGTTTCTGGATTGCCTTGCGCTGCATACACTGAAGACACACGAACCATGAGAAATCGAAGTATATATACATGTACGTGTTGATGAAATATTTTTGTATAATTCCAAATGCAATTTCAACAGATAAAACACTGGAACGATAAATAACATATACACGTTGTGTTAGAATATTTGCGAGAAGATATCTATCTAAGCGTAAAAAACTCATGAAGATAGCGATCTGAAAATATATGGAAGCTAGGCGGCTTATGTAGAGAAACAGGCGTCAGAGAAACCTTCTATACACTGGCTAGAATCAACATATAGACAAACAGTCTATGTCCCTTTTCCTTTGCTTTCATCTCGGCTTAATAATGCATATCATAAGTTGTAGCGGATGGAAAAACAAAAGGCAATTATAGTTTATGATAAGGCTTTAAAGCTAATGTCAGTCCGCGCATGCGCAGTTGGCCTTTTCATCTGATGGCTTTTATCGGACGTTGCTGTAGAAAATGAGGTAGGTTTGTTTATTATACTATTAAATATTGTTTATTATGCATTTAGTGATGTGATAAGGAATGATGGAAATGATTGAATGGATATCGGGATTAATTGATGGGCATTTTATTTTACCGATATTCTTGTTTTGTAGGTCCAAACGTTACAGTCTTGGGGAATAATTGTATATGATATTGTTTGATAATCAATACAGTAGAAAATAAAATGTTAACGTATGATTTATTACCAGAAAGTGTTGATCTTGTCCGCTAAAAATACGTACTCGTCGTTGAAGTAATAATAGAATTTGTATACAATAGATATATAAGAAAATTGATCTTAATGTTGTTTGATTTTCTCAAAGTGTTGATCTTAATTCGTTAATAGTATGTACTCGCCGTTAGAAATTTATTAGTCGATAAAGTTATATTCTTTATCGTTTTATTTCTTACTTAATGATGCAGAAAATTAGTTAAACTATTTTGACTTCAGTAAAATCAACATTAAGATCGATTTGACCTTTGTTTTTAATATGATACGTATATAAAACGTATAATTATAGATTTTTCCTTCCGACATTAAAATCCTTTACCGTATTTTTTTCTAATTATTTTATTTTTGGAAAATTACGTCGTCTTGAGAATCGCTTTTGATTATTTCTAGAAGTTGCTAACGGTTCCACTCACTATTCTAAGCTATGTAATAGCTCCTTCATTGTTTATAGAAATATAATGGTATGATCTCAAATAGTTCACGTTTCAATTTACAGATTGCGATAGATAAAGGCTAGGAAGTTAGTCATCAAATACAAATTTCTTTCAACTGATATGATTTGGCTGCAAAATGACAAAAATTGTATATTATGCACAAAAAAAGATTGATATGTCAATTGCATTGTTCACTAAAATTCATCATTTGGTATAAATTCATTTTGATTTTTAAGCAATTGTCTATCAAATATAAAAATACATATCAGCTTTATTTAATTACGAAATACATAAACAACAAAAATATCAGTCAGAATTAATTATTTCAAATGTGATAACTGGGTTAATTGATATAAATCATTCAAGTATGAATAATTAATTTGTTGCATTGGAAAACATATATATTATTCACGACGAAAAATATATGAAGGTCATCATCGTCGTAAAAACTAAATAATGATGTATTATAATGGTGTGTTGTTCGCTGAAATTTGCTAAAAGCTGGAATAACTATCGATACCTTTAGGTAAGGAAGTTTGTATTTTAATTCACGTGTATACATATAAATCACCTAATCTCTGAAAGATAACTTTGTTATTAATTTCTCTATGTATTGTCATTTGATTCAATATCGGAAAAGAACCAGGACGAAAAGTATCCTGTGCACTTCAGTAGAACACTGACGGGCCCCAAAACCGACCCGTAAAAAACAATGCTTGCGACTATTGTTTATACTTATAATGCTTCCAATCATCCTCAGGCTTTTTGTGCCTCTGAAAAACGGAAATCGACAATGTTTCAAGGGCGGTGCGGAAAGAATCATTTTAGGATGCAAAGACCGATTGGATACTTCTTCTTGTGCTTCTAACTAAAAACACTTGCTAAAAATATTTTGTTATAATATAATGGTTATTTGGTTATACTTCAGAGTATTTTGTTGAGCATTTATAGCATTTAAGTGAGAATTGACATCATATTTTGGTGAGCATTGATTGCATTATGGCGAAAATTGATACCATTCAGAGAGAATATTAGTACTGAATGAGCTTTTCAGCATTTTTTTGCTCATTAATAGGATGAAAGGGCAATCACTTTTGCAAACAATATCCTCGTCTTACCGCCCTGTTTATAATCTAAGTTCTACGTTCGCAGATGTTAATTGATTTTGTAGCTGGATTTCGTAAAGAGCGTGAATATCATGCATAATATGTCAAGTTGATATTTGCGCAAGTGGTTGTGTCCTGCATGCATTAATTGCCTGAAGTAAAGCGAGAGATCATTTACAGGATTTTGTAATAAGCCTGCCTAATATAGCGATCTCTGTCTTTATCTGCCAGCTTACGTCCGTTAAGTGATTTCATAAAAGACATTATCTGGATTGTTTTATTATGTTCAGATATTGCCTGTTTTCTTAGCTAAATGGATTTTATTGCAAATAGGTAGAGATAAATTTTGACACATAAACTTGCCATAAATTTACCAATTTTAATATCTTGCTTTCAACTTTTGTTAAAACGGCATAACCTTCATTAATTTTATAAGGAACATTTTACCAAAGAGTTAAGGCATTCGTGTGTTGTTACGCTATTATCGATGAATACCGTCAGAGATCGGCGATCTATGGTGAAATACATGCGCACAAAACGGTCCGATTGTTCATAACTTTAGTCCAAAGCACACTTAAAAGCTGAACGGTTTCCCGTTATAACAGAATGAAAGATTTCATTCGCAGGTCATGTATGAAAAACAAAACACATTCCACAATTACAAAAAGGCTGTCAGTTGAAAGCGAATTTCAATAATGTTTAAGTGATGTGAATTGCAATACATTTATAATTATTGTAAACCCGAACACGCCGGGCGCCTTCTGTAAAATGCCTGTATTCATTTCAAGGCATTGAAAGCGAACCCATTGTTTCAAACAGAAAGGGAAAATTCCTTGTATTGAGAGGAGAGGGAATGGCGTGAGGATACGTATCATTTGTTGGGGTAACTCACCCAACCCCCCGCCCCCATGTGTGAGCTATCTCCCCCATCAAGAAGGGGGATCCCCTGTCCCTCTATAGTTTCTCCTCATAAATCCACGCCAGTTAATTTGATATGTTTAACTGTTTGACAATCGAATTTGATAGAATCTGGAACAAAAACACACGTAGCAATTAATCAACGGGCACTTTCTCTCTTACCGAGTGTCATTTCTTATACACAACCCTTCTTTTTATTTATCGATCTTTTTTCGCCATTACGGTTCAGAAGATGGCTTAATAAAAAAGTGCCGTCAAGAAACGATCCCCGCCTTTACAAGGTCAAACAAGGGGAAGTGTTTATTTGTTCTAAAACGGTTTTACTCATATAAATTGTGTCTAGTGATACGACAAACGCTTATCGATAAAGCCGTAATATCCAACACGAGCGCGTTATCGGAACGTCGAGCAAGCACGTTTGCGATGGACCACAAGATACTTAGTCAATGTGAGCTTGTAAGGAAAAAGGACCCAACGCGTTCTATTGGTTATTTATGAAAGAAGGTTTTTACTAGAGCGAACACACCTTACGCTAACACACGTTGTATTTGTGAAAAAGATGTAATTGATTTGTTTATTTTCCATTTGATAAGACAAAAGGTAAACAAGCAAATATCTGGGAGGGAATGAAACACTGGTTTATGAAAGCCGAGCTCAGGGTAAACTATAACACATGTTCCGACTAGATGAATCCTGAAACACTTTATTTGATGTGGCATCCTAACTCGGACACCTTCTCAGAGACGAATTTGAACATGAAAATGAAATTAAAATTTTAATGTGGTTACTTAATCACTTAAGTCAAACAGTTAAACAAAGGTCAAAGACAAAACTCTTAAAGTAAAAATGGCAAATAAAACATATATGACTAAGACAAAACAAAACATTAAATAGAAAAAGATATAACATATAAACCGTGTAGCCATATAGATGATGATTTGATTAAGTGAAAAGATAATGGAGGGTTAATTGTAAACGTGAATTGAAATTGTTGAAGTCATATTTGATTAGTAATTCAAAATTTAGATCTAATTTTTGATTTTAATAATTTTATAGTATATGAATAAAGGAATGGAAATTATTGGTTTTATAATTGGTAGGTTTAAGTCCAGGGCAACAATTGAGAGATTGGAGCATTTTAGCTCCTTATAACCATTTCATTATTTTCATTATTTCAATTTGGCCGAAGGCGGAATAAAGTTGAAAATAAATCTAATACTCAAAGGTACATTTGAAGGAAATTCGAAAATCAAAATCACAATTAGAATTATCTTATTTGATAAAAATTAGCAAAAAGGTTTTCGTTTAGCTTACTTAGTATTCTAAATAGCTTTTTTCTACTGAGAAGCCACTTATTTCGATCAAGCAGTTCAAACATGCCTCATTTCCCGACTTTCATCAAATGTATTTTAATGGGTTATTAATTTGTCATTGTTAAATGCTATTCAAAATGATATACACGTATATGATCTCATCCTTCAAACAGACTTTATCTTATATATTTATCTTTATATTTAGACAGAGGTTCCTCCTTTACACTTAATATACTTTTTAAAAAATATTAAGCAGCAAATAAAGTTTGGAACACATGAATGTTGTCTAATTTGCATATTTGTATTATAGCGACGTGATCAATGATCTAATACAAGGTTAAATATCCTCAAAATGTCCCTGCCGCCATTATCTCTCGATGTATGGCTATCTAGAATAATAAAGATATTTTGCTGAAAAATATCTTTGTTGGTTGCTGTTTTGTGAGAAGTACATATATATTTGTCAACTGAAAATATTGGTTAAAAGGTACAGAAAGGCATGGTAATTTGGGGGAAAATTCGAGAGAATACAGGTACATTTTATTCATTGTGCTATTCATGGCTACATGCAACTGATTACACGTTATTTCAATGTTCTTTTGATAATATTTTGATAAGTATGTATTGCAAATGCAATATTTTGATAAGTATGTGTTGCACATGCAAAAGTATCTCCTCAAATTTCGTCTATAATGCTTCGATAGAACTATCACTTTAATGTTACGTTATAAACGTATGAACACTATCGTATACACGAAAAAAACATAATTATTTAATAATTATTTAAATACTCATTCACACGGCAGTCAACAAAACGCTATACACATTAAAATTGAATTCTTTGAATACTAAGCAATATCACAAAGATTTAATAATCCTTTTTTCACTATTGATACTTTAAGGAGACACCATAGTTGGTTTTTGTGGCACATAGTTATTCGATAACCAATAAATGGCAATTATGCAAAGCGAATATTCATATACACTGTAGTCTACCTTTCAAACAAGTTCTAAGACATTGTATCAAGAAGTGGTATCTAATGCTGAAAACTTTCAGTGTAATACTTATCCATTCAGTACATTGACACTTTCTAGAATTTCTAAGTCGTTATTCTGATCGAAAACCAGACCAAGGTACAGGTACAAGGTTAAATGTAAGGTTATAGTGTTTGAAAGGTTATACTTCTTCAAAGTATTTTTTAGTGTTTCATGGTACCTGTGATTTCAGTTCCGGAACACACTTAAGGGTGTTGCTCGATGGTATTTAAAATTAATAATTATCTTGTATCGGGGATTTTTGTATCAATATGTGAAAAGTTTTCAATAGTTATCATTATAACTGATGCTTTGACATGTATGAAAACAAAAGAACATCCCCTTAAAATCACGTAGTGCCTTATTAACTTTGTAAGCTTTTATCTTGACTTCCGATTTAAATATCTCCTCACTGTTATGTTTGACGATTATCAAACAAAAACATCTAAATTAGAGCATGGTATTGAAAAATATTAGTTAAAGTATTTGTGATCATTTTTATTTGTTTATACACATTAGTAATATAAATATTTCCAACCGCATATCTTGAATCTGCCATCATTGTGAAAGTAACTTTCATTTGTTATGCGATCATGTGTGTTATATTATTATTATTATTATTATTATTATTATTATTATTATTATTATTATTATTATTATTATTACCATCATCATCATCATCATCATCATCATCATCATCATCATCATCATCATCATTATTATTATTATTACGTATTATTTTAAGTTTTCTTATTCTTAACTTATTATATCTTATGATCGTGTTTTATGAATTTTATGTTATGTATTGACAATTATATACAAGTTGATACAAGTTTAAATCAAGATAAATCGTCTTTCTTCAAGATTTGATAAAAATGATAATTTGAAAGAAATTCTCCTTGAAACTTTAAACGCCTTTTCAGAATCTGAAAATTGAGTAAACAGGATGGAAAACTTTGTTTAAACTTGGAGATGGTAAATCTTCACGCTACATAATGGTATTTAAAATGTGAAGTATTTCCTTGAAAGATCGTTTGATATTACTTCTCATAGCGTGGAAAACTTCTCAGGAGAAATACCAATTATAAACAGTTCCCATAAATATATATGAGACGCATATCCACGTTCCAATAATGATATCAAATTGTGCCATATCCGCTCCATGTGCATGTATGTTATGTCATGTCATATTCTGTTCATAAGAAGCATCATGTCCATGTCATGATAATCATACCACATTACGTCATATCCGTTTTATTTAAGTTTCATGTCGCGTGTCACGTGTGAAATTTTAGAGAATTTGAATTTGAATTATTGCATATCTTTTTATCACCCCCCCCCCCCCCCCCCCTGTTCTGTACCATCTGGAAACCACTACAGTTTAAATCATATTTTGAGGGTAATGTGTTTTGTCATATCTAAAACAATTCGTTGATAAGTAAAATCGGTTTTAAGTTTTAAATTGAACATTTTTAAATTTGCATCTTGATCCCTTCAATGCCAAAATTATTAAATGTTCTTGTTTTCGATGGTAAATTTAAAAATGTTATTTATAATGTTAAGAAGTAAACAATTCTGCGTCCTATTTACATGTTTAAATTTGAGGATTTAGTAAGCAGTACCAACCTTTATTTCTCATTGTTTCTGTTATGAATAAGTTTCCGAAATTACGTTTGAGTCATTGAGACGCCATTGTCCGCTTTTCGATCACAAATCCTTGAGATTTTAATTTACAGAAACAACCTCTAATTGTCGATGAAATAAGACCATTTTAAAGTTTGGCATATTTGACTCCAACAACATAATGTGTGTCTTTTATGGACCGTAGAGACGGTCTGTATCTTGTTAAGAAAGTCTAGTTATCTATATAAAAATACAACAGAGACAAATGCAAAGACGCATTTGAATTGTATTCAATACAAATGTACAGAAGAGTCTGTTCAGTTGTGAGCTGAAACACACACAAGCCATATGGAATGGTGAAAACATTGTCCATAATTGAAATTGTTATGACGAATTGACGTGTATTCTTTTCGATGGTGATTTTAAATAAAATTATTTTTTCATTTGTTTTTGTTATTTTATTGAAATCATCACGTGTAAAAAGACAAATGCATACATAGGATACATGTGAACCTATATGTACACATAACCTATATGTACACATATAGGTTGATAACTACTTTGATTTACCCATGAATTGAAGTCTTAAGTTTTGGTTGGCCTATTGATCTCTATACCATGGTCCCTGAATTTTGTTTAGATGAACGAGCAAATTAATGTGAACAAATGATAGCACTTTCAGTTTTGACAGTATAAATATTGATTGATTTATTATATGAACGAATAATTGGTCGTTCAATAAAATCGCGATGGCTATAGTACCTTTTTACCGTTAACATGAATTTGTTGAAGTTTGATTGGTCTCTAGCTAA
Organism: Phorcus lineatus; assembly: GCA_921293015.1. Lineage (NCBI taxonomy): Eukaryota > Metazoa > Mollusca > Gastropoda > Trochida > Trochidae > Phorcus > Phorcus lineatus. The sequence continues at coordinate 41,616,116 of OV121086.1, forward strand.
TGGCTACGATGTCGTAAGCATGTATATACACCAACCTTATACCCGTCAATATCTAACAAGTTCTATCTCCAGAAATTATACATTTACTAGGTTCCTCAATGCCATAGCTTTCATAGTATACCTTCATTTAACAAATGTTCATTGCTTTTAGAATTCATGTAAATAAATAGATGAACTAATTTACTGCTTCAATATTTTTCAAGATGAATGTAACATTTTCCCCTTGTGTTTTTCAGAATTATTGCCAGGATGCAGGATTGCTGGTTTGCCCAGTGCCACACGAGATGGTCCCAATAAGCTAAACGTTTTCAACCTGGCTTTGGTGCATCGTTGGTGTTGTGGCCTATCCAACTTCAATAAATTCTAACTACAACTTTATAGGTAAATCTTTATCAGCGTTGTCTCTCACACCACAAAACCCCGTCATCATGAACTCATTATAAACATAATCATAGTATAGTTCTACTAAAAGCTTTGATATATTCGGTCACTTCGGCTCAATTTCATTTCACTCACGAATATTAAGTTATTCATCCAGGATGCGGTTCACTCGAATAGACGTCATTTCACATACATGAACTTATCAAATATGATTCCAAAGAATTCTTTGATGAACTAGTGTCGATAAAACGCGTCATGGATTTGCAAGAAAAGTAAGGCATAAGATTAAAGAGAATGATTCAGATACAAGTTTATCAGGTTGGTGTATAATAATATTGAAAATATCACCAGAATTCGTAAAAAAAATAATATGTGCCTTTACTGTCATGAAGACATGGTTTAGAGGTATATTTCTACATTAACGTTTATCAATGGACGTTATGGTATCTTTTGGCCCACTCATTACAATTTCAACTTACAGCAGCGTTGCAGATATAACTTGTTACTTTCAAGTGCGCTTGTGCTATAATGTGTTTTTTTATTAACATTCATTTGCAAAATGATTATATATGTATAGCAAAGAGTTTGACAACCACGAAAATTCGCTAATCTCTAAATCTGTGATTAGGCGAGTCTGATATTTCACGTATATTGCAAACATGAGAGTTGATTCGGTTGATATATATTTCACCTTATTTTATTTCACCATATACATGTAGATATAAATATATATAAATACACATTTCATTCAGAAACTTATAGTTCATTAAAATATGAATATCAATGTTTCGTAAATGTTCAGGGATATTAATGGCTTATGCTAATCTTTTACAAGAACACGTGTCTGTGGCATGACTGTTTCCTATACGACGGTAATGGATCTGTGTTAGCGAATCCAGGAAAAAGAAACAGGTCTATTGACTTTTGCAGGCACATATGTAAGTTTCCAGAATGCGTGTATGAGCAAGGTCTTGTCTTACATGTTGTTAACGTCATTCATAATAAAGTAAAAAAATGGAAAAGTCATTTCAAATTCAAATTGTATTCCATGGAAGCTTTATTTAACTCATTATGCAAATTGGTAACACTTGCATTAAATGACCATCGTGAACTTATTAATCATATGACAAACTTAATAAAGATCTATAAATGCACGCTGCTCACACACCCTCCTTAAATTTGATTACATAATTGTCATAAATGACATCTAAAGAAAAATCTAAATAAATTCCAATCGACAGATTAACTTTCGTATGAACCAATATATAAAAACTGTTGATGTAAATGTATTCTGTTTGAAAGTCACACTGTTTTGCATTATCATTTTTCTCTTTAAATAAATTCACGATATATTTGGCATGTCCTTGAAAATGAAACATTTATCGTTGTATAATAAACATACGGACCTGGTTTCCCAATACTCGATAAACATTTTCCTGATTTTCTGCAAACGTTTACTTTACAGGAGCAGTCGCGCGTTTTTGAAAGATTTAAATCTTCTAAGTCTCCCCAATTAACTTTAGTTGCTGTCAAATGCATCATCTTCAGAAGGTCTAATCATTTCATTGCTCAACCGGATCACCGATAGACATATAGTAAATAATCAAGTATTAAGAAAATCTACTTGCGCCCATTTCTGTGTGAGCACTTTTCAATTGGTTAGGTAGCTAAATGGCCTCGCCTAGTTTAAAATCTTAATCGATCATGATACGTTTGCTTTAAACATGCTTCTTTTGATTAAAAAAGTATTATTTAGAAATCGGAAACACTTATTTTCGTTTTCGTGAGATCACGTTTTTATCTAATAAAACGTGTTACTGTTCCTCGTCACCGTCAAATTCCTCGATAACCAATATCGTCTTAACCAGGAACGTCAAAAGTAAGTATTTCTAAAATCGTGATATTCCTCTACAGAAGTCTCGAGATGAGACGCTATCTTTCAATACAGGTTTCTTTAAATAACATGATAGGAAATCGAAGCTGTTATCTCTTTCCCTCTGTAACACTTCCTAACCTTCTATAGGAAGTGTGCTAACACAACAGATTCACATCGGGGATGTCTACACTTCACTCATCGACCGATTTCCTTGTTCATGGAAGATTATGCCAGGCGAAATGAAAAATAGCTGTAGTTGTTGGCAATGAAATTCTGAACTTGAAATTCTAGAATTCAATACGTATGTAAGCGTTTTATTAAACAAAAGCTTATACAAAGCTATTCATTGTAAAAAAAAACTTCTGAAAATGACGACCTTTTTTATCCTTTTCCAAATTTTTACGATTCAAAAAATGTCTTCAAGACCAAACGTTTACAGTTATCATAGAAGTATATACCTATATATATATATACCTATATATATATAACTTTTGTTTAATAGAACGCTTACATACGTATTGAATTCTAGAATTTCAAGTTGTATATAAATCATACAATTTTTAATAGAACAGTTCTTGTTGTGGCGTCCATTTTATGTCAAATCATTGAAAATGATTTCAAATACAATGTACGTGTGTCGTGTTAAGATCAGTGTATTGAAATTTATGTAAGTTTGAAAACATAATCAGTCCAAATCTACCGCCACCAAATGATTGGGTATCGTTATATATAAATCTTATGTTAATTTCGCTTTTCTACGAATTACAATCGAACAACTACTTGCTTTTGAAGACGAGAGTAATAAAAACTCATTAATTCATTTAAAGTCCATATAAAATGCAAATAAAAAAATTTCCGTGTTGTATGAATATGTCCGGAATCATACTCTAGAAAAGTTTTCTTGAATTGCATTAACTTTGCATCATCACAAAAAGGCATGGGTTGGTTTACATACTGAAACAACTTCTAAAGAGATTCATTTTGTCACATAAACATGACTTAAAGCCACCGTGTGTGTTATGTACCTTAAGTAACAATTTTTAAAATATATTATTTAACTCTTGGATTAATTCGGATACGAGTCCCCCTGTTAATTTCAGGTACTCGAGAGGACAGCAACGAGTTTGACAACCACCACAATTCGCTAATCTCTAAATCTGTGATTAGGCGAGTCTGATATTTCACGTATATTGCAAACATGAGAGGTGATTTGGTTGCTTTCTTTACGACAACCAATCAGAAAACCGGAAATTCTCATTTATGTTGTTTATTCATAAACTCGGCATTGAAGATGATGGTGAAAATGATAAGTGCGTATTTCTACATAAATATTTCATCTTTATTACTGCATTATCCTGCCAAGTTTTGCAGGGAATGTTCAAAGGTCATTAGATAGAGAAATAAGGCAAGGTTGTCGGCTTCATCAGTTGAAAATGTACGATACAACACCGTTGATATGTAGGGGCATACCTAAGGGATATGCTCTTTGCCCCTTTTCATTTTCTTTATGGTGTTATCAGCACCCTCTTTCCAAACACTCCCGCCTGTCCATCGCTCTAGCTGCAATTAATTAAAAGATATGAAAAGATGGATTTGTTGATATTCAAAACGATTGTCTTGGGTATTTCTCAGTTGCTGACAAGTTACGCCTGATTATCTTTGCTTCTCATTTTCGCCTTGACGTACTACAAATGGAAGAAACGCATGAAACACGAATAACTGCATCGGAAAAATCAACATCTGCCATCGCGTCGGACGTTCTATCAGACGCCCCATCGATAACAACAGTTAAAACGGTTTATGATTTATGCTTGACAAGTTATCAATCGATGCATAGGTTATCAAAATAATGTGTGTCATCTAAATAATGAACATATGAAACATTGTTATATTTGGGCTACGCTTGAGGATGGGTTCGAAACCAATGTCCTCCAAGATTTTAGCGTTCTCTATACTTGTATTCAAGTTGAGATGTAATTCTTTATTGATAAAGTTATATGCAGTAAACCCTGGTTATAAGGCTCCTGGTTATAATGCCAAACTGGATATAATGCCAAGATTTTGCCAGAACAGATTGCCTGCACTTATATTTCACTGGTTATAACGTCAAACTGGATAAAGTGCCATTTGCCAACCCTTTATGGAACAAAAGTCAGATTTCCTTGACTATAATGCCAATGAAACCACAACATTTAAGATTTTGTTTTAACTAATAAATGTTAATTGGCATGGCTCAAATCATTTCACATTGTGTTGTACATATATAGGCACATTAATTGGTGGTTAATAGGCATGAACTACTTGAGTGACATTCTACTTACCTAAAAAGGATTGACAAAACTCAACACTTCTTTAAGTAGTGGCTTGTAACAAGTTCATCGTGACAAAGTGTTTGCAGCCAACATGTTTCTAAATGCCTTACCTGGGCGTAATGCGAACCTGGACATAGTGCCATCTAATTTCTCTTGGACAAATGTTGGCATTATAAACAGGGTTTACTGTATTATAGACCACACTCTAAAGAATACGCCTGTTCATGGATACCATGCACACGTAGAGCGTATTCTATATTTCAATGGAAATTTGTTTAATAGCACCTCTAATCGAAAAAAGAAAAATGATACCTCACCAGGAAAATGATCAGCGTATCTTATATAGTTTATTATCAAATATGATTTGTAGATAGCACTTTGACTACGACAACATGCAACATTAATCTAAAACGTTAATGCCGCTATGGTTGGAATATTACCCAAGCGGAACTAAACAATTCACTAACTTTAACTGTATATAAATATATCATATATTAAAGATATCTATGTTAAATCTTGTATAATTATTGATACTGTGTATTGTATAAGTTAAACTATCAGCTAAACTATCCACATGGTAAAACAGGGATTTGTTTAACAAGGGAGGTCACTCTTTTGATATTCTTTCACGTGTACATTCGATTATTAAGGGAAAAAAAACACGATGAAACATTTAAACCTTAGCCTGAGGTACGAATACTTCATTACAATCTCAATTACATGATAATTAAACCATTAAACCAATGACTTCATACGTTTCACATACTACGGCTAACATTAACAGTACAGTCGATAATGTGTGAAGTCTTAAGTTACAAGCGTTTTGTCAGGTGAAAAGCTCAAACCTGTCGAATGAAATATGTCTAATCAGTGAAAAATTACCTGAGACTAGAGTAACAAGTAACAATAGAGCTGTAACGCAACCAGGCAAAGAAGATTTTGAGACTCAGATTATCATACCAACTTTGATGGATTAATGGGTATTACTGTTTTATTAGCTGTCAAGTCTGCGTTTTTTTAATTCCAGCACATTTGTTTTGTATAGAATCCCTTTATTTATACTTTTAATTATTCATCGGACCCCTATAATCTCAGTTCCCCCGGGCTACATGCTTGAGACGAATCGCCCGCAGCAAGCATTGAACGGGGTGACGATAAGGTTACATTCTCTCTCCATGTCTTTTTAACAAAATGTAAATTAGAAGCTAATTAGACTAATATTGCACAGATTGTGATCTTTCGTGTGTTTTTATTTTGTTTCGGATACTTCGTTGAAAATTTAACTTGAAATTCTAAACTCAGTATTTTGTTGATAGTATCCGGACATTGGTACTAGTTGATTTAATCAGTGCAGGCTTTATTTTACAGACTAGATTCTTTCATCATTTTACTTCTAAAAACATATTTTATCTTATAATTCAAACGGCTTCCAAAAATCTCTTTTAACGAAAAATAAGAATCAAAAGACATTAAAATTTATTTTGGGTTTGAGGTGATCAAGACTATCTATCCTATGCAAAACTACACAATGTATGACCGGAAATCACACAATACGATGCAAATGATTTTTCAATCGACACACGTCAAACTACTCATCACTGAATTCCGATTTTGTAAAATAACAGGTAATGAGTCGTTTTTGGCATTTTTTCCGCAATTTAAGAATACTTACCATAATACGATACATCTCATCTTGCAACTTTTTATTCGGTCTAAGTCCTCGTCGATACGTTTAAAGCTGATAGCATTAACGGAATCGACGGCCCAGGGAAACAGGATTAGATAATCATTAATTAAAATAAAAATAAAAATTTCACCGGCTAGTTGTGCATCGAATAAAGATTATACCAAAAGATATGTACACATGTATCTCCAAATAAATTCCCAGTGAACGGACAGTTTCGAGAACTGGTACCTGTTTAGTGTTATCAATGGGTATACTACTTTTCGATTATATTCCTTGATATAACTATAGAAACTCATATTTCCCTGTAAAAAAATATTCGTTGTATGTTACTCATGATGACGGCATACCATCCAATCAGAGGGACATAAGCCGTGTCAGATATATGGTTCGAATATATATGCAAATTTCACTTCATATGCTAAATGATATAACACGTTTTGTTACTACACAAGCTGCGTGTGTTATCAGTAGAGGTTGTCACAGCACTATCAAACGTATCACACAATGGCTCATGTTGTAATATCCACAAAGAAGGATATTGTGTAGTATTTTAATGTTTTGTCTCATAAAAATGTGATTCATATGGCGCCTTTTCCACAAATATACATGTTTAAAGCGCTACCTACATCATTACCCTGTAAGAAGGGTACTTTCAAACAGCAGATTGTTGAGCGACGCAGACACGTAACGAATACAGGGGGGCATGCCCTATATATTGCCCCAAATATAATAATTTTAAATTTGTAGAGATTGATCATACGGGTAGATTATGATCAATAATTGTATATTAGAAGATATGTCAATTCATCTTACTGACGAAAAAGTCAACATGTCTCTTTTAAACTTAAACATGTATGTTCTTTGACAATTCAATGTTGCATATATAAATGTTATGCTATGTAACGGTAAAATCTAAAAATGGCTTTTGTAGGTATTGTAATTCCTTCCATTTTTACGTAATTCCTTGAAAATCTCAAGACGACTATAGTCTAAGTGTTTCCGCTCTAAACAAATCAAAAACTCGTTAGAGATAGTCACAATCCACAAAAACATAACGGCTTGATTCGTTAGTCGCTTGTTGTTCTAATGCGTTCCCCAAGGGTGAACATCAAACGTGCCGAATGACGGCCTAATGAGGGGCAAAGAGACAGCTAATGTGAAGGATTTGAAGATGTCCTCTTCTATTTGTAACCTTCCTTCATTGCAGCGGTCAGCAACACAGATGGCAAACGATACAACTCACACAGATATTCCGAGAAGGCTTTAGCAGTATTGCGCATATTGGCAGTGCATAAAGCGAATCAGAAACATGAAGCCATTTGCCCGTCCCCATGAGAAGCTAACGTCTTAACGGTAGTCAGCCATGCGTGTACGGTTCTATGCAGCCCGTGCCGGGTCGGTACGCCTGATTTAGTCCCTTGTCAACTCTCACCCCCAAATCTTTAGCGTTAACGCTTCATGTACCCCCCTCTCAATCAACACGCCAGTACAAGACAGTAAATTTTCTTCAAAGTGCACCTCGAGGGTTTTATGATTTTGATTGCGATACAATGTCCAATCGATCACCCGGTAACATCTCTGTCACCCGATCGTCTGTCGACTCCGTGCAATACATGGCCATATTCAGCAAAATACTTTTCTATTTTAAGACGAGTCTTTGAGTGGCATCTCTGAAGATGGCGGTCATCTGAGGAAGCGCGCTTTTATTAAGATCTTCATCAGTCACGGAACTGTTTGCAAGGGTCATTTTCAACTATGGCCAAGCTATAAATTCATACCGATGACAAGCATTATTCGAGTACCGACTTTATTATTCAATTGGAAATTCAACGGGCAAAAATAATACAATAACATTGCTTCTAAAATAACATTATGGCTTTCTCTTGATTGAATATTTTTAGGGGAAGAAATAGTGTTTTAGGATGCGATAAATGGAGATCATAAATAGACACTCAATACTAAATCTAAATAATCCAGAATATGTTCTTATATTAAAATGCGAAAAGGGTGGAAACATCTACACCGTAGGATAATTTTTTTTAGGTATATATACAATTAAAAATCTTTTAAAAATCTAACGAAAAGTTAGTTACCTGGGAGGTCGCCTCGCTAATTTCAGATCGACGCATTGTTCGCGATCTATTTCCTTCACCTTCTAGCCAATCAGAGGCGCAGTTTGGGAACTGTCGGCACAACTATGATTTTTTGCCCGTGAAGGTCACGAAAGCAAGCCTTGGTCAGATCTTAAGTCGGTAGGTACGCCTGGTAAGTTTGACCTGGTTCTTATGAAATTGGCTGTGAAATCTTAAAACAGAATTTTTTTCTGAACCTCCGTTTGCTTGCTTTTTAATTAGTGTCTACAGTTTCAACTTTATGTTGCGTTTCTCTCTCTCTCTCTCTCTCTCTCTCTCTCTCTCTCTCTCTCTCTCTCTCTCTCTCTCTCTCTCTCTCTCTCTCTCTCTCTCTCTCTCTCTCTCTCTCTCTCTCTCTCTCTCTCTCTCTCTCTCTCTCTCTCTCTCTCTCTCTCTCTCTCTCTCGCTTTTACTGTTTACTGTTTGTCGGTGTCTCTGTGTCTCTTTTTTCATCTCTCGATCTCTGAACATATTACGTGTTATAACGAGGCTGTTAGTGCTATATGAGGACAGACTATCGTTATCAACCACAACCTTCTTCCCTGCGTCTTACATCATAACCAGCATATCTCGATAACCATCACTGAATCTCCGTTTCAAAACATGTCTCCTGTTGCCAATCTGAAGAATGTTTTCCAAGTTTTGAGTCTAATGACTGGTGAAAATAAGTACAAGTGTAAACACGATAACACGTCTCAAACTGAGACTTGAAGACACTGATACGCGTTTCAAGTTATTTAAACATCACTTAGAATTATATATGACTGATAATGAATATGTTTTGGTATAATTTTGTATTGTTTTAATGACAGGTCTATGTTTATAAATTAAAAACGAATAAATGGTGACAGTTACCATTTACAGCATGATAATTTCCAAATTTACCTCAGGTCATACGCATAAGTACATTCTTACGAATACAATTTCTAAGAATATATGTCAATATATAATATCGCATGCACTGACGCAAATAGAAAAACAGAATTAATTAATAAGCAGACGAAATGCAACTTGAATCACGTCTTAATATACAAACTAAATATTTATATACTTTTTTCAAATACAGACGAACATGTGAATTTATCTGCAAATAGACAAATACAAAAATACAAAAAGAAATATAAGAAAATAAGCGTTCTGAAAACACAACGATTTTTGAAAAACATTCATTCAATTATATAAAAAGTCAACTTGCCATATTAGATTCGAAACTGTTAGTGAGAAAAAGACATAAATTAAATTTTACATCGCTAATTGACCGTACAGGATGCTCAGTACCAAAACAATCGTAAAGGAACATGAAAATACACAGACAGATCGTTGGAGTTACAATGGTAGATGCAATACTTAAACTTATAAAATACATTTGAAAAGCCACATTTATGCACAACAACATATCAGTAGTGAAAACGTGATTGCACTTTCACCCATATACATATTAAATGACATACGACCACTCATATTAACACCAATACTAAGACGCCTATTGGTATACTTGCACATACAAATGCACATACAAAGGAGTAAAAGTATGTTTACAGATAGTACTCATTTATGTTCCCTTTAACGAAATTATTGTAACCATATAGAATTTTATGAAAATGTATTTGAAATCGTTCCTAGTTTAAACACCAAAACGCATCAAAGTCTTTGTAGCATATAAAATGATGTCATGCACGATAAGTTAAACAACCTCTTTATTATTTCTAAACTTTCACCTTTCACCTCACTCAGCGCTTCAAGACGTGTCAGAGTTATGACATTATCAACTCTAGATATGAGTTGACCTCAAGTAAAAATAGTTGACCAGCGTCAACGTATCTTGTCCATCAACAGGTCAGTTCGGGAGCGAATGACTCCAGCCCCTTTACCCCAACGTTCTTGCAACATTTGGGGAATGGAAAAGGGAAAGGCCCTCCATTTATCCTGACTGACCCATCAGATGTAGGGACCTATGAGTTTTTATGTAATGATATTACATCCTTCTAGAAGTTTAACTGACATGACTTAACTGACCTTAGTATACGTTCTTGATGTCCATTACCATACGAAGAAGTACGTATCTAATTGGTGGAAAGGTGTGGAGGGGGTGATGCTGTGGAGATGGGTGGAATGTTGTTTTATTCTCTTCACTGAGGCCCACATTTCAATATTTATAAATGACATGATACATTTGTAAAATTCAACTTTCGTATCTTTGGAAGATAAGTACTTGTCAATTCTCTCTTTAAGTCGTGCATCAATTCTTGTTGTCTAGTGTTTATACCGAACCAAATTCATGGGTATCTGAATACACATATGGAATTGAAAGCCATAAAAATAACAACAACATTGAGCTTAATTTCACAAATATTGAAATGTTTTTTTCAATTTTAGTCAATGTTCGTCAATTATATAACAATCACAAAAACAACGAGTTGAGTTATAAGAAAATCTCATTATCTTCTTCAGTCAATTATAATAACATAATTTTGTAAAAAATATGAATATCGGATGTAGCAGCAGTTTCTCTTTAAGTTTTTTCTTTGCATGCGCTAGTTTGTGAATCTATTTATCAATAACGCAATCCGTTATTCTCTCCAGATGCATGTTGACGGCAGGGAGAAAACTTCTAGCAAAAAGATCCCTGGGAAACAGCTTAATATTACTATCACCCCTTATAGCATTCTCTCCCAACAGAGGTAGCTCCGTCATAAATTCCTATACTACCTCTGTCTTAATTCGAAGGTTTCTTGTGCTAGCGGCAGTTGCCCCTACCGGCGAGATATTGCAACTTAAACTACCTGGCAATATTTCAGCCAATGAAAACACCGAATGCACGAATAACATATTTGTTGACACACAGGCCTATGCAATGATGCAGTCGCAAAATGAGGCGTTTGTGCTCTGTAAAGAAGACTCAAAGTGCAAGGTGCATATTCGAATAAAGTTTTGCTTTTGGAAAGCTTACGGAAATAATTTAGACGATCTGAATGATACCTTTTGAAACGGCGTCGCTGATTGCACAACTAACTTTGATTGCATCCAATCAGATTTTTACATTACGTGCCCAAGAAACCTTCGTTTTAGGACAGAGGTAGTATAGGAAAGTATGACGGAGCTACCTCTTTTGGGAGAAAATGCCCTTATAGTTTCATGTATAGTTCTCTTTTTTCAGGGGTGGCGATCAAATCACTGTTTGTGTTTTCTACATGAAAATATCTACACCAGCCTTTAAAGTTATTCGTTTTTATAAACAATTTTAAAACGATCATATCACATTTGTATAGTTCATTTAACACGTAACGGCGCTAGGTCAAGTAGGGGACTGTGACCTAAAGGGTACCTATTGAATCAGGAGAAATATGTCATCGACTCAAACTCCAGTAAGACAGATGACGTCACCTCCTGTGGAGAAGGGTGTCTCTCTTGAACCGAGGCGATGACGTATTCGACATCAACAGGTCACAGGTAGTGATAGGGTGAAGAGTGCCGAGGAGAGATGCGTTACTGGGTTACATGACGAGAAAATAGAATTATATAGCCAGGGCCGATTAGATTCTTTGTCATCGTTATAAGATGTGTTTGTAGTAGTTTTATCCATATTTTTTTATATTGTTATAACTTCACTGATAATTCTTCCAGTCCCAATGTTTAGTTTATGAAAACTTTGGAGATGTCAATGAAGACGTAATATCAAATCAAAGATTTTTCTCTTTTCACCTTAAGCAAAAATCAATCTTAGGCGTAAGGATAACATTACTTTGACCATAAGAAAGAGTAGTCATACATTCTAACGATAGAAAGATCAATTTTATTTCTCCAAAATATGAAGATTATTACAAATCACAAGAAAATCACAGGTAGCATATACAGTGAATTAAAATACAGCTCATAGTAAAATGAGTTGAGAGTGACAGACGGTGACATTACCTAATAGGGTACAAGAATTTCCGAGTAAATCGGCATCCATTTCATCTTCCTCATTTTCCAAAAAACAATCAGATGCTGACATGACATCACAAGTTCTTTGAAACATTACATTTCTCAGACCATTAAGAACTGAACAAGATAACAAATATAACAATATCACAGGCTACTACTCCATGTATATATTCTCCGTATTCAATCCTTTTAAGGCTCTATGAAAGGTATGAGATATAATATATAATTTGTGTTTATCAAACAAAGTCAGCTCCAACAATCTGGAATAATGGATTTTGAATGAAACAGCATCCTTCCATTTTGCATGATTTTTCAAGCAGCTTTCTTATCCTTTCGTGTGTGATAGGTATTTAGAAAGGGGATGTTTTAGGGGTTTATTAACCCGTACGAGATGCTAATAAGGCTATTCATTTGGTAGCAGTTTCGTTGACCTCCACAATATTTTTGGAGAATAAAATGGCTTTTTTTCAAATAGAATAACAAACCTTTTGTTTGAAGTTGTTCATCCGTTCATTCAAATATCATGTCCTGTTTCGGAGAAATAATGATGTTTAGTTATTTTCATTTAGAACCAATGCATCTCTTCCGGGCTCCAGTCATAGTCAGCGCGTTACAACCTGTCACCATTTCCCTTTATAAGGGGCTCTTCAATTGGACAATGCGAAAGAACGGACCTCAAGGATGATGCTTTGAATAATATGCATTGTGTTTTAAATGTGACATGCCGCAGGAAAGTAATACTTATTCGACAACGTGGTTAGTCATAAAATGCTACGATGCCATTGTTACATGAAGCTATATTTTAGAGAATTTCATTTCCACAAAATTTCCGAAATAAATACTAGTTTGCCAAATTTATTATCTTCAGAGGGTAAAATGTGTCATAATTGAACCCGTTCATCCACACTCGTAGAAAAAATTTTCAATTATCTAGTAAAATTGCTGAGGAGAACACCTTTTAATCATTTGAGGCAGGAATATGATTGATATGATACCAAGTTCTTTGTCAAAGTATGCTTAATCTACTGTATATTTCCTCAGTCGAAATTGTTATTAATCGTCCGTGGCAAAAGCATCTTTGAAATGAGAAGTATTCTGTAATTTTCTTTTACAAATGTTTGATAGCAAAATATAAGAATTTTGTCTTTTGTTTTATTTACAATTATTCCAAATTTATGATATATGAAAATCAAATTTTGTTTACAAAACTTAAGCCTAATTTAAAATGCTACCCATTTCTTCTTCACCCCATTTCCAGTGTCATCACCCTTCTGCTCAACGCAAATCTCTCCGTCATCGACTCACACGAACTTCTCCCCACCTTTTCCATCTCCACAGCGTCATAACCATAATCTGGTCAATACTATCTTGTCCCACCACCGACTCTCATGACCCGACCCCCATCGCGGCCTCATTGAGGCGCATCTGTCACCATCCCCTCCTCATGACCCCCCTACCCCGCCCTATTCGCTGGGTGTCACTACTGATAGACTGAGGGACCGATAAGGCCATATGTTCAAGACCCTTTCTGACATACAGACAGTAGCTGCATTGCTAATAGGTCCGACCCGTAACCGTCTTACCAACTGGAAAATCAACGGGCGGAACCGAATATGCGATCCGTGACGGATACTGCAAGCATGCGTGGAATTTCTTTCAAACATTATATCATAGAATTAAACATTATCTAACATTGATGTTGTTGCGCAACTTAGATCAAATTGTTCACATTTACAACCTGTTGTTTCAGGGACTCGCCATTAGAAACCTACTCCAAAAATGATAAAAAATCGACGTTTGTACGCTATTTCTTGTTAAAGTTTAAAGAATAATTCCTTTTTGTTTAACATTGTTTTAAGTATTTCTATTGTAAGCATATTTTTATCACAGAAATCTCTGGTGTGGCTACAAAGTGCAGAGAAAACTCCAATGAATTAAAGATGTGAAATAGATTTCTGCGTGGGTAAATGCAGAGAGGTAAAGGTGTAGCTTCTTTACTGCTTATATAACGTCAGTAAGACTGAACGGTGATTAATTGTCCTCAAATTCACGAAGTTCTTGCATCTAGACGATATAGACGAAATACGATTGGCATCTGAATGGTGCAGTCATAATTAAGAACTTAACAACGGTTTTCGTTATGTTTTTAAATATTTGCATGCTTCTCGAAGGTCATCTCGAGATTTAGTCGCAATAGAAAACATTTATTTGATAGCTTTATTTGCAAACGAATGCTTTGAAAATTGTTAATCTGTACAAAAGCTGTCACAACTATTCTTCTCAATCTTTAAAATGCACTACATTGTCTGCTTGTAATTTGAAGATTATTTCTAAAAGTACTTACTTGTATATGAGTCGACGTTGTTGAATTACAGAAACCCTACGGTGATACGGTAACCTGTTAAAGAATAGAAGATGTTTTGTGAATAAAGGCCCAGAAACTCATATCAAATAAACACTAAAACAAAGTCAATCACAGTCAATAAAGTCTAGAAGGTTCAAAATAACTCAGCCATACACGTTTCTTTTTTTTAATTCCTCTGAATTTACATTTCTGAAATATAATTTTCATAGCAGTAACAAAATGTTGACATTGAGGTATAGCGCGTTTCCTTTATCACAAGCGGCAACAGTTTCCTAGTTTCGTGTGATGTCTGCCTGTCTCGTGCACTTGTTTGCTGAAGGGCAAGCTAAATTCTAACAACGTGTAAATAAACAATGTTCCTTCACGCTCCCACCAAACTACCATTAGCCAAAGGGGAGGTAACTCCAAACTAAAACAAGCAAAGACGCATTACCTCTTGTCGGCTTGCTCGGTAACCAAACACGCCAGATTGGAATCTTTTGTCCTTTCTGATATTCGATATTAACAAACCCCCGGAGTATTTGGTAGCTGGGCTTGTTGTGTCTACGGGTGACCATTCTACTAACAGGAATCATCTTCTACAAGACAACAACAACTAATCCTGCAGTTTAGCTCTGCTCTTGGCACTAGTGGCATACCTGAGGTCTGGAAGAAGCTATTTCTGAAGGCTTAAGTCTTTAAATTTGCCATTATGTCTTATTTTGTAAAATTATATAATCTTGTTGTTACTTGTGAATAATTGTTATCTAAGAATTTGTTTTTAAAGTATTTTGATTTGTTATGATGTTTAATGAACGTTATTTTTTGTCAAAATTTTAAGACTTTACTTTTATGTACAATTAAAACACTATAACCATACTGTTTCATTAAACGGTAATTCATTCAATTTTTTCAGTCATGGTCATTGCTTTGAATTGCCGTGTATCCTTCATGGTGGTGAATTATATAGATGATATTTTATGAGTGTCCATGACATATTAAGTTATTTAGGCACGGGCGTCGTGAACATAATATGCCATGGGCACGAATATGAAATTCTGTTTTTTACCGAAGTCTCGAATTCGAAGAAAATAATGAAAATCTAAATCCAAGCAAACGCGGAGTACCCGCCGTCGGCCCATTTGGAACGCAAACTCACAGGCGAACAGTGACGTCAAAGTATTGTTTCTGATGTGACGTCACAATTAAAAAAAAGATATTTGCCCTAAGGCATCGTATGAAAAGTACGAACCCCGATGTGATTTCCCTCGCAGGTAATAAATGTATATACTGCCCTATCAACCCTATACTCTTAGACTCCACATGGAGGAACGTGATGTCAAATTTTGAGTTGTAACACTGAGGTGAAACAGTAAATTAAGAAAAGTGTTCGTACAAAGACCCTGAAATAAAGATATGCAGCCTAGACTTGACTTCAACTTTTCTGTCAGACAATGTTACGTAGATTTGATGTACATCTAAGTAAAACAGATTCAGCCTCAGGAATTGACGGATATCCTGTTGAAAACAATTAAGCTGTGTTCTATTTCAGCACTGTATATGGGCCGAAGAAAGACATACAACTAGTCTCAGACAAACCTGTGAATTTGTATATTCAGTATAAGGCTTTTGGAGACTTGCATGGAGTCTCCGAAAAACATTTGGTTCAGTATTTATAGTTTCAGGGCAATTCCATTTATTTAAAAAGAATTTTAAGAAATATTTGAGCTTATTTTTCAGCAAAAAAAATCACATTTTGGCTTTTGGTGAAAGTATATTCAAATAATATACCCGAAGTCAGGCGGTGATTCAGATTTAATAGATTGGCAAGTACATGTGATAAACCTATATGGAGATATTGCAATTTCTTCCCCCAAAAATTTAGCAACTTTAAATTTAAAACCAATGGTATAATTTAACAAATCATAAACATTCTTAACATCTTAGCATATTTTTTCCTAATAAACAGCATGTAAAACAGTGAAAATCGTTTTGAAACATGAGGTTAGATGAACATAAACTGAATAAATAGCTTTGCTTCGTGAAAATTCAAATCATGCCAGCTTTGTTGCTCAGCAAGAAACGACAAAATCTGATAACTGCCATGTTTGCTATCCAAACTGTATTCCAGAAACACTCCAGGCCGTGAATATATTTAATTAACATACACGCGTTTGTCTACATGCGGGTGTAAACATAAATGTGAAAAGTGTTTGATGTAAATGCATTACCCTAGAGCAATAATCACAGAATAAGCGCCAGTGATCACCAGGTAAATATACGCTGCCGGGCTTCCATAGTTTCCGAAGTAAGGAACCTTCAAATGAATTGTTGTTGAAATCTGGATTCAAGGAGCTGATTCTGGCTAAACACTGTTGTTTTCTTATAGACTCATTAGACTACTTCAAAGGTTTGCATAAATGTGTGATCCAATGTACGGCGCGAAACTGTTTGAAAAGGGATTGGTGTTTCTTTTTAAAGAAAGACGACCTACAAAAATCCTTTTGACGATGAAATGCAGTTGCTGGTCTCAAATTGAAAATTTCCTGCCAAATATTGTCAATAATATATGGACTCCAAATGGGCCCCTTGTTCGTGCTAACTCGAGATTCAATTTATAGATTAATTACCCCACCTCGTAAAAAGTATTCTTTCGCATTGCAATTTCGAAAATATTTGCAGGTGGAATTGGATCGGAAGGAATCGAGGAATTAATACCTCCAACCCAACATCGGTAGTTTATCTATGATAATTCCCAGTCATTTGCCAAAGTTTGTGCTAATTAGATAATTAGCGAAGAGACATTGCAGAGATGAGGGCGTGTTTACGTTAGAAGACATACCACTGGTGACGGTGTCGACACGCAGCTGATGTCTGTCAAGCGGACGATTTACCCCCTAGGATCCGTTTCAAACTCCGGGGGTGGCGACTCTGAGAGAGTTTATTTAAGCAAGAGGAGCCCTCGGTATTTGTGAGGGCTCCCGTCCGTCAGCCAGGCCGTATATCTCCTGCGTGAAGTCGCCTGTCGCTATTTTAACGGAATCCTCGACGACGTCGTTTGACATTCCACGTCAAAATTGACGGCAGACGTTGTTGTTGTAGCGTTTCCTTACCTCTCGACCGCGAGTAAGAAAACACTGGCGGTCTGAGGGACGAGTCGGTGTGATTGGGGGCATAGAAAAGATAAGGGGTGCTTTGGGAAATTCTCCGGAGGAATTTAATCTCGGCTTTGACTGAAAAAAACGCTTGCGATGTAATAGGGTACTGCTCTCACCTATTTTCATTCAATGACGTCACGATTGGTCGCATTGGATTCCAGGAAGCATGGCAGTGAGACTTCCATTTGTTAGAGGAGTCGTTTCGCCCTCTCATATAGGTTAATAAAGTCTATTCTTGACCTGATGTGAAGATTGAGAGAACAACAATGATTCTTCAGTAGCACAAAAAGCAAATTCTTTTTGATATAGTGACAGTGCTGGCAGATATTAACGACCACCAGGTGGGTAGAGGGAGAGTGACGGAAGGAGGGGGGTGATGGAAGGGGGAGTGATGGAGAGAGTTGGTGGGGAGAGAAAGCGAAAGGAGAGTGGGTAACGAGGAGTTGGAGCAAGGGGTCGTGAAGTGGGGACTTTCAAACAACTTTCAAACAATCCTGACTCCGTGAAAAGATTGAACAGAAAAAAAGACAAAGTAGAAAAACGTAGACTTAACTGGAGCCTTTAAAAATTAGATAATGAAACGCTCTATTAATGTCAAATTGAGAACTGCATTCATCGCTCATATTTTGTACACGAAAAAGGACCGAAAGAGGGAGAGACGACCTGACAGAGAGACTGACGAGGACATTGCGTGGGAAAGAGAGAAACACAGGGACTATGGGGAGGGGTAATGATTCAGGAAACGCTGTGTAAGACCCTCACTCTCTAGGGTCCGGGAGGGAGGGTGAATGGGGTGCGTGTATAAGCCTGGAGTTCGAACCTGAGCGAGGTTAAGAAGAGCAAATGTTGTATGTTTGGTACATCTCACATAGAGCTACGGGTCAAGAAATTTAGAAGTTTCGGGTCAGAACACTCGTACTTTACTGATATTCGGTGCATAGTGATAAGTTACTGGCATTCCGTCCATCCAAGGTTTCCATTGCTTCTATGCACTTTCCAAATCTATAAACTGAGAGTGAAGAAGGCGCAAGGGCCGTTAATTAATCGTTTGATGTCATGTTTTACATGGCTAGAGAATCGTGTTTTAAGAGTTATTTTAGAGTTACAGTATTTTATTGTGGACAGAACATTTGCATTTTGAAATGACTGTCTGTATAATAAAATTACATAAACACCATGCTGCAAATCAGCATTTACTCTTTTTCCCGAAACAACTATTTTAACTTTATTTCTTCAAATTAAAACCATTTAGATATTCCCCGTGGAGGATGTTCTAATTGATACTGAACATGTGTAATGGGGAGGGAGGCGGGTGTCGACATGCCGTGGGATGTGAGGAATCAACATGGGTGGCAGTGAGATATCAGGCCTAATGCTGAATGAGCGCAAACACTTTATGTCACCATTGAGAAAACCTCTACACCCCCTCCCCCACCCTCTCACATATTTCCCATTCGCCACATCACATATGTACTTATTTCCACACAAATATCCGCGACCAAACTCGCCCCGAACTCTTCATAGCTACCACTTTCTTAGCAATATCCCTCCATGAAGTATTCACAATGTTTTTATATATTTCATAGAATAGGATATTTAAAACCGAAAAAAACGAGGAACTAGACATTCAAAACTATTCATAAATATCTATCCCTGATTTTATTCACCCTCACCTCGACACTATTCCAAGGTGGCATACCCCTCACACTTCTATCTTCACCACCATTTCCTCATATACTTCTCTTCCTGAGCCGAATATAAACAACATTGATTTCCAAAAATTATCATTGATTATATACAATAGAAAAGATTAGCACAATAACTTTGACAACGTCCCTTACATATAGATTTCATGTCCAGAAAATTTACAGGAATATGAGTTGTCAAAAACTGTTTTTGTTATTTTTATCAATTTTGCAAAGATTCTTGTAAAATCAAAATAACATTGATTTGTTAGTCACAAACTAAACAATTGATAAAAAAAAGAATACGAACAATAAATGACAATTCTATCGACATTATAATTAATACATTAACTATGGGTGAATGCTTCCGCTGCTTGTTTGCCCTGTATCAACTGCATCACTATATCTTTTTTTTTCAAAATTGTATTTAAATAAAATGATTACAGTACGTCTAACAAATAAAGTCAAACATTCTTTCGAGATCAATAAAGAAAATAGGATAAGGATAAAAAGAACATAAAAATCTGTGATTACTCCATGTCTGCTTCAACAAAACAAAAAATCTCGCCTGTTCTTTGCAAAGATGTCTGAGGCTAAAAGAGGCTTACCTATCAACGACGGGCCGCCATCTTGTTTTAAGGGGAAATGACATGGAAAAAAGCGCTGCACTTTAACTAATGTTCCAACTTTATAAAAATAAAAATCTATTTATGGATAGAATTTACACAGAAAAATGATTTATGTTAAGACTAATCAACAATGCCCTGTCATGCCGAAGAAAACCTTGTCAAACACTTGAATGGCTTCACTTCTCATTTCAGTATATTTTACCGAGTGAGCGCTCTCGTTTATCTTGTTGTCACGTCTTAATCTACCCAAAGGTTACTCCCAGTAGCTTGTTTAATGTTTATGTTATCACTATTTACTAATAACATAAGCGTATAAACGGAACTGTCCCCTTGAATTTCGTTTCCACAAAAAATACCCCATAGGACTATCCTTCTAAGTTTGTCAAATTTCTTCGTTTCACAATTACCAAGCGTAAAAGATAGCCTGACTGTATAATTAACTATTTGACATCAGTTAATCTCCAATGTTCAATTAGCTACAGTTGCTTCGCCACTTTGATACTCTGACGTCACCTTTTGCTCGACGATACTATTTTACTATATAGCTACAGCTCTGCAGCTAAATTTGCTTGTACAATGGAGGCTGTGTATTAACCCCGTGCTTTTCGATGGACAGCGGTAAAATAATGCAAACGGCTGCCCATCCTCACAAAGATAATATGATCGATGTTTTGTTACGACGCATAAACAAAATGAAATGAATTATGTCAATATTTTGGTACGCAAACACCCTTTTTAAGAGTCCGCTTCAACGTTCCGGTTGTCGTTGCACAGAACCTTAGTGCCATCCTTGAACATTGCACTAAGGCTGTCTTAGTGACTAAGGTTACCTTAGTGTTGTGTGCAACGGGACCATGATCATATAATATGTCGATTCAGTATAAGGATATGTTTTAAGAGTTTATCGATGTTAGACATAGAGAGACCTTTACTGTTATACATTTCAAACATATATACTTTGACATTTAATTATGTCTTTGAATGGGCAACGATTAAGCATTCTCTTTACCAATTTAACATGTTTAAAAGGCAATGTATTGAATGAAGAAAACATTTCCTGAAACCTCACTGTGCTCGTTGATTTTTTACCTAATTATTTTAATGACTCTACGTGCTGATTCAGTTTTGACGTCTTTTCAAACTGTGTTATATTTTTAATAGAATCGGATTTTAAATATTATATGGATGCTCTTATCGTGATTGAAAATTTATGTTGTTTATAGCGGCATTCATAAAGATCTCCAATATCTGTTTTAATGTCAAGAGAGCCAAGAGAGGTTATGTTTCTAGAGAATCGCCAAATAAATAATATTATTACTTTTTATCTATGCAGGTATCAGAAGTTTTGACAAACTTTAGTAATAGTTTCTTGACAGACATCATTGTTTTGTGACATAAATTCATTTACTAAACAGAATCCTATCAATAATAAGAACCATACGTCTGTTTGATCTATGCTTTAATTGAATGTTCTATTGAACTTCAAGTTTAGAGTGCCCAAAATGACAATATTTACGACAATTTACGGCCAAATAAGTCAAAATCATTCTAATCCCCTTTAACTGCTGGATTGTTTGCATGTTTTACAGGGAGGACCAAAACTGTAAATGACGTCACATAGGCACACCTCATGTAAAGTTGTTCTCTACTTTATCATAATGGGTTTTTTTTATCAAAAATCTAAATATTTCTACGATATATTTTCCTGTCTAAATATTGTCATTATTTCTGTTTAATTATTCCAATAGTTTTCTTAAGTAGATTTTATATCCACTTGTCAATGAATGAAATGAGAAATTTAGTAGGTTCAGACTTTGTACAAAATTATTCTAAATGAAGAAGAAGAAGAAGAAGAAGAAGAAGAAGTTTATTCAGTAGTTGTGGCCTCATGGCCAAGAGTACAATCAATTGGAATAATACATATAATTTGCGGATGGACAGGTTAACAAATGATTATAAAAGCGAGATTAGTTTGTAAAAAAAAATATTTTAAAAGAAATTTGTTTACATCATTTTGTTCAGAATTAAAGTTTGCACCAGAAAAAGAGGTGTATGACTGGGATTTCGTTCCAGCAGGAAGGCACTTGTTATAAACGATGTTCATTGAAATGATACAAAATCTACGTAATTCGCAGCAATGAATATTTCTCACTGAACGGTGTAATTTACTTTCGTGTTGATAATTTACCAAATAATGTATCAATCGTTAAAAAAATTACACCCAATTTTTAGATAATCTGTTCACATTTTTATGTACCAAACATGAGGACTTATTTCTTGATTTTGAACATCCATCTTTCATTGTAATCGTAAACATGCCGGGTCAAAAAGACCTCGTTATAACACGCGAGAAAGCACGCCGATCACTGAGTTTATCAAATCAAGATATCTAGAAATCACTTTCATCCAGTAAAAAATTCATTTAAAACTAAAGTAAGCGTACATTTTTGCAACTGAGGTAGGATTTATGCAAATTCGATCTAAATAGTCGTAAAATACAATCCAACATTAGCTTAAATTAGCACCGCATTGGGGAAAGTGTCAACAATGTCACGTGATGTCTTCGCCGATCATCAGACCTTATTTTGTTTGTTATTTTCGCAACGGTTTTGTGGTATTGGGCACACAAAAAATCTGATTCGATGTTAGAATTATAATTCACTATGATTCTTTTTAATTCTATGGATGTAATAATGCGTCTTATTCATAAAATACAAACAATTTGTTTAAGATGGTCCCCTTTTCATACTGTGTCACTGGTTGCCCTTCAGTTGCAATCTCCATTGAAAATTGACACCCACGATTTTGTTTGAAAATGGATAATTTTCAGTGAAAAGCAAAATTCGAAACTTAAAATCTTGGACATAAAGAATTCTACTGTATATATTGTTTACGCGATTAATTAATTTGTAATTCACGATTTTAGTGAGCGAGTAGTCTTTTTTCTAAGATTAACGAAATTTTGTCACACACTTTTGTGAAATGTATGTCAAAGGGACAAATATCATTGACATGTCAATATGTCGAAGTCTGCAGGACGTCATATGACGCCCACATCAGGGACAAGTTTAACAGTAATCAGTGAACGAACATGACGTATTCAATGTCAGCCCTCTTCTAAATAAAAGGAATATTTAAGATGACATTAAAAAGAAAACGATTGTTTTCCTATTTCCTCCTAAAGGGGCAATAGCATGTTTTTTAATGCCTTAATATTGTCTTCAGAGGGCCAAAACATATGATTGCTAAAACCGATCATCCGTAGTCGAAGAGGATAGTATAAAAGAAACAAGCAAACACCACTGGAGCCATTTTGATGTGAACACATTTAAGCAATTGAAGTAGGGGAATGAATATGGTTAGCTTAACCAATCATGGTATGTTCATTTTAAAACTGCTTCTTTTGATTAACAAAATTGCATTTGGATACATTTATTGGCGAGGTCACTTTCTTTTATAAGTTTTATAAGTTCTCGATGTGTGAAATCTATCCACATGCTAAATACATAACATAACAATGAAATACATAAGTCCAAGGTTTGTTATCGAGTTATGAAAATACTTTATCTGCCTTTAATGTTTGTTTGCATAAAAATAAAACGATGAAATACTTCACAGAGGTTGAAAGTGCGTTGTATATCCACTAGTGTACCAAGTATCAAATAAAACAACAATACAAAATTAGTTGAAAATTGTCATTACGTGAGCGATAATTAAATACATGTATGGATTTTTAGTTCCTATTAAACACTTTTGATTGTAAGAATTGTTTTGACATGTGGTAGAAGTTAATATTAAAGTAACACTTATGAAAAGCAATGTTTGTTAGGTATGTTTGCACATGTTCAAATAATTTAAATGACATTATTTGACAAAAATTTAGAGTTTTAAATATGTATACTACGTAGTGTCCATTGAATTATGAAGAGAACGGTATACAATTATTAACATTACCATTTTATATATTAATAATTAGTAGTATTATCTGGACGAAATCCAAAAGAAATAGCATTTATATGCAATATTCGGTATAAATATCTAAATTGAATGCAGTGTGTTTCAGAATAATGCAAATTATTTGTTTTACTCCAAAATAAGATAGATCTTAATTTTTTAATTGAAAAACCCATCAAGATTATGATATGATTGCCATGTCCTCAAATCCTATATTGCACAACCTTCTTAACCAGTTTTAATCTTAAAATGATGTCAAAATGATTTAAAAATTAATGATAAAATAATAACGTCCCTTTCATATCTTTTATCAGAAACAAAAATCTAAACTTTGAAATTTTTTTATTAAAAGATTAGAAAATTTAACTAAAATGATCATTCAGAATGAAGTAAGACGGTGAGTCCATCACTGGGGTATTAAATTGCAGCAAAGTTCTCAATAATTAACGCAGAGTTGATCTACACTCTCATGCCAGACATACGTTCACACCAAGTCCTTGGGTGTGAATTATGCAAAGAACAAACTCTTTCTGGAAATATTGTGCTTGACTTTTCTATCCAGCGTATTGATTTTTCAGTTTGCCTTTTTTCGCAAGGAAAACATAAATTACTCGAATCTTGATAAGAAATCTTATCCCATCATCTTAATCATCCCTGGGACCAAAGGTCCCTGTAGTGATGTGTATTATTCATAAGCAACTTCTTTCTCATGTTTTTGTTTCACGGGGAAAGCAAATAAGGCATCTGGGATTCTCTAGCAAGGACATTAAGCCATAATTCCAAATTTCTCCTTACGTGAAAAGGGATATTAGACCATTATTCATTGTTTCTCTGCACGTGAAGATGATGATATCATACCAGAACAAATGTGATATCAGTGGGGTTACAGTTTCAAAAGATATACGTTCATCTTAATGTTTGCCAAACAAACCTAATGTTAGACTGGTTATAGGCCAAAAAAAAAAGAATTCAAGTACAAATAATTTATGGATGACAACTTCTTTATTCTGAGGTTGCGACGTTTCGATACAGATTCTTTTATCGTTGTCAAGCGTATATATACACACAGGTATAACATAATGGGATTGTAAACAAAGGAAACAGGTACATGATTGAGAAATAGTAACTATAGGGAATATATAGAAGCCAGGAATAAAGTTGACAAGAGATAAATAATGAAGCCTACATAGGGAGTTGGTAACGCAGTGTTTGCACAAGGAATTAGAGTTGATTGATGAGTTCATCGTAAGCAGATGGAATGTAATATCCTTGGTCCAACTTCCAACTTCTAAAATGCCACTCAAAGAAACAGAATTTAGTTCAACCTCAAAACCCGATCGTAAACTTTTATAAGAATTTATTAACTATTATAAATAATATTATCTATGTCGTTAAATATAGGATTAGGACCAACATATGAACTAAACCATTCATCACAAATGCTAATTGAATGTAAAAACGTAATTGGTGTAAATTACATTCAAGTATAGGACAAATCAACACAAAAAATGTTCACTAATTCATCGATTAAAGGGGCTGTAAAACGTTTTTGATAAACAAATGTCACTTCAAGTAAACAATAATTGTTTCATATTGAAAGATACTATTTGATAATCAGAAGATGCAGTTCTAAAACGAATGTACCTTGGTCGTTTAAGCTATGCGAATACATGTTATGAAGTTATGAAGATGAATTATGATGGCCATAAGCGGTTTTTGCTTGATATTTGATTTTCAAGACTACGGATGATCGGTATGAGTAATAGGACGTTTTGACCCTCCGAAGATACTACATTTGGCATAACTTAATGGTTATTGGGGGGAAATTTTAAGACAAAAACGTGCTTCTCCCACTTTTTATGTCTTATATAGGGGTAAGTATCATCAACCTCCAAGTCAGGGCGCCTTCCCTTCGAGTACCTCTACGGTAGTTGCCCTGCCTTCACTTGCGGGGGCATTGTTGTCAAGAATCTTGACAACAATAGGAATTGACGTCATCGATAGTCTCGAACCAAATTGTTAGTTTACATACAAATAACTTTGTTCGAGAGTATGTTTTAAGCGTTACGCGTATGAAATTCTATGATTATTACCAAAGTTGGCGTAATTTGCTTCAAATATAATTTTTTATTTGATGAGTATATGGTGGACAATTTGTTATGTTTCAACAATTCAGAGAAAACTTAATGAAATAACAAAAAGTTTCGTTTGCCGTACTCATTTCTTGAGTCGTTGTTCGGAGTTGCATTGTGAATCCTATGAGTTAGGAGCTTCACTTTTAGAGCGTGACATCAATCGTTGGTTGCACGCGCTGTGTTAGAGCTTTTTCACCTTCAAGCCTTCTGATGGCAGCGAGTATATTAGTGACGTCAAGGAGCGGATGCTCGCTGTCTGGAGCTAGAAGTATCATATTAAAGAAAACTGATTGTTCATCCACTTTGCAACTAATTACTATAATGATGTTACATATCTGTGGAAATTGTTTTATCGATAAACATTATTGCAACGGCGATAAACAAGTAGAACGTACCATTTTTATTTTCATTAAAAACCAGGGTCAAGACAGGATCCTTCAAAATATATGTATCAGGAATTTTAAAATTCCAAATACTAGCTGCAGGAAAAAAACACAATTATGCCTCTCATATTAATAGATATGTTTTTTGTTTATGAAAGTGTTCTTTATGTCAAAAGAAGTCTAAAAATATTTGAAGTGATATTTTTAAATATTGGCTTCTCTATCATTGATCTCGAACTTGACACTATCAAGAACTCCACAACAGTTTTGGAGGTTTTTCCTTTCTTTGTTTATAAAAAGAACTTTAAGAGTGAAACATTTGCCGATTCAAATTGATACTCAAGCGGTTCAACATACCTAAAATCTCCGCGTTCATCGGAATTGGTCCAATCTTGTCAATATACACATCCATCTTGTATCACGCAATGTAATATATCACAAGCGAGATCGTATCAGGTGGGCGAGATACAAACAATATACAGATAGTGTCAAAACTCCTATAAACAAAAATTACGATTTTCATTGAAAGATCTGTCACGTATGGATAAATATACAGCATTCTTCAATAACATCTCTCGCAATTAATCAAAATATGGCAGGAATAAATCAAACTGTTTATCGTTAAAGGCACAATTCACGTATTTTATAAGCCTTTTATATGATTTTATATCTTATATGTGATTGAGCTTTCACCTTATACACACACACATACACACACACACACACACTATATATATATATATATATATATATATATATATATATATATATATATATATATATATATATATATGAAGGATATGCATGAATTATATATATAGTTTCGATTAAAAACTTGCTATCTTGGAGAGAAAGAGAGAAATTTTGTTTATTCGAGCGTACTCAAGGAGACGTTCCATCGTGTAACTAATATACTTTGTTCAATAGTTCAAACTTTTTCAACAAGATTTGAAGCCTAGAAAAAAACTTCACCACTGCTGTTATTTTATCTTAAATATACATTATAACCTGTTGCTGTTAAAGTGTTAACAATTTATTGTGAAACCATTCCACATTTGTTTCTATTTTATTGATTTCCTGCTTTTTCCAATACACTTTTAAATTTTGGGTTTAGCGCCGCTTTCAAGAATATTTCAATTATATAACGGCAGTTAGTATTATTGCAAGAAGAAAGCCCGCAACACCAATGTGGCTATGCGTTGCGGTGAAACCTGCGAGTAATGGCCGACCGAGATCATATCAGGTGGGCGAGATACAAACAATATACAGATAGTGTCGAAACTCCTATAAACAAAAATTACGATTTTCATTGAAAGAGCTGTCACGTATGGATAAATATACAGCATTCTTCAATAACATCTCTCGCAATTAATCAAAATATGGCAGGAATAAATCAAACGGTTTTATCGTTAAAGGCACAATTCACGTATTTTATAAGCCTTTTATATGATTTTATATCTTATATGTGATTGAGCTTTCACCTTATACACACACATATACACACACACACATATTGAATCCATGCCGAATAGAACGTCTCAGTATATGGGCAAATAAAAGTCGAGGTGAGTTGATTTTGGGTTTAGCGCCGCTTTCAAGAATATTTCAATTATATAACGGCAGTTAGTACTATTGCAAGAAGAAAGCAGGCAACACCAATGTGGCTATGCGTTGCGGTGAAACCTGCGAGTAATGGCCGGCTATAAGAATAAAAGAAAATCATTAACAAGAAACTAAGTATAGATTATTGTATAATACACTTAACCCTGATGGTAGGCGATCAGTATTCGCTCTAACCTCCACGCCGTCCTATTACGTGGTGCTATATTGGACATGAAAGCAGGGGTGTCTATTAGCATTTGAATCCTGTTGAGTCAGGGACGTCTATTAGCATTTGATCCCTGTCGAGTCTTGTTGATTTCAAGCGCGTATCCCAGGGGCGGCAATTTCCTACCGTGGGGAAGCATACCTCCAAGTCCAGATCTATTTGTCTTTCTGCATTAACTACACATTCAAAATTCCCTGTACAAACATTCACGCGTGGACCAGTCGTAACTGGCTGAAGCAACGATGGAGGAAGTCCCTGAGGGGTCCGACTTTTGAGCCCCGAGGGTTGCGGGATTCTGTCGGGCATAGGATACCGCAATAATATTTGCTTTGAAAATATCCACGAGAGATAGATGTGTTGAACAAACAGAGCGCTGTACCGGTCGGCAGTTTACACTAGCGAGACTGCAGTCTCCGCAGGAATCACTGAAGTTACGTGAAGCGCTGTGCGGGTCCTGCTCCTCCCTGCAGGATACGGCGGGGACTCTGCACGGGCCCGACGCCTCGCCAGCGGGAAGAGAACCGCAAGTCTCTGAAAACTAAACTTGTAGGTGCATTTGACGAGCAAGGAGATGACCCGGACAGATAATGCACCCGTGTCTTTGATAGAGAGACAACTCATGTAAACTTTATTACTGCAGTCGGAAAAACTTAGATCTGTAAGACAGTACATGTACATTTCATAAATAAATGTATATTTCATATAAGAATTTGTCTATTTTATGAAGGTATTCATTTTATCAAATTGATAACGTGTTAACGGTAAAGAATGCTTACCATTTTTGCAAGAGTCGATGCGGCTATCAGCATTTTTTTATGATTTTGTCAGTAATCATCTCATGATAAATGTTTTCGACTCTGATTATCTAAAGGCTTTAAATTTAGACATGGTTACACGTCCAATAAACTGTAACGACCGATCACTTTCTACAAAGTCCAATTCTATCCTCGTCATTTGGGTACTTTAAATTCAAATTGTGAACTATTAACCTTAGCAGGATTATTTTTATTTAACAGTCAGAAATTGTTGCGAATCGAAAAAGTTTTTCGAAGTTATCAATGGTTAAGTCTTTTTTCTTTGTATTCATTGAGGTCAGCTAACGTACCAGTTGGTTTATTGAAGAAATGGTTCGCATTAGATCGGTGTACTTTTTCCTCTTGAAGCCATGTGTTTTCCTAAAATATGTAATTGTTTTAACAAACGAATTGCATTTAACTTCTTTACAAACCCTGTTGACTTTGAATATGATATATTTAAACAAATGGGAGGGCTTTTTACGATTCAAAAATTAATTTTTAATTCGATTTTTCCATGCAAAAGCTTTACTCGGGTATGATTCAATACCAACCATTACACGTCACCTTCTGCTGTTTTGTTCAAAGATTTCTTCCTTATCAAGTCAAAGACACAAAGATTGCATGTACAGATAGATTGATGCCAGCCCGATATGACAAATCGTGACTCTGAAAGATTGTGTAATATGATTTGATACCTTTCTCCGGTGCCATTTGTTCCCGATACCCCCTGGATAGAAGAAAATTACACATGCGCAGTGAGGTACATTGTAAGACGGGGTGACGCTGCCACAAGTCACCATCCTAGGGCGTTAAACGGTTTCTCTGCTCGTCAAGAAACTTCGTAATCCAAAACAAAAGATCACAACGTTTTGGTTTACAGTTGCCAAGGTAATTACGGAGTATCTGATTGGATAATTATACAGGAAGGGTCGTATTATGAGCGGGTGTCACAGGCGCAATAGGTAGTCCAATTGCTCCCATCTGTGCATCGCAACACTCGCATAATCTCGGGGCGTCTCGTCAAGGCGAGACTATGATTAGCCATTACGAGAAGTGCCGAAAATGACGAGTTACAAATTACTAAAGAATCGGTTCCGACTTCTACTCCCGCCAGCTTGATATCAGAAAAATAATCTACGGGTTGGATATTTAGCTCTTCTCGCCATTTGGCATTTGGTGGCCGAGACAGCTGCCCTACGTAAAGAGCTGGCTTGAGTCGCTCTGTTGCAAAAGAAACAAGCTAAGGAGTCCGAGAAAAGAGAAGCGACTCCAACTCCTAATGCAAACCCGTTTGTCCTATATTAACATTTACATCGGCGTCTCCCTGCCTGTAGAGGGGGTAATACTACCACTTCACCTCCACATAAACACAAGCTTACCCCCTACATCCGGCAACTACCTCTCTCCGTATATTTTGTTTTCTAACGCGCCTCCATGGTAAATGGAAAATAAGTATTGTCTTCAGCCCTTCATATTGAGACTGACTGTCTCCGTGTGTATTTGTATGTATCTATACATAGATGAACAAAAGAATTCCCCTCCCTACTATATGGTAAGTTTGTGTATCTGCGAAATCCTATATCAACATTTTAATCTCAAGATTTCTTACGTTATCAAAACCCATGAAAATTTCTATTTTACGAAACATTTTATGCATTGTTTGAGTTGACTGTTAATTCAGATGTCTGCTCTATAATATTTGTCAAACATATAAACTACTTGAAATGAAGATTGCCATCGGGATTCCTCAATTTGGACATAGACATGGAATAACAAATATTTGAATCTTTCAGGTGGAATATCGCAGTGGGTAGCCTGTCTTCCTTGAACCCTTTTTACCGACATTGTTGAATTGTTCAGCAATCTATAGACGCCTTCTGCCTACAACTGACGTGGGTTTGCCTTGATGCATGTTATGTTCTTTACACGTTTTTTTTTCACTCAATATCTTTTTTAATTATCTATCATTTATTTCATATTTTAACTGTTACCATGAACTAACAGACACTTTATATCTTTTTATAAGCATTCAATTTATTTGATACACATCTGTTATTGTAAACTATTTGAAATTATTTGCTGCTTTACTTTGAAGACGCGTAATTTATTCGAAATGTTTTATCTAATCTTATATCTAATAAAATTAGATAATAATTTATATGAATATACTTTCTTCCTCAAACGATTATTCCGCAATCAGATTAATTTTATCAAAAATAAACTCATTATAATAAGAGGAATCTACGCAAATAAAAGTGAAAATATTATATTCTGTTCGTTATCAGATTAGACAGAAAGCGCTGAGAGAATAGCGCATTCAATTTCCAAAACTGATATTCCTTCGAATGTAAAGTGAATATTATGACAATTTTTCAAATCAGGAATGTTTATGACAAGTCATGTAGTTCAGTGGGTATGAGAGAAAGATTATTGTCACTATTACATTTCCTGACGAGCGACACTTTATTCCGTTAGAAGTGGTCGCATATCGCAGCAAAGATCGTAGTGGGCTCTGATTGGCTGATGGTAAAGGGAGATAACTCCCAACCCATCTGTACAGCGTGCATTTAGTAACATTAGCGGGGTTGTATTGCCCAGTAAAGTGCAATGTAGTCGTTACAAACAGTCGGCGTCGGCTCTCCTTGTAACATCGCTTCGTATTAATCGCCCCTTATCGTAAAACTCGGGTGTCTTGGTTCAGATACAAATTAAATGTGCGATGAATTTGTTTTGATGTCTCTTATCAAGAAATCCTGTCTTAATTGACACGACAAGATGTCCAAATTCGTTCCCCCCTTGCTAGATAAATAGCCCATTGTGTGGACAATGTGTTAATTTCACCAGCCAATGTCAAAAGTAAAATTGCACAATAGATAAGCTGTTATGCGACGAATTAACTCAGTTCGGTTTTTTAAAGATTGAAGAAGGCTATTAGCAGTGAACAAACTTATTTTTGGCATAGTTTTTTCTTTTTTTAAAATTGATATTATCAAATTGAGAAATACTTTTTGTTGTGAATATCATAAAGGCACTATATAGCTTGGAAACTAAGTGCTCATCGCAGATCACGGTGATAGAAAACCTTGTTATTACACATTTGGTAAAACATAGGCGATGTTATAATTACCATATATGCACATGTGTAAATGCCCAGCAATCATTTTCGTGATACACTTAAATTTGTCGATATTGTCGATGACGTCATAAGTGATCCATAGCAAATGCTTCCAACTGCTTTCCTACGCTGAATTATTCTAACAAATGGGTGTTACGAAGATTATAATATGAGTCATACATGTTAAGATTAGCTGCGAAGTGAATACGTTCCATGAAGATTTTCAAAGTTATTATTATGTACAAGGTAAAAGCGAGATAAAAGAATTCCTAGCATGTCAAATTTAGGTGTCTGATGTGTCATGCTGCAGGGCCCATGCCTGCAAAAAAGGACTTGCACATTCATGGTAGTGACCTTGTAAAGACAAAGTTTTGCTATCCTAAAAATTAAGAGAAATGGATATTTACTTCTGAATCGGTTTTATTGCCTAGCTAGTCGAATCCTCACGATGGAACTTTGTGATAACATAAATTGAATTTATGAACTTAAACAATTCCACGAAGTGTTCAACTTATTGTTGAAAATGTTAGACAGATAACCTCGCAAGCGCTTAATTTTCTGTGACATCGATTATGTTATCTCTGATATATCAAAATCGTTTTGATATGTTGATTTTACGTTTCATGTACAAGTGATTTAACATAATTAAAGCGAACATTAAGTTTCGATTCCTGAGGCTGTCGACATGGATTCAGTAACGTATTTTTATTATTATACCATTCTTAATTTTATGTGCAATATATATCCATAAACTATTGGGGAAAAGGAATTATGATGATTCCCAAATGAAACAAAAACCTAATTATTTTTTTTTTTTTCGTAATGACTGTTTATCCGGTAAGCTAATTGTTTATGATTCTAAATTTAGGCAATGTTACAAGAAAGTGGAAACGCCATGTGAACTCTATTCAGATGTTACCGTTATAAAACAAGAAAAAATCATATGAATCAATACCAAACTATTTCTTTACAGAGAGAACCCTCGAATCCATCGGCGTTGCTTTGCGGTGATAAAAGCAAATCTGAAAAGGTGTTAGCGAAAAACAGATTCGTTGTGAGGTGTATTGTGAACACTAACCAAAACGCCAAAGAAAGCCTCTCACAAATCTAGATATGTCATAAGGAACAGTGGAAAGATCTCTAGCGGTCAACTTTTTCAAAAAGGAACTTTTCCAAAATTTTAATTTCAGAAGTGAAAGGTAGACTAAGATTCGAAGCGCATATCTCTAAGATGATATCGAACACAGGTTTCTTCATTCTTTCCGGCTTGTTAAGGATTAAAATTGAACTCTTATACAATAAAAATATGTTTACCATAGATTTCTAGTGATTTGACTACTGGTTTGTAAGAAGGAACCTTGTAGACCTCAATTATAAATATACCTTCGGTAAATGTTTTCTTTGCAAATGTTTAGTCTAAAGAGAAATACTTTCACAGAAAATCTCATTAGAAAGCTGTTAACATATACTGCAGGTAAATTATGAAGGGACCAAACATCTTAATGAAGCTTTCAGCCGGAAACTCGAGAAACAACGCCAAAGATAACATTTAGAATTCTTTTTTTCAAAATGCAAGATTTAATCAGTCTTAAGGAGAAATTCAAACTTTTAATAGGAAAGAACGCATTCCGCGAATGGATAATTATATCCAATATTCATCAGAATAGTGGGCATTTGATATTAAGTTATGTCTGATAAGGACGATAAGGCGAATTTTAATAATCATCTTTCGGTACTGCCAAATAACAAGTACCAATTAAAGTAAAATGCATATAAAAAGCCCAACCACGTGATATGAATTTATTTAAAGATAGAAATCACAGATTAAATCAAGAAAGAATATCATGTTATCATTCTATCTATACCTATCATCACGTTCATCATACTTATACTGCAAAACAATGTATCCACGATGTTTCTCTATTTTACTAGCTTATTTCTTTCTGAATCTAAAAAGGCACCAAAACACTCAGAACACATAAAAGAATCCTGCTTTCTCAATGACTTTTTTCGATTGCAATTCTGACATTTTAGATTTTACCAATTTTAGAAATACGATCATAACTTTAAATTGATTCAGGGATTTTATGCGGTTTTTATCTGTCTTGTATAGCAACGGCAACACAACTTTTTTCCCTCCTCTTTGTATAATGCTTACTTTTCTGAAATAAATTAGAGTAAATTTATCGAGGAATATTATCATAGATTCATAATAGACCAGCTCAGTCATGGCCTTGTCACTTAAGAATATCAGACTTTTATAACTTATTTTTAATCTATTCTACATGTAACTGTGTATGAAGGAAAATAAAACACTTTAAAAAATTATTAGATTATGGGAATAGTATCCCTATGTTACTTGCTAGACATTTATCAAAATGCCTATTGAAAAAAATCAAACCGTCTGGTTTGACGTTAACTCTTATCAGCATATTTTTCAAATCTTATATATTTTCTAAAATTATGACAGCTATATGATTATCATTATCATCACAAATCATGCCTGACGGATTCATTAAAATGCTATCAACAACTGCAGCACATATCCTGTTTATTTCTACATTAATTATCTCTTAGTTACATTCTTGTTATTATTCCCAATTATAGTAATACTATTCCACATTGTTCGCGTTTATGTGTATTCGTTCCCACAATATTTCTCTTCATTTATAATCATTCTGACATGTTATTGTGCCAATTTAAGGAATATTATTCCCATATTGCCTGTGTTTTCGAGTATTTAAGTGGTCTGTATGTCAACGTATAATAGCCCTGATCGATCCAGAACCTATCACCTGTCCTACAATTGCTGCTTAAATTGTCTCTGACAGGCAGGGAAGACGAAGGCTCTGTTTATTACAGCGGGGTTAGCATAAACTTTGTTTGACAAGCGACTGCAAAATGCACATAAACAGTTCTAATTATCGTCCGACGTGCTTGCTTCTAATTACGCCCTCTGTCGGCCACTTGCCTAGCCAATCAAGTGTAGGATTGCTGATTCAAGATGGCGGCTCAAACTCGTTGCCGTCAAAGCTGATATCCGAAGGTCATTCGTTTTCGTCCAAGAGGAAACCTAACCCAGAGAGCTCATCGGCCAGTTGCCCTATCTAGCCTCATTAGCATATCTTATTCTGGACAATTAATTGTGAAGTAAGGTCAATCTCTTCGTTTAATATGCCTCAGTGCTAACGTCACGTCAACACGTCACGTGTCCATCATTCCAGATCCAGATTGACTCCATGTGTAATCCATGTGCGTTGATCATCTGTTTATATAATTACTAGATTGCAGATACCCCACTGTTGCTGGATACAAGATATCGCACTGTACTAGTGGTTTATTCGTATACCATTCAGACGTGGTGTCTGGATCAATTCGTTGTTTTCAGGTTAAGCAGTCAAAGATTTGATCTAAATGTTTAATATTTTTATGAAAATTCCGAAAGTGGCGTCAAAGTTCAAACAATGAAATTTATAGAGCTGTTTGTTTTTCGCTTTTATTGATCAACGAGATTTACTAAAATATTTGAAATATTATTTGGATTATTACAATTATTTTAATCATCTACAAAGAAAAGTTGATTTTGATTATTATTTCTGTTCATCTTATTTATAAGACAACGGTCATCATAACTTTCATAGTATCTAAGTAATGTTATGACATTTCAATCAATTGCAAGTCACTTGTACGCGTAACTACTGTTTGCTCTGAAAAGATTTTAATAAAAATATGATGGTTAAGAACTCCTGCATTTTCAAAATCGTACAAATTAAATTGCTTATGAGTAATATCTTTCTTACTAATAGCCAGAATAACAACCACGTCCTCTAATTAATCGTGTCTCTAAGATGACTGATGACAAAGCCATGTATATCGTTGTTAATAACTCTCCTCTGAGCAATCCTTACAAGCATCCCTTTTACTGTATCAGTGTTACAATTATGTTATATAGAGATGGAAATTTTGGGCTTGAGTTCAAAAATTGTCGATTATGTTGGTATAATTTATTTCTACTGTTTTGAAAATGAAACGATTATTTGAATTTAAATTGTTTTTTAACAATTTTGATAACAATGTATTGTGTGTAAAAGGAAAATAAAGTATACTGTTATCGAAAAGTATTGGTCGTTTATGAAGATTATAATGTTTAACCAGTTCATTAGTGAGAATAAACAGCATAAAAGCTGAATTGTGATCGAAAACTGGACAATTGCCCGCGCCAATGACTCAAATGTAATTTTTGAATCCCCTTTACAACAGACGCAAAGTCAATTTGGTTGGTAGTGTTAAGTAGATGTCATAATTTGTACACATGTGAATGGGACATGGAATTGATATAGCCGCTTTTAGATAGTAGGTATCATAATTTTGTTATTTTAGGGATGACAGTGCATGACATGATTTGAACTTTACTCAGGATATTATTGGTATGGTAGATGATATGTTGATTATTATCAAATCCACATGAAAAATATGAAACGTATTATACTTCTATCACTATCAAATAATGTCATGAAGAACCCTAAATTGACTATCTATTTCCCTCAGTATAATTTATATACAACAGAGGAAATGTATCATTCATGAGTGCACTCAGAAATCTCTTGTGGACATACTTGTGACTGACAGTTGAAAATATTGTTTGCTTTCCTTTCACAGAGGGAGTGTTTAGGCGGAAATTCCTTTTTATTCCTTGGTACATTTGTAGAAAACACTGCTGTATGCAAAGTGATATGTATTAAATGCATTGTTTAATGTGTATTTGAAGGATGTAAAAGAAGAATATCAATTTGAAAAATAGTAACTGACATTTATGAATTTCGTACATGTGTACAGCCTAGGAATAATATTTCCCTTCGTCATATCGTGGAAGTATTTTTTCATGCTAAAACCATATTAAGCCATTTCATCATTAAAACAATTCTCTTATTTTTCAATATTAATGGTAGTGTTTTATTTTCCAGATTTTTAAGTTTCAGTTCTTTTATAAAATAAGCTATTGTGCAATTAAGGATATCGAATACCCATACATGTACAGTAAATATGTACTTATTTTTAAAATATTTTATATCTATATATTTTATCATTATCATAATTTCACACACTAATGATTATCAATATATATTTATATTGATATACATAACCGAATCAATAGGTCTATAGGTTATCATTGTGGATGACTTCTTATTATAATGAAAACTGATTAAAATGAACGAATGGTTGAAATAGATGTGTGTTTTGAGTTGAAAATAATTTTTTTGTTTGTACAACTAAAGTTTTCAATCTTGTCCTCCATGGTTGAATTTTTTAATTAAAGTCTAGATATGCAGATTAAATATGTATTTTAAACGCCTAAGAAATGACAGAAACCTTTTCTCTGGATATATTTTGAATTTAAGCAACATAAGTTTTATATTTATAAATTATAAATAAATTGAAATTGTACGTTTAATTGAAAAACGTCAATTTGATGTCATTTTGACAGAAAGTTTATTTTGATTTTCAAAAGTGACCTATTTGTTTACTTTGACTGAGGAATCATGTAATACGAAATAAAATAAGTAAATACTTGATGCATAAAACGTTTAAAGGTACAATTGTTATAAAGTCTCTATCAACACTTTCATAGAACTAACAAAATCAAGTAGTCTATATTTATTTCTTGAAATATATATCAGATATATAAGATTAATCGGCTTTACAGGTTATCATTGCGATGGATCGACGGATTAAGACATTCGCCTGTTTTTCTAAATATGATTTTTTTTAAAAAGATTGTTTTAAGATGTTAAATTATTCTTATCTCCATTCACACGTTAGTTGTTTGAAGTATCACTTTATCATAATCATATTGTGAAAAAATCCGATAAAATGTTAACATATACCAAAGAATGACAAAAATATAATTCCGTTATCAGATTTCTTCTTTCGATATCATCTAAAACAGTAAAACATGTGAAAAAATTGAATTATCAGAGTTTTTAACATATGTATTTATTATAGTTTTTGCTGAAGATTGATCAAAATTGTTTCAGTTTTTGCCTGAGCTACGATATAAGCGAATCAAAATCTACATTCCATTTGCAGAAGAAAATGTTGAAAACTGATATCAATGGCTTGAAATAGCAAGTTTTTTTAGATACAATTGCGATGTCTATCAAAATATTTCTTAACGTCTTAAACTAACATAAGTTTAATATAAATTCAAATATATGTGTGTTCCCCCTTAAGATGGTAAAACATATTTGTTAAGTTCAATTTTCTTTACATACATATGAAAAGTCAATACTAATTCATATATTTCATATATGTGTTTTTCTTATGTATCATAATTTCTTAACGAAAACACGTTGAATATTAAAACACATTTTAATAAATTTTAAAAAATTCTTATGGATGGAAGAGAGTTTGTTCAGCGGAGTGTTATCATTAAATAAAAATAATTCAATTTAAGATTATCAAGAAAAGAAATGATAAATGCAAAATACCATAAAAAGTACCAACGAATTAATCATGTGTTATAGTCTCTCTTAAATGAAAACAACGCACCCTGTGATGTGTATTACTATAATACTGAAATTGATCATCGCATACTCATTTCTTCTATCTACCTTTCAACAAGTGAAACTAGATGTGGGAAAACGATGATGTAAAAATGCAACAAAAAAACAGAAATAATTTGGTTCTAAGTAGTCAAAACGTTCTTGAAAAATGTAACTTTCAAGTTTGTAAAAAAATATAATTGCATATATTGCTGAAAGATATATACCTTACATGCAATATGAAA
Source organism: Phorcus lineatus (assembly GCA_921293015.1). Classification (NCBI taxonomy): domain Eukaryota; kingdom Metazoa; phylum Mollusca; class Gastropoda; order Trochida; family Trochidae; genus Phorcus; species Phorcus lineatus. The sequence continues at coordinate 41,655,243 of OV121086.1, forward strand.
TTACAGAGAGCACGCGGAAATTCGCGCAATTTGTGTTCTGTTCAGAAATCATATAATAAGAATGTGTTCATACTAGCTTTTGATTGGCGGCTATCCTTTCAGCGTACTTCAACGTGCTTTTGGTTCCGGTTGTATGGTGTTTAAAAATCATCGCTGCTGCATCCGATAATTCAATGCATGGCATTTGAAATAAAACATTCCAATATCACTAGATTTCTTTCCGGCAACATCACATATATTTCTATGCATACAATTTCACTATCTGTATGTCTGTCTGTCCAACTGCGTCAGCTATCATTACACCTGTCATTTTCTGTCCAAAAGGTGTAATTTTCACCTGAAATCTCCCCCGAATAGGTGTGCTACGTGCGCATCTTATTGTATACAGGTGACTTCTCTCATGAAATGAAACCCAATACCTGGTAGGTAAAGTGACAGCCATGACAGCGATCAGCTGGCCGAGCGTTTGAAGTGAAATCTACAAGTGAAATCTACATCATTTAGAAGCAATCTGGCCTCGTCACACGTTGATGAACAGATGCCTTATCACCTCGCTGTCAATGATATCTCCTTCACAATGCATGCTCATCGCCACCATGTAAATAGCTGAAATTATAAAAATGATTAATTTTCCCGATGTGGACACACTTCTCTAACTCTGAAAGCGGGGTGATTTTCCGACGTGAAGTCACTCGCTGCCCAAAGCAAAGCTATTATGGTGAGAGCCAAAAGTGGATTTAAAGATATTGTTCTAGAAAATTTCCAGCACGAATGGCCCATGCCACGTGTTCTTGCCATTCATCCCGATCGCTAAGTATGCGGTCGTAATCTATATCATTTAACGGAATTACACACCTCCCGCCCAAGGCTTATTCTGATTTGATACCGATCACTCATCGCAATCAGGTGTAATACCAATAACACCTGTTCCCAGTATCAGTAGGGTGATAGCCTTTGACGTGATTGTTTTCTAGCCCCGATATCTACACAACTTCGTGACATGCTTGACAGGTGGCCATACTTACACTTTTACTTACATGTTGATATTTTTGTCCTGATTGGTTAGAAAAACCAATGATATATTTTGATAACATAGTATTCAAAAAAATCATTTCTGTTCTGCAGGTGTTCTTTTCATGATGTACATGTATGAATAAACCTTACAGACAGGTAATACATCAAAATTAAATGTTTTACTCAAAAGAGGCAGTTTGTCTGATCGCATACGTAAATTTGTAAGAGCGAAATATATAGATATGATTATATCTTTTACAAACCTTCCCAAATTGAGATGCATGTCATTGGTAGTTAGGATGTTAAATCATCATAATTATATTCGATTATGCAGTACATTCGTTTTTTAATCAGAATCCAAAAGATAATGAAAAAGAAGTTGTCAAATTTACACTATACTCATTATCAAGATTTTAATCGATATAGAAGTTGTCGACCAGTATAAAAAAGATAATCGATAAAAAAAAAGTTGTCAATCAGTATCAAGAATCTTTATCTTCAGAGTTATCGATACAGAGGTATAGATATATAGAAAAGTTATCGAGAAGTGCTTCAATTTGAGGCATCACTACTGGTGTCAGGCAATATATAAACTGTTTAGTAAAAAAAGGGGTAAGGAGTTCAAAGATATCACGGATATATTAATAGTCAATAAATAAGGTGAAAATCAAAGAAACCTTTAACCAGTACAGACCGTATTAAGCAATAAACCATTTGTTAATTCTAAAAAGGAGTCACTGGTGATTACATATGTTATTGTTAATAATTTAGTAAGCTTATTAAGTAGCGATCAAAGTCCCAATCCCCCCCCCCTCCCCACCACTCACCCACCCCCAATGAAAATTTCTAAAGTTGGTTACAAATAGAGAGGTTATCAACGCAGTAAATCATTGTCAAACAAAAAAACGTCGTTATTATAGTTTTTTCTTGTTTAGAACAGGTATTTTATATCTCTTCATAACTTGGATGAGAATATTTCACAAGTTCTATATATCATAAACAAAACATTAATTATCGATCCTTATTGTGAACATCTTAGTTCCTATAGTAGTCACATATACGTAGATAAATAGCAACCGGAGTCATATGAAGAAATGCTCAAATGTTTATTTCTGCATAATCAGCAATAATTTCTTTTGCAACAGAGTATTACAAACATTAAAAGCATCTCCTTTGGTTTCAGTTAGCGTTTCTATAATCTTTATCTCAGAGAGTCCAAAATAATACACGAATGAAACTTCCAATAACTTAGTCCACTGTATATAAGTAAAAGCAAACAAACCATTCCCGACGCTACCAGGCAGTAAGATAACGACGTGTAAGAGGGTCTGTAGAGTAAAACACTTTTGTTATGACATTTGTATTGGTTGAATATTCAAACACAGAGTAATGCCAACATTATGTGACCTGTTCCCTTATCTAAGTGGCAGGGTATGTTTAGTACACCAGCACACATATCAACTTTGTTTGCCTAGTTTTGTTAATAACAACACGTTGATCATCAAACTAGAGAACCCGCCCAGGCTTATCAGAAAGCAAAACGTATCATTCTCGTTCAGCCGACCAACTCGTGTAATAAACACCGCTAGCGTCCAATTGAAATAAACACCGCTAACTGACAAGCTTCCAATTGAAATAAACACCGATTTTGACTTTTGCTCTTCAAACATCCATCAATGACAGGGAGGCGCTTAAATGATTTAAACAGACATTTGTCAACTTTGAAGTGAAAAAATGTGAAAATGATAAAGAAATTTTATGATGAAGAAGGAATATACATTGTATTGGTTGTTTTTTCATGGCGATGCTTGCATTTGTAAGCATTGATATATGATGGTAATTGCAGAAAACATATTTCATTTTTTCAGTCTAAGATTTTCTGTAAGGTAGTATTCTCATAACACATGAATATGTGATTATAATGTGATAATTGAATTATTATATATAGATATATATATATATATATATATATATATATATATATATATATATATCTGTAAGCTAATCAAGCTAACCACTTGTCACTTGCTAATCAATCAAAGTCTATTGTACATTGTTACATAGTTAAGCATGTGTACCTATATATTTGCCATGTTGTGAAAACTCCACACTGTTGAAAAGACTTGTTATCAAGTCGAAATGCGACGCATCCAGTCATCATTAAAATGATATCTACACCAAGTGTCGTCTGAAGTATTTTATTTTCAAATATACATTTACTTCACGTGCGACCTTTCACCTTTTTACCTATATATATATATATATATATATATATATATATATATATATATACATATTTCATGTCTTTACTCCGTCAACGCGATAATTGCAATGTGACCGTAATACAACGACTTCGAAATAAACCGTAGAAATTCTTCCCAATTATTTTTTAAAAACTGAATGTATAAAACTTTGGAAAAAGGAAAATGAACGTACATGTACTCATTTCATTATATAAACATCGATAAAAGATAGCCCCGTAATGAAGTTAAATTATCAAAGACACTTGCCGTTTCAAAATTATCTACTGTATATTCTGCAAACATTAGGGGGATTATTTGCACATAGGTAGTTATTAATCTAAAAATAGATATATAAAGTAAAACTAATGCACATAGTTGTAGAAATCTTAAGTGAAAACGGTGTATCACCTTGGATCTGTAAAACGTATAACGGAAACCTGGTCACTTTGACTGAAAATACAAATAAAACCTCACTGTCAATATTTTCTAAATTGAAAGAAACTTAAATATTTAATAGATAAAGTTTGTAATTCAATCACTAATGTGAGGAATTGTTACAAAAATGTGAATACAATGCGATAGTTGTGGTTCTAATTACGTTTAACGGAAAACATTAAATTGAATTTTTATCGTTGAATCCATCACGTGATACTGAATTCTTCCCACAATGCATTATTCAAGTATAATCACAGCTCTCAATACTGCAGTACGATGTATCAAAACTGACTTAGTATGTAATTCGGTAACATGAATAATATGTACACGTTAAGTCGCTGCAATTTTCCTATTTGAATATCGAAGATAACAAAATTATCATAAATCAATAGAATAAACGATAAAATGATGCAAATTATGCAATATGATGCAGAGACTGATACGATTTAGAATAAACATTTACTATGTTTACCGTTTGACGACACAACTTCAATAAAATGCATACAAAATTGTTCTGTATGAAATATGACAATGAGGATATAGCTACATGATAAGAGTAATTGACACTACTCTTGACGTGAAATACTGAACAATGAATAGACTCGAACTCAACACATGTTGCAGAGAAGTTATGAATACAAGCCTGCACAGTTGGATACGAACTTGATGGTGCTAAGCGCATAATTCAACACGTTATGCATCAATGATCATTAAAAATAAGTATCACTTTGGATGGTTTACCTTTTTTGTTTGAATTTTTTTATTTGAAATGTTTGCAATTATTTAAAAGAGTTTCGATAATTTACACCATGTTGTCGATGGGATAATGGCCATTAGAAACACATGTCGTCGCGGAACAGCGTGAAATCTTTTTTTTTACAGGACATACCACGGGTAGCCTGCTGGAGTTATGATCGCATGTTCACAAATGTAATTTAAGAATAATTCTTTGAAAATATAGTGTGATGAACGCTCAGACATGTTATAACATCAATTTGGGAAGGATTCCGAGATGTTACAAATGATAACTCTAGTGGATGTTCACAAAAATGATTTCCGAAGCTCATGTGATGCATCCATGTTTACAACTCTGATACCTTATGTTCTTGTCATGCATCCGTGTTTACAACTCTGATACCTTATGTTCATGTGATGCATCCGTGTTTACAACTCTGATACCTCATGTTCATGTGATGCATCCGTGTTTACAACTCTGATACCTCATGTTCATGTGATGCATCCATGTTTTCAACTCTGATACCTCATGTTCATGTGATGCATCCATGTTTACAACTCTGATACCTCATGTTCATGTGATGCATCCGTGTTTACAACTCTGATACCTTATGTTCATGCCATGCATCCGTGTTTACAACTCTGATACCTCATGTTCATGTGATGCATCCATGTTTACAACTCTGATACCTTATGTTCATGCCATGCATCCGTGTTTACAACTCTGATACCTCATGTTCATGTGATGCATCCATGTTTACAACTCTGATACCTTATGTTCATGTGATGCATCCATGTTTACAACTCTGATACCTTATGTTCATGTGATGCATCCATGTTTACAACTCTGATACCTTATGTTCATGTGATGCATCCGTGTTTACAACTCTGATACCTTATGTTCATGTGATGCATCCATGTTTACAACTCTGATACCTCATGTTCATGTGATGCATCCGTGTTTACAACTCTGATACATCAAGTTCATGTGATGCATCCATGTTTACAAATGCTATCAAACCTTCATGTGATGCATCTATGTTTTAAAATGTGATATCTCAAGTTCATGTGATACATTCATGGTCAAAAATGAAATATCTCAACTGCATGCGATGCATCCTTGTTCACAAATATGATATCTCAAGTTCATTTGAAGCATGTATGTTCACAAATCTTATTTTTAAGTTCATATGATGCACGCTTGTTCACAAATGCGATACCATAAGTTCAAGTGATGCACACATTTTCAAAGTAATATCTCAAGTTCTTGCGATGTGAAATGTAAGGATAAAGTCAATAGAAATCTGAACAACATTCTCTCAAATAATAAATAAAAAGTGTGACAAAATGAATTAATGAACTCATGGTCACAGTAGAGTTAGCAAAAGGTTTACTGAACACCACTGCATCTCAAATAGTAACAAAAAAATTCTGTAAATCATTTCTGACTCACGCATGTCTTATTACTAAACTATTTTGTAAACGAGTCGATGAACGTTTCATTGCAAATATAATGTCAAATATCTTACAAAAGCTTTTTTTAAACATGTGCACAAATGTAATATCATCTTTACTCTGTTGCATTTACGTATTATCATTAGATCTGTGATTTTAAAAATTAGCTCTTTTACTATCGAGAATTTGTTATAAATTCAACATGATGTTCATACAAAAGGTCTTAAAGGGACAGTGGCTCTTTTATAAACTTTTTTTTCAAATTCATATCATCTTAATATTCAACGTGGTCATCCGTAGTCGTAGAGGAAATAACAATGTATCTTTGTGTGAATAACTTATAATCATATTAGGTAGGGAAACGGATTTGCATAGCTTACACTCATAGTTAGTTCGTTTTAAAACTGCTTTTTTCAACAAAGTCATTGTCCCGCAATTGGTACCGTTTAATTTCGTTTTCGTGAGAGAATTTTCTTTATCTAAACCTTGTGCTGATGCCCCTTCAAATGGTTTTTCATTTTCGATTCATGTCAGCATTCAAGGTAAAACTACAGAGTAAGTTTATTTCGGATTTGTAAAGCGAATGAACGATTTCATCATTTTATCCCTTGCTCATGATTTGTTGTAGATTGTCATACTGTACAAAGATATGTATGCCTCAATTTAAAAACTTTTTAAAAAACGGTGTTTGATATTCTATTTGACTGATAAAGGACTTTTTTCATTCAAAGTATCAGAGAAGCAGTTCAGTGTGTGCACATCATCCATCTTGAGTCTTTCAATCTCACCTCATATCAATAGAACTTTTTGTTAAACAAACTTGGCCCGTTATTCCATCGTTCTTTCGTTTCATATCATTCATTGATTTTCAATCATAGATGTAAGTGATAAATATGCCTGGTTGCGTCAGCAATGATTTTCAACATGAACCGAAATGTTTATCAGATATTGAGGAAATTTAACTATATCAGTTGTGAGAGGCCCCTATCATTGCATTAACGCATCGTTGTCATGGCATCGATATCAGCTTCACAACCAATCACCGTTATATTCCATAATTATAGAAGACATTTTCACATTGTTTTCATATTACTGATAACAATAAACAAGACTTATGACATGTGATTATCATATTCGCTCCATTAAGATCGGATCACGTTGCGGAGTGAATATCAACAAGGTTTCTGCATCAGAAGCCGTGTCCTGTGTTTGAAGGGACACCTCCCTCGTGTCCTAACCACTCTCCATAATGCTCCAAGTGTGGTTTGAGACATCCGATAGCGTTTAATTCAATGTGCTTATCACACTCTATCAAGGGCTCCTATTTCCCGCCGCAGATGGACACATGATGTTAATATGAGAATCGTATAACACATCTATTGTCAATTCCACCCATTCAGTGTCAGGGGGCGATTCAAGGGGAGATATCTTCACTGTGGGAGCTTGGGGAGTGTGTGTGTTACCTTAAATTGATATAGTCTTGTATCTGGTTGGTCTATCTCTACGCGATGTCCTCTCTTCTGAATGGGAGGGGGAGAAGGAGGGAATGAGGTTGTTGTACTTCGGGGTCTGGTTCAACGAGGGGTATGATATTTATCAAATATTGAGACTTTAGTTAAAACAATTACATCTTAGTTACAATTTGCATAATAATGTTAATTTACTTGAAAATTCATTCATTTAAGGATGTAATATTATATTATTTAAAACTTAATGAATTCTGTATTCTCTCACAAGTTGTAAATAAGTCTTTTAAACATGGACGAAAATCTGATCATCTGAATTCGTTAAGTTTTACGTGATCTTTCACTGATAGAAAAGGTTTTTGGATAAAAAGTAGTCAAGCATATTGTTTTTTCTATTGTTTTCGTCAAAAAAATATTTTATCTTTCAAAATCATCTTTTGAATCGCCGAAGCATTTCGTTTACAAAAACACATGTCCTAAAAAGTCTTTTCTCATCAAAATTGATATATAGATGATGATAATAATCTGATAAATGATGTTTTTCTTGTGTTCTTTTAAGATTTTAAAATTTTTAAATGTCATAATGTCAACGGTTTTCAGTCCCTTGCTCGTGTCTCCAAATTACGTCCAGCGAGATTTATCATCCAAAAGGATTTTCTTTGGGATATATCGTTTAAGCCATAGATATTGAACAATGTCATGTTATTGTGGAGTAAATGACATCACTAATGTTTCGGATCATCTATAAATGACATAACAATGCCATAACGTCACAAGCATGGCGCTACAATGTCACAATGCTATGACATCGTGGCATTTGGAGTGTAAGAGTAGTGTAGTGTTCAAAGAGATATCGTTTTGGTGATAGATTGGAACAATGCCCTTCTGCTGTCAGGTGTATGACAACACAATTGTGTAACATCACCAAGTAATGACAACATAACATTACGACGTCACAATGTTATGACATCATCGCATTTGGAGTCTTGTGGCAGAGTGCAGTGTTCAGACATGTACATTTATCGTTTTCGTAATCAAAAATGATTTTGGATGATAAACAAAATCTCACTTTCGTATCTTCTGCTATCGAATAGACCGGTTGATAATAGTAAAAATATCCTCGGCAAGCCTAGGATATTTGTAACCTTTGTCAACTCATTTTGATATATTGCTATCAGAAGACGGGTTGCAGAGGGTGTCCTAAAATATACCGTAATTGGCATTAGAAGAGCTCCGTTCACTAACTTAAATATCAAAAGAGGTTAAGTAGGGTATTTCTCAGAGCTGTTGATGCTTGCCTGATTCTGTTATGTTATAAATCTGGAAGGCGTGTTGGTTATGGACTATATGAAGTACTTGCCCATATTACAAGTTTTTATAATTGCTAAAACGTTTTTAATTTACCATATGTATCATGTTATCTTCTGTTTGATGAAAGAAGAATTTCCTTTTGGGTAAGAAAGTGTTTTATAATATAATCTTATCTCATTGGGGATGTTAATTATATTATAGTGTATACCTGCTGTCCTGTTTCCTAGAATTTACAGTATTCCATCGTTAGACCAATGGCCTTTTAGACAAAATTTACACACGTAAAGCGCACGTGCTTGTAAGTTTTAGTTCATGCCCAGTTTGAGGAAGAGAGGACCGCATTTCGTGATCGCAAATTACGTTGACTACGGTTAATGTCATGACAATTGAACCAAAAGCGAAATTCGAGACAAGTGCTTATTCACTTTTCCTCTTTACTGCATCATTCCAAGTCCATTGGAGATATGTTTAACTTATGTATACATTCGTTGAATTTGATTTTGATTCTGATACATTTTATTAATGATGAAACGGATTTAGGAACAATTTCTAGATACCCTCTTCTTGAATTCGTTGCGTCCATTAATGAGGTTAGAGTAAATGTTTTCACTGACGATTGAATTTATGAATTCCCTGTGTACAATAAGTTTGAGTGAGACCCATTCATACAAATATTATTACAATTGAAAATGAGTATATGTATTTATATATATCTATATTTATATACGAAGTCTTGACCTTATCCACGACGCTAAAGTTTTGAACCCATAGTATCGAGTTGCTATACGACAAAAACAATAACAAGAACAGATCAATCCCGAAAGTTTGTTCACCTACCAATGATAATCAGTAAAAATATAATAATTTTTTATTCAGGTGATGAATCACAGCGTTACAAGAACTTAACAATAGGAATTGCGGTTTCCTTTCAGGATGCACAGTAGAAATCCTCCAATCATGCGTCATATGGTATCTTTGATACTGGAGACACTTCCGTGATATAATTATCCCCTTTAAATGATTATAAGTAATTTAAGGAAACTGGAATTTCGGAAGTTTGCCGTACTTTGTTATTCGGTAGTGTCACAGTACCAGGGAAACACTAACGACAGACGTGATACTTTGGACATGAGGCCTTGTAACCATGTGTAATGAGTATCTGTTTATTTCGTCAAAGTCATGCAAAAGACGCACAAATTTTTTTCACAACATGGTTTTCTATAGTTGAACTAAATGAACGCATTTTCTACAGCTTTATATAGAAAAAAAAAGTAAAATATTCTTTTATGTAAAACATAGTCATTTCAATGTTATTCGACCATCTCTTTCTAACCAAAAGCCTATGTAAAATATGCCCTGATTGTACAAAATCTAAGCGAGCGTCAGGTACCGTGTCAACTCTTTGTCCTTATGAAGCTTTCAAAGTGATTAAATTGTACCGATTTTCCGTTGCAAATCAAATAACACATTTCTTTCAGATGCAAATTGAGGAATTGCATAAGTTGAGAATATTATCCATCATTTGGAATAATCTACGATCAGTAAGCTCTTAACATGTCGGTGAAACTTGCATAAATTTGCATATCAATGAGCATCAATGGAGAACCGAAGAGGATAGAAGAGAAGTTTACGTGCTCTGTAACCTCAAGCTCACATATGAATATGAATATTAGTTTTGATAACCGTTTTTCATACTCCAATCGGTCATTACGGGACAGGGAGGAGAGGTTGTTATTAGTTAGACAGACGCTCCTCGATACTCGGACAGTGGTCAATTTAGTCTGGATTTCAAAGTCTCCCGATTGGACTATTTATATTGCCTTTAAAACGGTCAACAACTGTCGACGATTTGTTCTGACCGCGATGTCTTTGTTAAATGTCGTTTGCTTCTAATCCGCGGTCACTTGAAACTCTCGTTTTTAAATCTCTGGACACAAGCCGGATTTTATGGGCACCGCCTCGGTCATTTGCAACGTGAAGTAGCCTTGTCCAGTCTGCACTTAAATCCAAGAATAATAGTGTCCGGTCGGTCCAAATCCCCCGTGGATACAATCGATAGCCTTGAGGGAGAGTGTTCGCATGTTGTCTTTATCACTTTATGGTCAAATCCACCTGTTACAAGCTTGTTTTATGCGCTTGTTCTTAACTTTAGAACCCTAGCCATAATTTAGAACATCAGGACGCCAAACGGTTAACTTCCAAAGCCGTTTCATAGACTTTGGATAAGGTTCAATGCGACTTTGGCAAATTTACGCTAGACCAAAATGAAATAAATTGCAAATAAACTTGGATGATTTGAGAAAAAATACCTGTTTCGGCATATTAAACTTTTCTTGTGTTGTCGGTTTTATTTGGACCACCCTCTGGGCACACTTAGTTAGAGGAGGGAAAAAGTGCTTGTTTTCATACCCCTCCGTTTTCAGCTGATTTATTTGACAGCCGATTGCTTTCACAGATGATGGTGTTAGGCTTGTTTTTGTAAATACGTTTTTCTTGATTTATATTTGTTTAGTTATTTCTGCCCTAACTGGCTGTATAACAACAAACAGTGTCTGACCGCACGTAACGCGAGATCTCCCGTGTCGCCATGTCTTAAACAATGTATAAATTCAGAAATTCCTTAACCTTTTTTACGCCCGTTATTCAGCCAGATTTTCACGGAAACGGGTTTTTTTCTATCAACGCAAGAGCGGCAGTGAAATCAGACCCCCCGATCAAATCGTCCCCTTTAATATATTGCCCCATGGGGACTGACAGCCCCACGTGTACTCAGTAAGTCATAGCCCCACCCCTACTTCACTTTATCTACCAAGTAACAATTTACCACGTGTTTATACAATTCTAAAATTTAAACGAAAATGACAAAATTAGTACAAATATTTATAGATTTGGTATGCGATTTACACTTTTCTTTTAAATTTTCCATGCAGTCTACAATTAACGATATGTATATAAAGTTTAAATTCGTCACATCGGAATGAATGATATTTTGTAATCATATTTTTCACGTTTCATGGTCAATCATTTACAATATTATCAAAAAGATGAGATATTTCAGACTGCTTCGTCTTACCTGTTATACATTGCTTCATTGTATATCATGATATTAAAAATGTCACTCAAACATTTTCATCATGATATGTAAGAATCAACAACAATTTTTAAAACCATTAAAACAAATTGTTGATATACAAGGACGTAAGAACTTAAAATACATAATCATGAAATAAGATCACTGGCGAATTCAGAATTAAAACATTTGTTAACACCGTCTTCATATTCAGAGTGACCGTGATTCAAGTTACATTTAACAGTAACGTGCAGTTAAAGGATACGATGTTTCTTTGAATATTTTACTATATTATATAATATATTACTACTGGTACATGAAAAATGACTACCTCAGAGAGTTCATGTTTCATATATTCTTAATGATTATCGATCAAATTAGATGTACATGAAATATTAATTGATTAGGATATCAAGCCCATTAAAGCAAGAATAACTGGATATAAAAAAAACCCAGCTAAAACGAATCAGAGAAGATAACAAATACAGTTTCCTGTTTACGTTAAATAAAAACAATTTAAAACCATTTACCTTTTGCTGTTTAGAAGAATTTTACTTTAAATAAGTCTTATATATAGAACATTTTTGTGGTGCAACTATTAAATCAGGTAAATATAAAAATCTTTAGAATGTTTCACTCATTAAAATGGTTTCAAATCAAATGAGAAATCCATGAAATAAGGTTTTATCTCTACTTATCAACAACATATGAGGAGATAGTACCACGATATAGTCAAATTTCAAATTTACCTAATGAACAAAATCATTATTATTATTAAGGTTTATGAAAAAAAACCTCTTGAAAAATATTATTTAGCAATATTTGAATCTCAATTTTTACCACATTCTGTGTATTATACATGTTTTGACTTTCGTGACCATATTCGGAAACTTAGTCGTTTGCTGATAACACTCACGTGTCATTTCAATGTTCATGATGTTATTGTAATTTTGGCTAATTTAGACAATGTCATCAATCTATTCAGAAGAGACAGGGATTAGGATTTTTCGAAAATTAAGATTTATCAACTGTGGCAACACTTCAGATTTGTGGAAGATTAGACATGTATACCACATAATCAAACGAAGGATAAATATGGTTTCCGAAATATGTCTTGTTTCTATAAAGTATAGTTTTGAAATATTGCAAATGATTCAAATGACTTTCTTTTCACAAATGAGGCAAGATCACCTCGTTTGGTCATGATCACCATGACATCATCATTGTTATTGCACACGTCAATGATGACGTCATGTGAATGATAGTGTCACTTCGCTGTATAAAATCACATGTTATTTCACTCAGTCAAACGGCTGTTATTACACACAAAAATTCGTATTTCCCATACGGAGATCTTGAAAACTCATAATTTTAAAGGGATGAGTTCAAGCGATAGCAATTATACAATCATATTTACCATGGCACTGTAGTGGTCACAATGCACCACAATGCTTATTGCATAATCTCAAAAGGTTTGGCTTCAAAGAGAACAAAGCTGGACCTGGGTCTAGATTTCGAAGCTCTCCTGGTGCTGAGATAGTCGTAAGCCAATGTTAATGAGTGGTATTTACGACTATCTTAGTGCTAAGAGTGCTTCGAAAATTTAGACCCTGGTGTCACACCATACACACAAGTACGTCTCTATTTGATGACTTCAATAAGATCACCGATTCAGACAGTATCATTTACTGATCAATTACAGATATCCAACGTTACGCGTTCCGAATTATGCAACTTGGTGATCAGCAGATATAGATGGTGTATGTCTTGCCATTACGTATATCTCATCGAGTTAGCTAGAAAGCTTTTGATCTATACTTTGTGACTCAGAGCATGTTTTTCTTTTCTGAACAACACCCTGTTTGTCCTGGCGAGTGATTGATAAAGTTTATATATACACATTGATGGAACAGCGCCGAATAATGATTCAAATCTTTTTAAAGAGATTTAGAAAAATTGGTATTGGTCACGTTTTTTTTTTATTTCGTATTTTAGAAATGTTATATTTTTTATATTTCCAGTAGTGAACATATAGGGATTTTATCTTCTCCGCAAGATAAGATCCCTGTTGTGAAATGGTAGCGGCTATATTCCATTCATACTTATGCTCACCTATATTAACAGAGTGGCAAATCATCTTTGGGATTACTAGCCGACATTGGATCAAAATGGGTAGACAAAAGTTATCCGTGTGACAAGAGCTCAGAATATGGATAGAAGATGATTTTTATTTAAACCTCGTGGTATGAGGTGCATGTACTGCAATGAAACATGTATACCATTGTGACGACGAGACAAGGGTAGATTGGTCAAAGGGGAGTAACTCCATATAGGTGGAAATACACATGTTTGCAACACATAAATAAAAGGCTGTTTTCAAACAAGTAATGGTGCAAATGCTTTCGATATAAATAGATAAAAGGATAACTATTGATAAAGATGTATAGGGTATTTCCCGTCAAGAATAGTATTCCTTACATAAAAAAAATAAAACGGGTATCAAATATCACATATTTCTTTGGCGAGGATAAGGTTATGGATTTTGATGAAAGCTTTTATGTATGATTTTTTAAAATTGATTTTGCATTATATGATAATATCATCATTGTTGAGCAACATTATTGTTCTGTTGCAAAATGTATTTGGAATATTTTTTAGACTCTGATGGAGAAAATAGGATTAGTAAAACATATCAAATGGAAAGAAATGTAACATTGTTGAAAGAATTTAGATTTCAACTGTGGGACGTTTGAATGAGAGGTATTTAACGCCGCTTCAAAAGCATCATCATCATCATCCTAACCAGAATCATCAACATTATATGACATCTACATTACTTTTCCTGTAAGAGAATGGCCACACAACAGCGCTTTTATGTCTTGAGGGGAAAGTTATCGAACAAATTAAAGTATTTGGAAGTGTACATGTGCCTTTAAGGGCTCCTGACCTAACGATATATACATTCACTTGATGTTGATCTAAGATCTTAGAGATGATTTAATTCAGTTCACAGTGTGGCCATGACCTTCAACTTACCAACGTTAAATGTTAAAATAGTAACCAGTTCTACTGTAATTCGGGTTATCTTGATTTTAAAGTTTTAATTTCATGGGTTTTATTCGCGAAACAGGAGGAGCTAAATATTTAGATATATTTTATAAACATTTTTGTTGAAGATATATTTCAGTTTTAGCTTAGCATTAACTTATCATTTTACCACATTCTGTTTCTGAAGAATGGCGATCAGTCGTCTCCCATGTATCAATCAGAGCTTACGAAGGTCTCTTCGCCATACACAGAGAATCCTCTTTTATCATGTGTGACTCCCTCACACACTAGAAAGGAAGTCTATGAAGCGTACATAAAATCAAAAGTAGCAAGCCTTATCTTATCGTTCAAAGTGCTGTTTCAACATTAAAACTATCAAGGGCATGACGTATGATTAAAATGACGAGTAACTAGCTAAAATATCATGTCCTTAGTCATATGTCATATGGTTCCTGTCATCTCACGAAATCCCCCTCTTATTCAAAAGCATATTTTTATATGGCCTATCAACCTAACCAATCTTCCCTTTTGTATGCTATAGACAAGTTTCCAAAAGTACATGAAACTATAACTAGAACTGATGTTAAAGAACCACTCCGTGATTTTTTTATTTACCTTTGATACGAACCTAAATGTCATATGTGGTGATATAAAATCAAAAGATATTAACTTTTCATGTCCAAAAGACACATATATGACAAATACTGGTTTTCCATGAAAATCTAAAAACAGCCTTATAAATGCACAGAGGTGTAAATATAACGTCCAATATACATGGATACTAGTTATTTAACCTAACAAACACTATCAACTCCTTACTGCCCTCCTGGCTGTTTTAGATAAGTCTCCAAAATTACGTTTGACTATTTGACTTGCGCCACTGTCCGGATTTCGATCATAATTGCGACGTTCTACCTTCATATTGTCACTGTAAAAAACAATAAGCTTTAAAATGTGTATTTTAGGTAACAGTCGATACTTCGCGATCAAATGACACGATTGATTAAGTTTGGCATATATGACTCCAACAACTCACGGAGTGGCTCTTTAAGGTGTTTGGTTAAATGTATTTGAACCAAATCTGGAAGATCGACTGATGCATTTTGATGTGACTGTAAATCTATCGTATGCTTTGACATTTTTTTATTTAAACTATACGTTTAAATTCTTTGTCTACTTTTACTATAAACTAAATATGATGCCTAAATTCTGGTAAGAATATATATATATATATATATATATATATATATATATATATATATATATATATATATATATATATATCCCAAAAAAACGGTCAAGAAAACCTATGTTATTGTAATTCATGTGGAGCCATCAAAATGCCAGCAGAATATCTTTGATTGGCCAAGATTGGGCCATTGTTGTTCAAAGGTCAGGAAATATGAAATAAATGTTGTACTTTAGTGGTGCCGACATTAGGCCAACAAAATAACTACATTGGGCCAAGCGTGGGCCATTATAAACAATTCATTTCTCATCGTCGGGCCAACATTAAGCCAACATGTATGGCTAACGTGGAACCGATGAGCATATCAAAAATGGGCCCAACGTCAGGGTTACAACCATGGGCCAACGTAAGAGGTGATTATGGGCTAACGTTGGACCAACATTTGAATGCTATCTGGGTATACTTACTCAAAGTATCAATCGGGATATTTAGATTTGGTGACAGTGTATTTATGAAAGCCAAAATAATTTTTTTAAAGTTCAAAACACCTACTCCTTCTCTTTATGAATCATATAAGAACAGTTATCTGATAGATATATTAGGAACTTGTGTGTAAACAAGTGGTGATTAAACCTCATAACAAATAAGTTCAAAACAAACCCAATAACCTCATATAGGAATTCGATATGCCTACGAAAATAGTTACACGTGGCTATTACGAGGGGAAGTCAATAGATTCAAAGAAGTAAGTATCTATTCGCCGCTGAAGACATCATCGTTTATATCAGTATTGAGAAAGCCCATCTGACAACAGCTCACAGCAGAAACAACCCTTTCCGATCATTCACTTGAGATTCTCAGCCTGTTGGACACATGCAAGTATCATCCTGTAATCATGGAGAGTTCTGAAATTAAGCATAATGCGGTTCTCAAGTTTGTTATGAAAGAAGGGATGAATGCGACCGAAATACAAGAACTTATGACCAATGTGAATGGGAAAGAGGCCCCTCAATATTCTACTTGCTAAATGGTTCGCTGAGTTGAAGCGGGGTCGCAGCTCCTTGGACGATAACCCACGGTCAGGAAGTTCTGCTGATGTCATCACGGATGATATGGTTGCACGGGTGCAGGGCTTAATCATGTCCGATCGTACAATAAAGGTGGACGAGATCTCTTAACACCATAATTCATGAGCACTTGCACATGTCGAAGGTGTCTGCAAGATGGGTGCCACGAAAATTAAATGCACGAGATCGACACCAGAGATTTGAATCCAGTCGTGAGCTCTTGAACATCTATACAATGCTGCGACTGATAAATTTCATGTCCGTCTGTTTACAGTGGATGAAACGTGGATTCATCACTAGGATCCTGACCCAAGCAAGAATTCATGCAATGGAAGCATAAGCACTCTCTACTGGCAAGATCATGGCGACCATATTCTGAGATATACAAGGGGTGTGATCCTATAAGTCTGTAAAGCACTTAAACTAAGATAACAGGATCCTGCTATGCTGACTTGTGAAGTAACTGAGAGAGGCGATGAAGAAAAAGAGGCGCGGCAAGTTGACTGCTGGAATTATGCTTCTTCATAACAACGCTCCAGTGCACAAGAGTCCTATTGCACAGGCTGCACTTAAAAAAATGTGGCTTTGAACAACTTAACCATCCGTCCTACAGTAACTGGCTTCAAGCGACTTCTATCTGTTTCACAATTTGAAATCACACTTGCGTGGTACAAGATTTGGCAATGATGATGAACCCAAGGCAGCTACTGAGCCGTGGCTGAGGGGCCAGTCCGAAGACTTCTACCGCAAGGGCAGTCTCAGAGACAAAAGGGCAAAGTGCATCGAGGCCCAGGGAGATTATGTTGAAAAATAAAATCAATATCAAAACAATTGGCTTCTCTTTTATATCCGCTTCTATGAACTTATTGACTTCCTCTCGTACCAATTGGCAACGAAATATTGAAAATAAAGAAGGTTGATTCATTTGTTGCTATCAATATTCATTTTTTATAATTATTTCCGATATTGTTTCAAGTGTAGTGCGTTTTTAATCATACATAAGATATTCAATTGGGCTACATAGTTGAATTCCTCTTCCAAAAGGTTTCCCAGGTTTTCTTGTCCGTCTTATGATTGAAAAACACATTTAAACAATTCATTTTTCTTATCACAAATGTATACTAAAAACTATCTATATATAAGCATCAATTTCCAAAAGATTAGATCAACAAGACTTACGATTTTCAGTAAAAGGAATACTAGTTTTGAAAACTTTGGAATAAAATATTTTTGTTATCGTTGAAAAGCGGTTGAGGTGAATGAAACATTCATAAAATATATAAATGTACCTAGGCCAGGAAATCAAATGTTTGTTCATTAAATTCAAGAAAATTCAATCTGATGTGTTTTTTACGTTTGAAACAGAAGCTATTGTCAGTAACCTTTGATTTGCACTTGAAGAAAACAGGACTACGTACAGTCCATATAATATGACGCATTATATAATGACAGTTTGGAGTAAATAGTAAAAATTAGAAAGGCATCAATAACTCAACAATATGAGATTTTCGGATTGTGGTTTGTTTTGATAGGCTTAAAAAGATATAAATTTATAAATTTCATATTATACTATGTAAAGATGATGTTTCGGAATGTAATTAATTCTCAACGAGCAGTCAGAAAGACAAGATAGTGATATTCGTCTTCAGTAAAATCAAAATTGCACATTTTACAGATTCTTTCTTTTCAAACAGAAATTGTTAGCATCTTGTAAATAGTATTTGTACTTTCGAAATAGATAAATTAGATCTTAGATAGCATACAAGCACTAAAATTTTGTTTTCTTGTTACGCATGAAGTGAGTGAAACGTATGTAAAATATGTGACATGTCCCAAGGCGAAGATATCATAGTTTAACTCTAGTTGTAAAAATATTTGAACAGGTTTGTCTTATATGGAACAAAAGGTATTGTCAGACAAGAACTATTTTTCTGTGTTGTTACTGGTTTTTATTTAAGCTGGTAGCAAGTGATCAAAAGGTTATACGATATGATATTTAAGAAACTAATAAGATAATGATAATAATAATTTAAATCTTTTTTTTTTATGGATATGTTAATGTAGCATGAAAATGCTGAAGGAGAATTTGTTATGGAGAAACTACCCCTGACATCCGTATAAAAAAATGCAATAATTATAATTTCAACGAATTATCTAAATTGTTAGTAAAAGCATGATGGGGTACCGAACAAATTCAGGAATATTTTCGAATTGTACCTTTTTTTTTTGAAAAGGAAAAAAACTTCCTTCAGATGATAAAACTGAGATTCGAACCCGGAACTAGTTATCCATTTCATTAAAAAAAACACTGCTAAATTTAGCAACCACTAGAGTGCGTTTACACATCATCACGTGAGAGTAAGCGAGATTCAAGATGGAAGCCCTCGCGATGTGTCGTCTAATATCTGTTGTTATTTTGGTTGTTATTTCTGTAAATCTAAGTCCTGCGCTGTCTTTAAGCGAAAGTGATCATGTTGTTAACTATGAAATGTCTGCATCTAATGCAGAAGAAGCTCTCGATTCATTATCGAGTTCAATTTACCTGAAAAGGAGCAAACGAGATACAACCGACGCAAAGTGTGCGGAACAGGAAGGAAAATTCCTTAGCGAAGTTAAAAGTGGAAAGAAAAAACTAGAGACAACGGTAAATGATTTACTTATTCGAACTGTATGTGTTCATTTATTCATAAAAGCAACAGAATTTAATTGTCATGGCAAAAGTTATCGTCTAAGGAAGTTATGTAAGAACATACAAATTCAAAACAGTTTTGGGGGTTTTCTCATGAAGCTATTATGACAATATCTGTACAGATAATTTTCAATAAAATGTATGGGCTTCTCTAATATCATTTTTGGAATATGATACACATGTCAAAAGATGAAGTGACACCGCTAATGGCTGAAATATTGCTAAAGCAGCGTTTAAACATTAACTCACATACTCAAAATAAAGCAGCTACATTCCACAAAATTTTCAGGTTGCTTATATCTATTTTTAAAGGAGGATGAGAAAGAAAAGGTCAACATGTTTTATTATATTTTTTGTGGTGGCATATACCATTTGTCGAAATTTTTTGTTTTACTTAGATTTTTTACGTCGCAGTAATAACAGTAACATTTCTCAGCCTTTAGCCAACCATTTACAAATATTAAATTGAGATTTGAAAAAACAAATCATGAAAAAGCATTATTACTGCTTAGGACATTGATCAATTTGTCCATGTATAGTATGTGTCTGTAACAATGATTTTCCTTTGGTTGTGTGTTAAGATAGCACTTCCAATATTGTAGTGCTAGTAATTTAAAAATAAGCTAAGACGTAAATGTGTTCCTCCCTTATGACACAATAAGATGAAAAGTTCCTACTGCCCTTTTGCATTTAAATGTTCTCTAAGAAACACTGAATGTTTTGTTAGGTAGCTTAAAAGTAGCAGGTAAAAACTTCAATATCAAGAAGATAGTTAATAAATGTTAAATTTACAATAGTTGGATGTCTAACATTTCTGTTTGTCAATTTTCTTATTAATTCAAACAAATTTAATTTTTTTATTCAGGTTTGAAGATTAAGTCATGAAATAACCTGAGAACACTTTCATGGTCATGACCTAATCGTTTAAGGATAACCAAATACTTCCTTTTAATTAATATTATATTCCTTTGAACTCCCATTGAAATCAACTGAATGTAACAAGGAAGTACTATTTTTATGTTGAAAAAGTGTGAAACACATTCAACACTTTGATACTTTGTTAAAGGCATTGCCTATGTGATGTTACTTAAGCCCAATACATTAAAACAATAGTGTTTAAGTAGTTGTCAACTTGTGTGTGCTGAGTTAAAATGATGCGATTTTGATTTAAGTGCTAACTTCAATTTAGAAGGTCAATTTCAATTATGCTATAACTCAAACTGATAATACCTTCATATGATATTTGACAATTGGATAGATAAGCCCTAAAAACAATTTGCTTCTTAACAACAGCAGATACTTATTTTACATCCACATTCTGGTTTGCAATTACTAAAATTTTGAATTGCAAAGTACACATCATTCAATTTTTAATAAACTTCAATAGAAGTTGTAAACAGCGTCAAGGAGAATGTCTAAAAAGAACAACATTTTGATGTATTTTACAAACTTAGTTCCTACTCTTTAACATTTTTAATACTGCTATAGTATATTCCCAGTTTCATTGTATACTTTGTCTAATGAAAAATCTTTTGGTGTCTGTATGATTACCGGTAAATCTTTCGGAAGCATTTAGAAGTGGGAATGACGAGAAAATAAGAAAGCAGTTTCTCGTTCATGACATGACAATGAACAAGAATCTATTGTGAAATTTATGATTTATCATAACTTTTCCATTCTGTTCTTAAGTTACAATGTTCACCAATGTTTAACTTTGATATGATTAAACCTTAACATTTCTGATTTATTTTGTTAATTCTATAATATTTCAATTATTTGATCTAAGAACTTTACTCAAAACCACCAAGATCTGCCTTCTCTTATTACATTATTTAGTGTTATCTTTTTCTCATGTTGTCAAAACACTTCTTAACAAAACTTATTTAAATCTCTGCATTTAATTATTGATCGAGGTTTATGGTCTGTCTTTTTAAGCTTTTTCCATGTGCTTGATATTTAGACAGACAAAGATCACCAAGCATGACGAAGCCAAAGGAGTCATCATGGTCATGAGAAGGATATTGTGTAGTCATTCCTAATGTATTTGATTTTATCACAGCTAATATATTTGATTTCATGATAGAGAAATAATTTGTCACAAACAGTTGAACTTGCAGAACATGGTGTATATCTCAGACATGAGACATGTAAATTATACACTTGACTTTTGAACACGAAAATATGATGTTTTGTTAAAGGAAATTTGTCAATATGATTTAAGAAAAACAAATTTCTCAACTGTGGACTCACTTGACAAAGAATTAGATCAAAGTAGACAAAGAACCAAGCAGATCATTAATCTAGTTATCTTTCTTTTACTTTATGAGTGTTGAATTCCTACAGTAGTTAAAACTTCAAACTCCTTGTATGTTTTGAAAGTGACCTCTTTTTTTGTTTATTCAGATAAAATTCATGAATATGTTACAAATATTCGGGAACAAATTGAGGGTTGATCACATAGACTTTTCCTGAGTAATATTATTGAATGCAGAAATGAACACACCTACAATATAAAAACATAAAAGTTGTGATAAAATGCTTTCATGATAAGGTTTTGTCTGAACTTAAAGCCAACAAAAATGTACGAGAACAGAATCAGCTAAGCTGAAAGTGATGTTCATTCTCAATTAAATAAGTCTGCAGCACAGTCTGTTAACTAGTAACTGATACACCAGAACAGCAAATTTTGATGGCCAGGAAAGCCAAAAAGCCTTGTGACATAAGCAGTTGGAAGTTGCCCCTTTGGTGTCCTCCAGTGGAAGGGGGGAAGGTGGTGCTTGATGGGAGACTATTTCAATTCATCATACCGTATTCGACGTGATAAGCGCCTGGGGAGCTTAAAGAATTGGTAAAAGGGGGCGCTAATTAAAACGATAAAAATTGTCCTCAAGTTTAGTCTTGAAAGTGGTTTCTTATGATACATATGTCTTTGAAATATGGTTTTATAACTTTTATCATTTTGATGGTGGCTGGAGGTCTTGAAATACCCTGTATTCTTCACTTTAGTGGAAGTAAAAGACTTATTGCAAGACTGAAAAACCTCACTCAATGAATCAGCATGCAAGGTAAGCAATGTTGAGAGGTGGGCGCTAAATCAGGACTCATATTGTTCAGTCAAAAACGTGGTGGGTGGGCGCTTATAGGGGAGTGGGCGGTTATTAAGTCGAATACGGTAATTTTTTTAGGAGTTTAAATCATTTAGTGAGACATGATTCTTTCGGTTAAACTGTGCAAGTTTTTTTAGCATCAAATGAGGTCACATCTTAAAGCTTTCCCTTTGCTATTCTTCTGAATGTAACCAATTATGAAATTTTGATGAGACAAATTATAATTTATGAATTGTATGTTTGTTGTATGTTTAAACCAGATAGTAACCTTAGTGGCAATTCTTTATAACATAAACCTAAAGTCTTCAACCTTAGAGATAATGTTCATGTATATTGAATACCTGATGAGCTACAGAGTTGCTGTTCTTAACAACTGAGAACTGGCATATTTTCAAGCCTATTCATGCACTGGTATTTTTCATGAATGTTTAATCATTACTCTTCAAATGAGATGAGAAACTTTTTTTCTTTCAGTACAAGTTTGAAAACAAGTCCCATTTCTCCTTGGCTTTGGCATGGGCCAGTGACAATGACAAAGGGGTAAGTATATATATTGTTATGTGATCCAAAACTTCTTGAAAAAATTGAATTTGTTTGATTGTCTGGGAAGGCTATGTTATCTCCAAGGCAATCCTACATTTACAGTTCTCAAAAACTGAAAGTGACTAAGAATGTTATCATTAAATTTGCATGTGGCTTGAATAGGAGGCTTGATACCATGTGTCCTGTGTTAAGTCTAAATTATCTTTTTAAGTTAATCTGTCTCTAAAATGCCAAAATTTTAATATTTTCTTCATTTCAATTGTAGTAAAAAAAACTGCGCTATAAATGTTGAGAAGTCAAAAGTCGGTGTCCCATTTAAATGAATATATGTTGACTGACCTTCTAATCCCTACCAACCTGTATATGTTGTTTTTTTCTGCTGTGGGTAACTTTCCAAATTTATGTTTGAGTTTTTGACTATGAATGGACTATATCAACATACTTTTACCTTAGTAATTGATGACACTGACCCACTACTACAAAATCTATTGCAATATTGTTATGTCTAAATAAATTGTAGATTGGCTGTTACTCTACTTGATTTGACAGTGCACGGTCGTGAAAACTTAAATGAACAAAATGGTAGTCAACAAACTATGTCATGCATTTAAAAATACTTATTCAATTAAAGCTTCATGAATTTAAATCTCATCTAAGAAATCAGTTAAGTTATTTCTGATAATGAAATATTATGAGATTTGGAGTCATTAAAACTCATGTTAATTGATGGTAGTGATTTATTGCCCCACAAACATAGATTTCACAACCATTGATAAACATGGTGGTTTACAGTTTATTTCCCTACAGTACTCACTGCCGGAGGTAGTAATTGGAATATTCTCGATTCATTAATAACTAGAATTAGAATTCTACCTCACCTCATTTCAGTAATTGCCATATTTCAAAATATACTCTGATATGTTACAATTTATGTATCGTTCATGTTTTTCTACTGCTACTATTATTATTGAAATGTACAAGTTATTATCCATACAAGTAATAAATGAATGTTGATATGTTTTAAAGTCTCTATTCATTTAGTAAACTAGTAGGCAAGATAAACATTGCTTGATTAAATTACAGCCGTATTAAATTCTGTTGGTGTCTACCATCATTATATAGACCATGTTTAACCCTTTGTTTCTATTGCAATACAAAAATGCATTGTGGTTTTTTCACGTTCTGCACACTCCTTTCAGTCAACCTATCAACTGAGACCCACTGCATTGAATCTTTAAGATAAATGTCTCTCCCCATGTTGCGAACAAACTTTATCCGTCACTTGGTGAATCTATTGCAATGTTTTGGTTAGGGGGTTGGCAGTCATGCTTGGGTGCCCCTGCTCCAAAAGTTATCCGCAAGCCCCCTGCTGGTTTCTGTATTATATGTCACAAAGGTTTAGTTGAGAAGCTGTAGAAGGGTTAACCCTCCATATGTTACCTGTATTGATTGCTCTTTACTGATATAGTATACCATTCACTCTATTCACATGGGCCCTATATTAACTATTGTGTAGAGTGGGTGATTTACATTACATTCCATTGTAGTGGATGACAGTGGCTCTTCATAAGTCTTGTTCTCTTCTAATGAAGTGACGTATGTTTCACTTAGTTTCATAAGGCATGATTTAGATATTTTATAAGACTTATAGTTCAGCAGCATTTGTAAACAGGTCAGATTAACCTGACACTTGCCAAAAGTACAAGTGCTCTCGGGTGACTGAAACTTCCTTGAACTTGTACAATCATAGAACATCACTGATATTCATCGTTTGATTTTTTGGGGGTTAGCTATTCTTGTTATACACTACCTTGTGCAAGAAAAGGCTATGTATATATTATGTTATAAGGTTGCGGGGTGGTATCGATATATCTGTCTATGTAATACAGAAAGAACATGTTACGTACTGGAACAAACTTCTGAAAATATCCAAAATATCGGATGTTTCAAAATAACCAATTTCCATCTAAAATTGCTGTTAAGTTATGAAGTGAAAATAGTTTGAACATGTTCAAGCTCATATTCAGTCAATGTTAAATCTCCCTTTCCAAAAAGATGGACAGCCGAGCATTGACTGCGGTTCTGATCGCTGCTATTTATGCAAGACAACGTTGAACATTTAATATTTGAAAACTACGGATATAACGCACTGCATATTGCTATTCACTATTCTGTAATGCAAATAGATCGCAATATGGAAATGATACCCATCCTTGTTATGTAATGTGTTTCTTAAAATGATAAAACAGCCATTTCAACCATGCGAGATCACACAATGCTTGATAACTTGTCAAACCAAAAATGGCAAATTTAGCCTAATGCTAAATTGATTTAATTTTAAGTTGCTCAAATTGCCTGATAGACCTCTTTTTTAAACAAAAGTTAAGACCTTTAGAACGAATGTCATTCAAAGTGACTGACAAAGGAAACCAAATATGCTGACACGGTTTATAGTTTCCCAGCATACTTGTAATCAGACCACATTGCTTGTGCAGTATGCTAATGAAGAAAAACACACCTGTGGCCAATCAATCAGTCGCTTGTATTAAATATTGCCCTGGTTGAAATATTTTATTGATGAATTTTGTAACTATCTATTCTGTTACATATTCTTTACCCATCATGTACAGTCTTAATCTTTTACTTGGTTTTACTTTCTAACCTAAAAGACCTCCACATCCATGGTTATAAATGGTATTTATAATTCACCCCTTATTTCATAAAGCTCCCTCAGCGCTTATTGGTCACATGACCCTAAGTTTTAATGTAGAAATTATAACCGGTGTAGGTAGGGTAGATGATCATGAAGGGCAGATTGGATCCACTGAAGGATACAGATGATTCCCCTAATGTGAACATGGGGGTTGGAACCATCGAACAAAATGTTTAACAAACATGAAGATATGCGGTACAACAGCATGTTTTAAATGCAACACAGACATTTTGTTCGATGGTTCCACCCCCCGCCCGATCAGTAATTATAACAATAATCTACATTCGCTACAACCTCTACTTCAAGTTTTCAAAAGAATTTTAAATTGAAACCTCATGCTACACATTCGGTGTCTTTTTCTCGCTATCAATCCAGTAAAACATATCTCTGATTTTAAACATAGAAGGCTTATCTCCTCAACGTTAACTCTTTGCCTGCCCAAGGCTAAATCCAGAATACAAGATAACTGCTACATTATTGATGTTTTCAAAATCAGGGGTACTGACAATGTGTCTTCTTGTAACATAAGACGACCAATCAGGAATAGCTTGGGTATTGTATTAATTCTAGAGGTTAGCTAAGACTCATTCATATGTTTTTTAATACTTTAAACATCTTGATGCTTCAGACTCTCATTGTGTTGACTACTGAAGTTCTGATGGGGATCTTTGCTACATCTAGTGTGTGGAGAAGGTAATACAAATCAGATATTTGAAATATAATTAATGACATTTTGGTTATTAGCAATAATATTTCAAAGAGAAATTTCAAGAGAGATAGTCGTGGAAAATAACATTTACTCACTACTAAATCATAGTGAGCTCATCATTACCTCTTAAACTTTTGGTCGACTTCCTCTTTGAAACCAGTTGGCTAAGGAAGCTCAAATTTTGATGTATTAAGGAAGTCGTTATTAAATTTGTATTAGAATATTACTAACACACACAAATTAAATCTTATTTAATTGGGACTAAACATCTTAAAGGAAATATGACATATTGACAACATTTCAACCAAGTTTTCTGATCAACTGCATAAACTAACAATGTGTTGTGTTTTCGTAAATCGTGATAAAAAACTATACTTTTGTTTTAGACTGCTCATTTAGTGTTTGTTGTTAAGTTTTTCATTTTTTCTATCAATTTCAGTTTTGGTCATTTGGGCATATCTTTCACTAATGTCTTCAAAAGTGTGTTTACAATATAGTTAGCAAGGATTTATATAGTTTGATTGCAAGTATGATGATAGTATGCTTCCTATTCATTTTCCAAAGACACCATGACAAAAGAAAGAGTTAATACAAAAATAATGAAAGATCATGCAGGGCAGGGGCCATGGGCCATTTTGCACATTGGATGAAAAAATGGCCCATTCAAATTAGAAATTTTACCATCGTTCTAAGGGGAATGGCCCATTCAAAATTCTGAGAATGACTCAAAGCCCTGAAAATGGCCCATTGTAAAAGGTGTCTTTCCAAATTCTGATCATGTGTTCTTTCTATAGCACCGACTATGGGCGGAATTGGGAGAATATCGACGCCAAGTTAGATAACTCTATCTTCAAGAAGGAAAATGGTATTATCCGGAACCCTCACGAGGCTCAAATGGTATGTTATACAGCTACTTGAGTTAATACAGAAATAACACTGAAAAGCAGTAAAGTTATAAAATCAAGGATTTAAGTGCCCAGGTAGCTCTAGACCAATCAGAATGACTATAGACTATCTTGTTTGCTAAATCACAATATGGCTGACATTTATCGTTATTGTGGTTTGATGTGATCATTTGATTTAATTCTATATTAATGAAAACTAGTTTTAATTTGACAATATCCAATGATCCATTGCTATTCAATAGTTACTACCTTTGCCAGTCATTGAGAAGACTGTCGCCGATAAAAAGTCATTTATTTTTTAGGAATCAGTTTCATTATTTATTTCCTGTGTTTCCCCGAAAATAGTCATATTGCAAGTGCATTTTTGTAATTTTTCAACAAATATAATCTTTTCTACTGTATGAAATTTGTTTTATTGTTTATCTGTAAACATTTATTCAGTTGTCACAAAATGATGTTGTGTATACGTGTAAACATCCTAGCCCTATGAGGGACAGCCCTAAAAGTATCAGTAAACCTCAAACTTCTCTCGCCTAGCTAAATGTTAGTTTTACCTGATATTGCATACAATCATTAAAACATTGCACCTACCACTCTGGTTAGTGGCCTGGACCTAGATATGTTGACTAGGTAACACGTAATTGAGCTTCACTCTTTTCGTCTATTTCTTTCTAATCAAGTCTTTAAATTTTATTTGCCTTTATAGTTTTCTTTGACTCTATCTCACAGGTGTATCTGGTGTCCTACCATGATTTCATGTACGTGACTGATGACGGCGGAGAGACGCTGAGCAAGAGAAAAGTTGTTGATGCAGACACCAAAGTCAGCGGGTCTCTTATCTTCCATACAGACAACTTTCCTCAAAAGGTCATGGTCATAGCAGATGATGGGAAAGTAAGTGCTGTAATGTTTTTAGTTGTTTGTGTACAGTGCTACCGTATATTACAGTGTATAAGTCGACCCTGTGTATAAGTCGACCCCCTTTCTCAGGCCCCCAAATTGCTGTCAAAATCATATACCTTGTTTATAAGTCGACCCCCTAATAGCGCGTGTTGGAGGCAGGTCGACATGAAACACGCGGCACGTTGAGAGATTTAGTGGCGGTAAGTTGATGTATCGGTAATTTTCAAAGTGAGTTGTAATACGTCAGTGTTTTGTAATACAATAAGCATTTGTTTAATAAGAGATTGTTGTAATGAATATATTATATATAATTATATATATTAAAGATATATCATACCGTGCAGAAAAATTACAGTGATATACTTATAGAAATTACCTATCGGTTCTCGTGTAATTGTTACGTCCATGTTACGTTTTGTTGACAGCCATTGAACCGTATATCCATCGAACGTGCATATCGGCGAAATATAATGATATTACAGTACGTCTTTTATTTAATTCATTTCATAACTACAAGTTATGATAAAAAATAACGTTAGATCAGGGAATAAGTCTTAGCTTATGTTCAACTTCGACAGTAATTTTCATCGTCGAACATTAAAAATTCAAAATGGCGTCAATTGATAAGATTATTTACAAACGGATCAATTTAAAATCGATCAAACTGGATTCCCAATCGTAGTAATTTATTTATTTTTAGGAATTAAATATAATAAAAAAAACAGTAAAATATGTAATATTTATTAAAGTAATTAATTCAATATTTTGACAATGAGTTGACATCGTGGCTTCCGGTTTGAATCTCGTCTGTTCGTCTCCTACCCGCAGATCGTCACTTGACCTCAGAATTTTTGGGTCTCAAACATAGACCTCGTATATATAAGTCGACCCCACTCCTTGACCCCTCAATTTCTGGTATAAAAAACTCGACTTGTACACTGTCATACGGTAAATGATATTAGGTCAACTGACCGAGGTTCGGACTGGGTATCAATTCAAATATTTTGAAAGACTGTATATCTTATAGATATCTGAAGACACCAATCATCAGCAAACCAAACTATCCAAAATTAAATATTTTATTTTATTTCTATCTTTATAAAAAACAATTTGTTATTTAACCTAAAATAGGCTGTTTTATTTGTACATATCTATTTGTCTGAGGTCAGTATGAACCTGACAGTTTAACCGAATATTCTCATATGCACTCTAGGTATAGATATTCATGATAATCACTTTAGACATGCCAAAACACGCAGTAAGTAGTCTATGTAAGATAAAATTAAGGTTTTAAGTGACAGGAATAATTGTGTCATTAATGCTATGTTACATTTTCCAACACTGCTGCTTGCGATGTTACAAAATAATGACGTCACAATCACATTTGTAGGCATTCCAAGCAGAAACGCTGTAAGAGCTAAACAGTATCATACTGTATTAAATTGGTGTTTGATTGGTATAAGTCATTATTCGGAAAATGTAAGAAGTGTCCTAACAAAGGTCAAAAATGTCAAAATCAAGGTCATTTTGGCATATTATCAAAATCTAAATATATACTTCTATGTTCACTTTAAAAATAGCAATATTTCGAAAAAAATCGACTTAATGGTTGTCTAACTTTGTTTAAAAAACCTCAGTTTTAAATATTTTGACACCTCCTACATTTACTGAACCGAGGGTAAACATTAACATTGAAATTGTTTTTAGATTTCTTTCTTGAATCTTGTTTATTGTAGATTCCAGCAAAAGTTTGTTTAGAAATATTATCAACTATTAAATGTTTATCCAATAAAATGAATAACTTCGGTACAGGGTAGTTAAGCATTTTCATCCATGTACCAACACCGGCTTACCTCAGATCGAGTAGCTTCAAAATACATTTCATTAATGGTACAAGTATTTTTCAAATATTTTGAAACATCAAAAAAAAGAAATATCGGACGACACAGTTAGCTGATTACCTTACCTGAAAATTGTTTGAGTTGTTTAGTTGTACCTAGTAATGTTATTAGTCATTAATTATCATATTAATTATTTCTTTCTATTTTTAGTTATTTGCAACAAAAAACAACTTTGTTGATAAAAGAAAATTGGCAGAAAATGCAGTGTCAGCCAAATGGTGAGTCGACTCTAGCGATAATAAAAAAAATTACAATTATCATCCAAAAACGTCTTTTAAAAAAACAATAATTTTATTATTTTAGGTGACAATTGATATAATGTTGATTGTAGTCAATGCATTCATCAGCTTTAATACAGTGAGCTGGTTTGACAATATCATGTAAGGGCGGAGGGTAGATCAGAATAACTATGGGTTTCAAATCCCAACTTTGCTGTGGAAAACCTTTCCATATGATGTTCAGCTCAGTGGAGTAGTGGTTAGTGTGCTGTCCCCTCACACCAAAGACCTGGTTCTATTCCTTGTAGAAATACCAAAAATTTATAACCTTGGTCTCATTCTGTGCTATATCCCACTGCTATATATAAACCACCTTCATGGGGAATGATGTAGGTAGCGCTTTGAGCAGGTTTTAGTACCGGTACCTGGAAAAGCGCCATATGAATATCCACATTCTTATTATTCATAGAAAAATGCTCCATTGATTTTTAGTGCATTATGTACAACAACAATGACATGGCAACCTTTAATCACTGTATACGAGAAGCCTGAATGTTAACAGCCCAAAAGTTGGGTTTGTAAATTTTGAGGCAAAATTAAAGAAAAACAAAGTTACAAGCTTGGCCCAATAATGATAAGGTTACCTGCTGGCGGTTCAACTTTATGTCTTGACTGTTTTCATGCTTTCAATACTAACCTACATGGTATTTTTCCAGGAGTACAAATGATTTGAAGGAACCAGAAGCTATCTATGCCATGGTGGGAACCGATCGAGATAGGAATCCTTTCTTTGGTATTATTTTTTATATTAATTTGCTGACTTTTATTGGAGAATCATTATTTCATTAGGCTTTTTCATTTTTAATTATAACAATCATCCAGGAAATAAGATTGCTTGTAACTCAAATATTATGATGGAATTGCAGCCTAGGATTTATTTGATGTACAAAAGTATTTTGACAAGGTGTGTTAATTAGAACACCAAATGAACCCATTGATTAAATTTGGCACTAGATATGGTCATGCCATTTAGCATATCTTATGATTGTGGAGTTGTGACTTTAGCCGATATGAGAGGAGAAAAGGGATTTTGACATTATTAAACATTTTCAATATTTTGATGCTTTGCCTTTCCACAGGTCATGTGCGGACATACAATCTGGTCAAGTTTGAAAACATGGAGAGCACTAGCCCAAACGTTATACATTCCAATGTTATAGCTTTTGGAATACAGGGAAGATTTCTGTATGCCTCTGTGTATGTTGATGCTAATCCTACTCAGGTAGGTGCAAGATTTTGTTATTTAACATAACCAACATCATCTCTATCATAAGTGCACATATACATCTGGCAAACACATGTTTAAGCTTTGTATTATCAATAATTTTTGTTGCTTCAATGAATCAAATCATTAGGAGTTATGATTTATATTATGATACTGAAATTCTTGTTAGGAGAAATGTGCCTAGACATTTGAAAAAACAAAGAGATTCAAAACATTACAGATGATGATACAGAGTTTAAGTTATGAATACTTGCCATTTAGAAATTGAAGAAATGAAGCGCTGTTATATTTCGATCACACAGCCAGGAGTGCAGTAATTTGAACCAGCACTGACCTTTAGTAGTGTAACATTTAACTGATAGAATCAATGTTTGCATAGGATATCTTTACAAAACGCATTTCACCAATATATTAGATATTCACGAGGGTCCATGATACACCGATGTTTCGCCACAATAGACAATATATCCCGATTTTATTTACTTTATTAAACATAACTTTATAGGCTGACAAAATTAAGTTTAAATTCTATTTCAGAGATAAACAGTCATTAGACCAACAGAAAATATATACTATTTCTGAATTTTGAGCTGCAATGTCACAGTCTCTCTGATTTTGTGATTTTGATAATATCAGGCCTTGTCAAGTGTGATCCCATAATACAACAATGTTACTAATTTGAGTGATTTATTCTCTTAAGATTCAAATCTGTATACCAATTAACAGTTTAAATTTTGATGTTTTCCTCAATTCCTATTGTAAAGTTATGGATATCCATTATTGAAAATATTAATATATTTATCGTAAATTTTTATTTCATGGGTTTTTGATATGATGTTGTATCATTACAACCCAATGAAACATAGGGAAGGAGTTCTTTGTTTACATTTCATATTATAAAAAGATCGTTGCAAATGAAAAAGAAAAAATTATTTCTTTTCCTTAGACAACTCCGAAGTTGATGGTGGTTTCGACAGACGGAGGGAAGACATGGAACGAGGCTCAGTTACCCACGGTTACCGGAGATAGGGTCAGTGACAGCTTTTACTCTTCTTAGTCTCGATACAAGTTATTTCATGAATAACTGTTCACATAAACATTGTTGATAGGCTTCTGGTATTTGCTATTAAAAGATTTTATAGGATTGATTATTGGATATCAACATTGTTTCATTAGTCTCTGCTGACGTACAGTTGTCAGAGCCCAAAAGGCCCTTTTTTTTATCAAAAGATAATAAACTGATGCAGAGGCTTCCAGTTTGCTATCTGAAAAATGACTTTCTACAAGAAATACTATTTAGGGAACATTTTTAGCATTTTTGTAATCAGACTAATAAAATGTTAAAACAATATCAGAATTTCAAATTATGATTCATCTCAAAGGTGATCTTAAGCTGGCAATCTTCCTCACCATATATTGCCCGAGCTGCGCTAAAATTTAACTCACTCACTCAACACTGTAGAGCCAAGATCACAGTACCTAAGCCAGGGATTGGAAAAAGCATGGTCAATGGGCCATCTTGCACATTAGTTGAAGAAATGGCCCATAAGAATAAGAAATTTTATGATAGCTACAAAGGGGAATGGCCTATTCAAATTTTAGAAAATGACTTAAAACAGGGGACTGAAATTCAGCAGCGTCTGGAGGGCTACAGATAACTTTTAAGGTGTGAGTGTACATAAACCTTGAATATAAAGTGGAGGTGTACTGAAACTTTTGGGGGTGTAGTCACTACTTTAGTAACTTGCAAAGTGTGAGCACGTTTATATGTTGTTTATGACTGTACATTTACAAAGAAATACACAGACTCAATTTTGTTGTTCCATGTGTTGTTTATTCCTCAAAGAATATTATCAAGAGTTACAGACATTGTAGTTAGATGAATAGTGGGAGTACTGGTCACTTTAGGGCAAGTGGTAAAGTTGCTAGAACTACTGTTCTTTAAGTTTTCAATATTGAAGGCTAGGAGGCTCACAAAAGTTAAACATTATTGCAAGAGAGGAAATATTATTGTAAGCGATGAGCTTTTTGCCTTTCACCTGTAAATATTTGCCTTGTCCAGACGAGGCTATGACTTAAATCACATTCTCTACCGAGATATTACTTAAGTCATTATTCCCCAGTATACTCTCTTACAAGTGGAAATGTTTCTGTACTAGCAATACACAAAATCTTGATTTGATGCAATCAAAGTGCATTGTGGAATTACTATATTCCATTTACGACTTTGTCAGTGGGGCTCCACTATCCGTCCATCCATCTGTCTGTCAGAAACAATTTACTTGCTAACTTCAAATTGGTAATAATGTTACCTTTAGGCTGTTGATATGCCTTAAGACTCAAGGTCGTCAATAATTTTGAAATGTTGACCAAATCAGCCAAATGATGCAACTTTGTTTCTTTTCCGGAGAATTTCTCAAAAACAATAGCATTAATAAACTTCAAATTTGTTATGAACAATACCTTTTTGGTGTTGGTGTGCTTTTTAAAACTCCAATGAGCGAATCATTTTTAAATTAAACAGTTAAGTTGCCTCATGCCAAATTATTCCAGTACTCTGATTTTAGTTAGTTAGCGTTTCAAAACAAATACTGTGAAATATGTTTCTCCGAGATAAAAGTAAAACGCAATCAGCACAATTTATCGATAAGTTTTTTTTTAATGATAACGAGTGTTTGTTGCTTCGCTTAGAGGCTGGAATGTGATTTACATATAGCGCAGCTACCCGAAGGTGTAAAGTGTTGTAATCATCCAATGAAATCCCCAATGTATTACCGACGGAAACTAGCAAACTGTACATAATTTTAGAAGTACATTTTACAAGGTATCAACAATCGATAATTGTTTGTCAAATGAACCTGAACATTAAATTATTATATTCATGAAACAGAACATCCTTAATAAATTTAGAAATACTATACGCATGGAAATGATTGTCCAAGCGTAAACAGGCATGTATGTGCGTACATGATACGATTGCAATTTATTTTAGGGTCGTACTTAGTAATTTTATAGGCGTACATTACGCGTGTACGACCCTTATCTGTAGCCCTTGTCTGAATGTACGTACGTCCTGCAGTCTGATTAAAATTTACCGTGTTCCGAGGAATAGAAGTTTCAAAATATTGACTCTATCGAGATTCGAACTCTATCTGTCTAGGCTATCCTCTCCACATCGGTCTGACTGCAGCCTCACTGCTCGCACGTGCTGACACCAGTTTAGCGCAGACAAAACCTAGTCATCAGCAAACCAATCACATCATTGCGTTTAAAATAAGGCTAGCGGCAATCAAGGTTAATGAATGGTAAATGGGAGTTACTTGCCCCTAGCTACTGATACCGAATGCTTTTGCCGCACGCATTGTGATTGGTTAGCTGAGTTTACGTAAGAACGTGCGCTACAGTAGGCTGCGGTCAGACCGATGTGGAGAGGATAGCCTAGAGAGATAGAGTTTGAATCTCGATAGAGTCAATATTTGTAAACATTTACTCCTCGGAACACGGTCGATTTTAATCAGACTGGTACGTCCGGATTCTTGTTACCGCGATAACTCATGACGCATAGCACCTAGAGTGTTCATATTTGATGACAGCTTTCAAATCAGAGGCCAGTGGACATTGCTGACCTTGACATCATTTTCAAGGTCACCACGACACTTTGACCACTTTGTAATACATTGTTAAAGCGATATATCGTAAAGCTTAGCACCTAGAGTGTTCATATTTGATGACAGCTTTCAATGGAGGAAGACTCAGAGGCCAGTGGACATTGCTGACCTTGACACCATTTTCAAGGTCACCACGACACTTTGACCACTTTGTAATACATTGTTAAAGCGATATATCGTAAAGCTTAGCACCTAGAGTGTTCATATTTGATGACAGCTTTCAATGGAGGAAGACTCAGACGCCAGTCAACTTTGGTGACCTTCACATCATTTTCAAGGTCACCACAACACTTTGACCACTTTGTCATACATTGTTAACGCAATATCTCGTAAAGCTTAGCACCTAGAGTGTTCATATTTAATGGAGGAAAACTCAGATGCCAGTCGACATTGATGACCATGACCTCATTTGTTATTTTACAATTACCAGTGAATTATCACACTGATCTCTCATGTATTCATCTTGAAGTGTTCAGATTGTTAGCTCTTTGTGATGTTTTTTTAACAGTTTTATTCTGTGATGGACATGTCGGAGCAACTGATATTCATGCATGTAGACAACCCTGGAGGTGAGAGACGCTTTAATTAATCCATTAATTAGTATCATGTATTTTAGTTTATGATATATAAAATATATGAAAAGTAACTTTGGAATTTTGTAATATTATTGGCCATATCAGCCATCCTATTGTCTCAAATATTTGGATTTTGTGTCGGCTAATTTAAGCAAGTTTAAAAGGTATTGACCAAACAATGTGAATCCTTATTCGAATATAATAGTTCAAATACCATTCTGTGCACAACTTTAGCAACATTGACATCTTCTCTAGCTACACAAAATAATTTTCCATAGCATACAGTGATGTGGACAATAAGAAGTTCTCATTTGTCTTAATTGAATTCTGGATGTGTTTAGACACAGGCACAGGAACCCTATACACCTCGGCTACGGCCGGCGTAGTGTATTCTGAGTCTCTCCAGCATCACCTGTACCCTAACTACCAGAGTGTGACTGACTTCTACAAGGTGGAGTCCATGCGCGGAGTGTACCTGGCCAGTCAACTCAACACGGACAACAGCATCCACACCGTCATCACCTTCGACCGCGGCGGTGTCTGGAAGCCTATCGTAACTCAGGAAACATGCGAGGATACCACAAAGGTATGATTTATTTTAATGGAAGTCTTGGATTTGATACAAGAAGCTGTTCCAAAATTCAGTGAATGATAAAATTGGTTCTCACTAAAATGTATAAGATGAGCAATTTATTGTGTATTGACTGTCACTTTTGTTGGGGTTTTTTCATTTGTAGTTCCAAAAATGTTCAAATGAGAAATGGAAATTAGATATGTTGATCAAAATTTCCGTGCTCATGCATAAATCCAAAAACATTTTTGAATAATGATTAGAAACAAGATCATCTTCTGATCCACATAAAGGAAAGTAGCTTTCCTAGCAAGATCAAATTATCTCCCTTTTATCTCTATGATTCCTCTGTATGAATATGGAGCAGCGTTACAGTAATTGTCTACATTGGACTGAATTAACACCTTTTTGCTGATCAGGCCTTACAATTGTAACTACATAGAATAAAAAACGTTCATTATAGTTTTTAAGAATTCTTAATGAACGATTGCTTCTTTAAGCTGTGTACACTTTTGGATTGATGGAATATCATAACACTAGGACTAAAATATTCAATAATGAATAACACAAATCTTCCCACTGTATTGCAGGCATGTCAACTTCAGATCCACAACTATTACAGCATATCCCGAGGGGTGATGGCCCGCCCCCCTCTCAGCACAGAGAATGCTCCTGGGCTTGTACTGGTTCATGGTTTGTACATCAGTTATACTCTACTTGTACAGTCCTTTCACCTCGTCAAGCCAGAAATCAGGCTATGTTGTTACTGGTGAAAGGGCTAGAGAAATATATGAACAAAAAGTGTTTCTAGACCATTGTTCAAATAATGATATGACTAGGTTTCACTTCCCAAGTTTGGCAGGGATAGCAATATTAGGCTTATCAGCTGATGTCAGTTATTTTTGGTTGGTCATGTTTGTAGTTTAATTCACAGACCTCAATTTCCGTTGATTCATCTGATTTTCACACCATTGCCTTACCTAAGGTTGGCAGTGGGGCTTGTGGTTTGAAATATCTGCCTGCTGCTTGGTTATAAGAATTATGTCAGTTTATGTTATGGGGCCTAGATCCTGATGTAGAGATACTAGAGAATGGTTTTGAATTGCACAATGAATGATTGTCCAGGTCATGCTGCTGATGCTCTACAGAAGACTCCTCCTGATGTGTACATCACCACTGACGGGGGCTACAACTGGAGGAAGGTAAAGATAGATTTCTCTCAGCTGTTGAGACTATCAAGCGAGTAAAAATTACTGAATTTCCAAAGCTATTTATTTTCCATATCATTCATTAGGTTTACTACACATATAAATACAGCAAATCTTCCTCAGTGTAGCTTCAAGCTGTAAAGATCTATTCTCTTACTTCTTCCATATTAAATGAAAACGTATACACAACATGTCTTCAATATCAATAAATAATATCTAGAAATTGGACATGTCTTCATTATCAATAACTAATATCTAGAAATCAGACATGTCTTCATTATCAATAACTAATATCTAGAAATCAGACATGTCTTCATTATCAATAACTTACATAAAGAGATAAATGCCATTAAGACATTGAACAATTGAAACATTGTTATATTTGGTATTCCAAGGCGAAATGGGTGAGTTGGTTAGTTGCTGATTTGTTAATGATTCCTGTGTAGACCGACTCTGAAGGTGTATGTTCTAATCCTGCAAGGGTCTAGACCCAAAAAAGTACAAGAACTATAGCAGGTAGTGTGATCCCAAATCTAACAATGTTACATATCCAGGAAGTAAAAAGTACTATTAGCAATGAAACAAATAGCAAACCCTAGTTAACATATATGTCCCCTGCTTAGTGTAACATGTCCTCAAACAAGGTATGCAATGTGATGAGAACAAATCTACCAATGCTACTTGTCCATTTGCTTGTAGACCCTTGATGGCCCTCACTACTACCACATTGGCGACAGCGGTGGTCTGCTTGTTGCCGTGTCAACCAAGGAACCAAAGGCAAATATAATCAAGTTTTCAACTGACGAGGGGAACTGCTGGCATGAGTATACGTTCACTAACGAATCCTTGCACTTCACTGGGCTCCTTACAGAGCCTGGCAGCAAGTCTATGACGGTCTCAATCTGGGGCTACACGTTAGATGACGAGAGGAAATGGGTTGTCAGCGTTATCGACTTTGAAACCATCATTCCCAGACATTGTGAGCATTGTTTTTGTATTGTATTTAACAGTGTCAACAGGGCAGGGCTTCAAAGTTTTTATTTTGTGTAGGGTCTTCTCTTACTTATCTGTGAAGATGCAATTAAAGCTAAGAGATTTCATCAAAGTTTGAAGTCACAAGTACACAATATTGACAGTGTTGGTACTAATGTAACATGTAAAAAGTTTGAGAAGTAATCCTTATGTAAAATAAGGAAATTTAGCTTTAAATGTGCTGAAGTAATTAGTTTCAGACCACCGTCAGGGGTTGAATC
Organism: Phorcus lineatus; assembly: GCA_921293015.1. Lineage (NCBI taxonomy): Eukaryota > Metazoa > Mollusca > Gastropoda > Trochida > Trochidae > Phorcus > Phorcus lineatus. The sequence goes on from OV121086.1 coordinate 41,694,524, forward strand.
TATGTTACAAAGATGTTAGCAAAGGGAGCAGTCTGTGTTTGACTAGGGGTTGCTTTCAGTTTTTATCTTGCTTCCACCGCTGCCGCACATTGTATTTAGCCTTAACTTTTTTCCACTTAGGTTTTCAAAACTTATATACTCATCCAAGGTCAAAGTTTAAAAATCTGAAATCACAAAGAATGATGATCAAAATTGCGTGAAAAATTGTCTTTTTTAGTATATCAAGAAAGATTGCCCATGTGATTGTGGCTCTAGAGAAGGCTGAACACAGGAAGATAGAACCCTCAGTGTCGGGGGCTGCTCTGCTTTTGCAGTGTCCCCCAAAAGCTTATCTAGTATTACAACTTACTGGGAGATCTATGAGATATATAATCCTTTTAATGTCTAATGACTGAATGCAAGTGCTAAATTATCACCAAGTTAGATTGTACTTTCAAGGCAGACAATTAGCTACCCACATAAATGATCTATTTGAAGGTGATGACAGCGACTACACGCGATGGACACCACACAGTGAGATGAGACGGGTTGAGGGGAAGGGGGTTGAGGGATGCCTACTGGGAGTGAGAGAGTCCTTCAAGAAACTCAAGCCTGATTCATGGTATGTTCAGGGTACATAAGGAACCCATTTAGGATTATCAAATATGCCTGTCAACATATTTCTTCTAATTAATCAGGCCTTGTGTGCATATGGTGTGGTTGTAGTCCAGTTGCAGACGGCCGGCATCTGTAAACATTCACATTATCACCTAAAGAACTGCTGCACCCAAAGAACTGAAATTGCTTGGAGATCTTTGCATCACTGGGATCCAAGTTTGTAGATTTAACTATGGGCTTGGCAGTATGTCCACCCAAAAACCTCTTTTGACAATTCTCCAGAAACCAGTTAGGCTGGAAACTACCAATCAGAGAATCATCTTCCTGTAGGAAATTTTCTAAAGTCTGAAAATGTCAGTTACCTGCTCTAAAGATTTATGGTATGGGATGGGAGCAACTTCAGGGTGCAGGTTACCAAAACCTAGTTAATATTGAAAGCTCAAATTTTCAGAATACTATTTTTCTTACATTAAAACGGAAGTTAATAGACCCTCAAAAAGTGGTGGTATTCTCAAATACTTTTTCATCTTTTCTCTGAAACCATTAACATTGGGAATCTCAGGTTTTTACAAAAACAGCTTTTTTTAGGATGGATGTTAAATTACATTTTCCATTTCCAAAAAAGAAAGGTGAGACAGAGGTCCAGTTTTAAAAAAACTGTAAGACTTGTTAAAGCCTAACTTTTTGGGAAGTATAATAAGATGCAGAATGTAATCAAATAGCTTATCTGCTATGATCAACATTTGGTCCAATTTCATTCATGTTCTACAAAACTAAACAAAACTACAATGTAATGTAATGAATTATAGAAATGCTGGAATTCGAATAATTTTTATTGACCCCAGATATGTGCAGTACGTGACCTGTGACGAGCTTTGGGTCTTGTTTTCAATCACTTACAGTAACTTACTTACATTTTAGCTAGTAATTTGATTAACACTTGCTATATGAGGGTGAATGTGCAACTTATGCCAATCATTCAAAACTTTGAATTCCTACCTCTTCATATACAAAACTAGAATTATTAAATCTTGTATAGACTTAGATTAACCTTCTGATTATGATTGTATGTTTGATGGCAATTCATTGAGTATCTCAAAGCTTCTTATTCAAGTCTTCCACATCAGATGATAAGTCATGCAAAGACTGACTACTTGCAGATTCAATGGCTCTATTTAAACAGTCAAACTATTCTCAGTGGCCAAATTACAGGAAATAGTTTACAAATAATAGTGGCTCTATGTAAGTCATCAGGTCTTATTTACTGGCTAGCTTGAATCACAATAAATAAATTTAAACAATATAGAATTACATAATCTGGTAAAAAACAAACATCCTCCTTTTATCAAAGAGCCCAGAAGAATTTCTGTTTTCATTGTAGTTGTGTTTCTTACTTTACAGGTGTAGAAACGGCTATGCTGTGGATCATGAAGCACAGGCAGACTTCTGTACGTGTACCAGGGAAGATTATGAATGGTAGGTTTGTTCTGGTGATAAGGGGGGATGACATGATCATTTCAATCCAAAATGAACTCTTTTTGTCAGTGGTTGGGATAGCGAATTGGTTAACACATTTGGCTATGAATCAAGTGTTCCGGGATTGGAATCCTGCTTGGGGGCTCAGCAACTTTGTCTGCAGTAGAGAACTGTTCTACATACAGTAAGGTTTTGGTGCAATGCTACACCAAATTTCAGTGGAGTACCACCCATGGCTAGTTTCACATCACCTATTGGTCAGAGGAATTGAATTTCATCAGGGTTTGGCTTACTTGTCTCTTCTACTTAAGTTTAGTTTAGGTGTGTCACATAACATAAACCTAAAACATGTATCCAGCTATGGTGACGATACGATATACATTTACCACAATACATATTTTGTTCTAATTGCGGAAGACACTATGCTTACAGGTTTTATTGTTGACAATAGGTTACTTACAATAACAAGTCAATGCATTGATACATTCTTACACAGTAACAAGAAAACAAATAAATAATATGGATAAAACATTTGTTAAATGAAATCAAATAGATAGAATGAGATATTGTCGTTTGTTTATAGAAAACAAAAGTCTTGTTCCATATGAAGAGAAGTTTAAATTAAGAAAAGATAATTATAGCAAAATGAACGTATTGATACAGTTCATGTAAATGGAATCATTACTCTCAAACATATTTCGTGTATCATATACATAGCAGTAAGAATGTATCAATGCATTGATTGCTCCGCTATGCTAGAATGACACCTTTACTTTAGTGTACTGAAGAATTGAATAATGCAATTCTACATTTAGATTGAGTGGGAAGACAATGTTTGCTATTCTGAACAGATGACATCACAATGAATTGTTATAGTGATATTTCAGTAAGGTTTGGGGCAGTGCTACACTGAATTTCAGCACAGAACCACCCAAGCTTAGCTGGTTCTAGCAGATACTTGCGGGGGCAGTGCTACAGTGAATTTCAGCACACTACCACCCAAGCTTGGCTGGTTCCAGCAGATACTTGCAGGTTTCATTGAAGGCATAGTCATAATAGTGTTGCAGGCTTTATCCCTGTTATAATATTAGCAGCCGTGGTATGAGTGAAATACTCTTGAAAGTGGTGTTAAACACCTCAACTCACCTCATTGGCAAGGGTTGAAAAATCTGTTAGTCAAAGGTCACTGACTTACTAAGTTCTTGTTTGGACTTGACTCAAAACATGGCCAATAAGTCAATGACTTGCTAATTTTTCAAGAAATTAACTTCAATAGTGGCTTGAATTTTATACAGAGCTCAGCTCATTGCAAACACCTGCAGTAAGTCAATGACTTTAAGACACTGAAAAGATTTTCACCCCTGATTGCACTTTTGAGATCCTGAACAGCATCCTGAACACCAAGCACAGAAAATTTCAGAAAATGCTGCAAAGCCTATCTTAGCAAGTTGCCTAGGGTGGTGCAAATTTAGCCATGTGTGGGAACATGTAAAACCAGATATTTTGATATATGTGAAACACCTATGAAAGTACCTTTCTACTCATAATCACTCAACTCACTATTGCTTAAGAAGAAAATGAAACATTTAAATGAATATGGATAATGGTGATAATGAATTATGCTTGTGAAGAGATGGTTTACTTGAATTGTATTGTGTGAAGACATCAGCCTTTCTGTCCAGAGCTTCCTCTCACATATCACCTCTATAACATCTGGCAAACTCATACTTTTAAAATGTTTCATCCTGGAATCTTTACAATGTACATGAAAATATGTTATATGAAATAATAGAAGTATGTGTTGTCGTGATGCACAGATTATTCTGGGCTATGCAATAATCAGGGCCCAGATGCACAGAGCTACCTTAGGCGTATGTGATTGTAGGTCAATGTTATAACTATATGGCACTTCAGAGCAAGACCATATAGCAAACTGTCTGCAAAGTGTCTGGTTGCAAGCAAACTTTTAATATGCAAGAGAATGATAGATATGATAGATGTAAGAACTTTGATTTGCTACTAATTATGTGTAATTTGAAAACAATTTGCCTGAAAAATACCTCAGAGGAGATATGTCATGTAAGATATCAGAAGTTCTGGTGAGAATCTTGTGTCATGTCAATTCAAAAAGTATTGTTTTGTTTGCATGGTTAGTTATGTTTTATGGGTATTTCCAGTGACTACAGCTACTACCGCCCGGATGGCTCCGACAGTTGCATCAAGGAACCAAATTTCTCAGGGAAGGACATCAACATTTGTCTGAGGGGACACGAGGAAACTATTGTCACCCTAGGGTATGCTCCACAATAATTTAAAAACTAAATTTTATCATTTCACCTATGTATCAGACCTCCTTCATCATGTCCAATCCTTCCAACAAAATATGTTAAAACACTTTGCCATGCTTATCTAAAAACATTCTCCTTGATCCATGTTTCTCAAACCTAATTTGAGAAGGTGATGAGGTTTGATCTGTCACATAATCTGTCCGTATGTCTTTCCTAAAAAGGGTAACTTTCTTCTGAAACTATACACGTGTTTGGAATATTCATTAATGATAAGTGATTCATAATTTTTGCATTCACAAAGGAATATCTTTATAGATAGACTCTTCTATTTCAAACTAAGGATATGATGTCATAAAAGTGTTGTACTTGGAATAGGACATCATGTTCTGAAAATTATCATAACATGGTCTTACCCCTTTTAAATTCCTCACTGCTTATGTTTTATAGCTACGTTATCCTTTGAATACACTGCTCATAAATTTATGTGAATTGAGATATTACTGTTGTGCCAGAAAAAAGACTGTTTTCAAAGGGCCATCATCAGCTTTCAGGCAATTAGCAAATCATTATTATTCATAACACTGGTAATTGGAAGTCATTTTCACTGTACATAGAACTTTAAGTGACAGTGGCTCGACTATAGTGTTATCTGCATAGTTACAGTTGTTCACTGCCTAAATTAACACTTATTTCATGTAAAAGTGTTCTAAATAAAAATGAGATGTATAAAGAATCTCATCCAAGTGTCTACTGATATGAAATTTATCAACTCAATTTGATAACATTTACAAACATCAAAGGCTTGATATCTCTTGTTCAACACATTTTGGATGACAAATTAGTATATTTGACAACAAGAAAAGACTGCTCCTGGGCAATTTGTAACATAAATGTTTCTGTAACAGGTACAGAAAGATCCCGGGAGACAAGTGTTCAGGGGGCGTCTCCTTCAGTGAAACAACAAAGGTTGATCTCTCTCAGGAGTGTGCTGAGGGCAGCAAGGAGCTCATCATTGATATGGAGACACCCATCAAGGTATTGGTTCATTCCCTTCAATTCTCACTCGTATTTCATCAGTTAGAGATATGGAGAGTGGACAAAAGTATTCTCACAATGATATTATTTCCATATACTTGGTTGTTAAGTAGTTTATGTCCGGTTTCCACCGCCAGTTGAGAGTTTCAGACTCATGAAAATATCCTTGTAAACACCATAATTTGAAAAGTTGTGGTGCTATGAGGCTCTTATTTGGTTTTCACATCTAATGAGAAATAACACAATATGAAAAGGTTTTCACTACAATTTGAACTCATATTGATTATACCCCCTGGAAATTCTTTTAATACATTGCTATTCAAGGTCAAAGGTAATTGTAAACATAATAACTTGAAAAGTTTTGGTGCTATTAGGCTCTCGTTTGGTATATATCAAATATTGAGAAGTACATTTGGAAAAGTTTTGGTTGCAATTGGTCAAATGTGAAGGTCAAAACGAGGTCACGACTTATGCATGAATTTGGAAAAATGCCTAGTTTTTACTAGTCACACTTTTAATCATTATATATGATTGTAATAGTCAATGAAAAGTGATTGATGATTGTGTGACTTTAATGTTATAGGTCAAGGTCACCCTTTAATCAATGTTTAAACAAGAAAAGGGTATTGAGAACTCATATAAACCATTTATTGATTATATCCCCTAGAAATTCTTTTCACATGTTACTATTTTAGGTCAAAGGTAAAGGTCATGAAATCCTCAATAAAATCCTTGTTAACATGATAACTTGGAAAGTTTTTGTGCGTTATCATTACCGATATGAAAGTGAATTTGTTGTTGTCATAATAATAACAATGATAATATTCATTTATATAGCGCAAAACTTCACACAGGGTGCTCTTTGCGCTCTTTTACATACTCAATGGAAGATTTACAATAATTGTTACATTGTAGCCAAAATATAAATACAATCTAACATAGGATAAATAGATGAGAACATGCAAGTATATGAAAACAATGAGATCATGCAAATATTTCTATCCACTCTCTGTGCGTAGAACAAACAAACATTTTACCTTGAATCTCTCACCCTCAATAATTTCTATCAATATGACAGAATCTGCATCAGATGCATTAGAATTACAGAATAACATCGAACTGATGTTTTCATTTATATCTCTTACATTGAGACCTGTAATGGTTACTCCAATAAGTTTTATTATAAAGGCTGCATGCATATGGTATACAACTGTAGTAGTATTGTTTGGGTGAAGAAGATTTTTTTATATGTAACCATTTGATTATGTTAATGTGTTAGTTATGATTATTCTGCTATTGGTTCTGCACCAGATGCCAGGTCATGCAGCTCTTATTGGGGTGATCGTGGTTACCGTCATCCTTCTTGTAATCACAGTGTGTGGATTCTTCGGCTACAAGATGTACCTCCTCCGCAAGCAGTAAGTACAATCCCTTGATAATAAGTTATTGTGGTTTTTATGTACATGTTTTGCATATTATGTTGCTCACAATTATCACAGGTTTTTTTGTTTTTGGTGTTAGTGTGTTGACCTGAGGTAGAAATGTTGTTTCATGACTGACACTCATTGTATTGATTATTGATTTATTTTATCTTGTCTCAACATATTTTTTCATTATGATTCAGTCATCATGTCATGTTCCCATGCATGACCTATTTTTACACCAGCCTCAATGATTTGCTAAGATAGGCCTTGCCGTATTTCCCATACTTTTCTGTGCATTATCGCTATAATCCAATTAGAAATCATATGAGAATCTCACCTTTTTCCGAAGAGGGAGCTCTACTGAAACAAAAATTTTGACAGGTTGGCAGCAAGGTTTAGATTAGACAGTGATAGATACTGGTGCAATGTCGGGGGAAATGTCATCATGTTAGCCTCATAATAATGTTGGTACCAGGAGATGATCATCACCACAGTAACAAGATAAGGTAGTCAGAGCATTACTGTTATCACTAGCTAGTGACACTACTATTTTCACCTGCAACTGATAATTACCTGATTACTTGTTAAGAGACTGATGTAAATTCTGAAAAATGAAAGAAATAACAAGGTTGACTCCTGGTTGTCTGTAAATCAAATATTTTTCTGAAACGTTTCGTGACATCTCAGGTTGCAATTTGTGAAAATTGTCATTCATATTTGACAAAAAAAAGAGACGTCTTTGATAAAACCATAATGCTTCAATTTCGTATAAATGTAGTTGAAACATTTTAAGGATTTTTTTTAATGACTTCATGACTTTGTTTTCACACCTTAAGAATGAAAGTGGCAGGAGTACAGGCTTTATTGTGTTTACAGCTGAATTGATAAGTTAGTATGAAAATCAGTTTCTGTAAGAATGTAAGAATGACCCAACATGTATTCAAGTCAAGTGTTTTACGACTACTCTTTATTAAACCAGACTTTGGTCTAGTGTTTTTGTTGTCCAAGTATCATATATAATGAGTATTGATATGACCTTTATTTCATCCTAGTGGTGTACCTCTACTCCTTATTAAACCAGCCTACAAGATTATTGTCTGATGTGTGTATGTGTTGTCCAAGTATCATATTATAATTAAGAATGATCTGGCTTGTACTTCAGCCGAGTGGTGTACCGCTACTCCATGTTGAACCAGGGGGACCCAGAGACCTACGACAATGAGCTGGAGAACGCTCTCACTGCTCACTCCCTCTACGAGGACTCTGATGATGAGGTCAGTGAATCCCTTTTTACCTGAAAATAGAAGACCAATTGACGAGTTATTCCTCATGATAAATGAAAATTCCTGCAATTTAGTGAAAGTCTCGATCGAAGTAATAAAGTAGACAAGTAGACATCTTACAAGTTTTTGTCACCGGTCAATACTCATGTAGCAAAAGTAGCATGATTCTATTCATCTGCCTTCTTAATGCCCGTAAAAGATTAGTTCCATTTGTTTACAACCTGCTCCTGTAAATGTTTGACTTGTACTATTGTGTTTCACATTGATTCATGACTAACATGTGTATTAGTACTTTTTAGATGAAAAGCAGACCGTTTTAGCTATGTTGAGGGCTGACTGCCAGATATTTTACCAACAATGAATTCATAACAATTATCGCCCTCTTCGTTTTACCTTGCAGACTCTGCCAAGTACACAAACAACAACAAAGACAGCAAATGGTAACCCCTTCATTACAACCGCCAGTACCAGAAAAAATCAAGTCAAATCTTTCCATGATGACTCAGATGACGTGAGTGCAAATTTGTTTTCTTAAATCATTGTGATTTTATTAGCTCAATTAAAAAAATCATCGCTTATTATTCTGGTATTCTGGTATGGTTTTTCCATTTTAGAAAAAAAAAAATTAAATCATAGACCAGAAAGAACAAGTATTGTCTACTGTATATTGAAAGGTACTGTTTTGAGTTGCACACAATAATGTTTGATTTTAATTGATGTGCATTGTACAATAGTCTTTCTTTGGAAAACTTTTAACGATGCTTTTTGGTTAATGATCTTTATATGTATGTTGTGTTCATGTGATGGTTTATTGACTAGTGAAACATTATTTTTTCAGGACTTGCTGGAATAAAATTGTGGTCATTGACAAAGACATTCCACGTCCAATTTTCCAGCTCACTTTCCCGAAATTGGATGCCACAAATTGATGTACATAGAGTGACATGCCAACCTTGTTACTAATTTTATATATTTGTTTGACTGATCTGTACATACTGTCTATAGTGTAAAGTGATACGTCAATGTACAGAAGTGAAGCAGCTTTGCTTAGAGACAAAGGAAGCTGCATGCATTGTGATAACTTGCTAGATGAGACCAATCAGCTGCATGTCTTCAGTTACTCAGAACATTTTATATCCATGATGTGTTACTCCACCTTCTCTTAGAGATAAATTTGATTTTTGAAAGTGTATCATTAAACATTTGTAAACCAAACAGAAGGCAAGTCTGTATTCAAGAAAAGATTGCTGACCTATTTTCACTGATCCCATCTTTAAAGGACGATAGAGCAGCTGATTTGCAATGTTTCGACACTGTAGCAGCAGAGTTGATATGTTAATTCTGATCCAGTATCAATTTGATGCTCTGGTTGGTGTCTTGTCATGTATATCAGGACACAAATTGAATGTTGAGGTATGAAGTCTATTGCTTTGTGAAGCAATTTATAATGTTAATAGAAATAATTGCTTTGTCAAACCTTCGAGCAAAATCAGTTCTGCACTTCAGAGACAAGACAAGATCCATTGATAGCAGAATCAGCTGACTACAAATGATCAATCTTGAATGCAACAAATTTTTATTTTCATAATAATTATTTCTGATTGGTTCACTGAACTAATGTTTTGATGAAGGGAGGTAATCGAATTTTTTACAAATAGTCACTCTGCCTCCAGAGATTTTTCCAAAGGTCAAACTGAAGAGGATTCAGAATGTTATCAATGGTTTTTATTTAGAAAATTTTGCTTAACCTCTTGCCTTCTTGAATTTACACTGCTTCTTAACATGCCTTTGATAGATAGGGGTTAATCGTTTTATGCATTCTGAAACCATTTGTATGTGTTTTTGCTTATGTACCAATATGATTCATCATGTGACTTTTTGAAATGTAGATGTTGATTTGTAATTCTTTGAATTTGATGTTCATCTTTACTTTTGGATTCTCAATAATGTTCTGTATTTGTTCAAGCTTGTATTTTCATATGTAAAAGCTTTTATTCATGTAGAGTTACTTTTCCAGTGACTTTCATATTCTTCAAAAGTTTATTACTAATTTTGATGTATTTTTTTTATTAGCAACTTGACTAGCATTTAAAAATTGGTCATTTCTGAAACTCGTACTTTTCTAACCTTGTGTTAAACCTACTGAATGGAACAAATTTGATACATTTTTAGTTTTCCATATTGATTAGTAAAAATGTATGCCCAAATTGAGGTTACTTATGTTAATAACAATTTCCAGAACACCATGTTTTTTTGTCTCACTTCTTTTCAATTTGAAATCCACTTGTGTTTCACATAATGTTTCCATGAATTAAGTGCTAAGAATGTTGTTTGTGTGTATTTTCAAAATTTATACCCTATAAGATTATATATAACCAGAAATATGAGTTTAAGAATTACGAAGGAGGAGTTGAATTATTTGCTCATTGTCAGTAGTGTGTTAAATTGAAAAGTGGCAACTTAGCCTGTCAGGCTTGTAGGATTTTGATAACCTTAATGGCTCCACGTTACAGTGCTTGACATATTTTGACAAGGGCTGATGTCCAACTTACAAGCTCCTTTGCCAATAGAGACAATCATGGAACCAAAATATATGACTAACTTCGTAAAGGTTCAAGAACATAAAGGAAATAATCACATATATAAGAAAGTCAGTATTGGAAAAATATCTACTCAACACAATAATCTTTAATCACTAATTCATATAAACATCAGGATCGCAAATCAAGTTGTTTTACTGCCAAGGCTGTCAATTTTTTTATCTGATTGTTCAGGGATAAAATGGCTTGAAACTTCAATCATCTGAAAAGAAAGTTGAAATCTACTGAAAGCAGGAATCAGCTAGGGCCTATTTAGGTTTAATGAAGACACAGGTTTAAGATTGCCATAGTTTTTAGACAGAGGAGGTTTTCATTTAGTAAGAAGCTGAAGGCTGAAGGAAACTATGTCCATGTTCTCAATATGATTTCTTTCTTGTGCACTAGCTGGTAGCTGAAACTTTTGTTTTTCATTTACATTTCTCATTGAAAATTCACTGAGATCTGATTTCAATTTATGTGTTCCTTTGAGTGTATATATAATCATCAAAATGTATTTATTAGTAAATTCTAGAGATGAAGTAAAAGTCAGATAGACTTTATTTCAAGTTACAGTGTTTACTTTTTGGGTCAATTTGCTCACCTTAAAATTCTGATATTGGTGAGAGGTGAATTACATGACTTCCTATCTTTAGCTAAGGTACAGCCCATGATTTTTACCTTTGATATCAAATTGTTGCTGTGAATTAACCATTCTTATGCAGCATAAGTGTATTGTGATTTTATGAAATTTAGTATAAGAATAAAATTTGGGGTTTGTTGACTAAATATTTTTATGATTTGTAATCAATATATTATCAATAACAGTTCAAAACACAACGGTTCTGATTCATTTTCTTAAAAATTCGGATCATTTTATAATAACTGGTTGAAAATGTAATTGGCGATTTACCTTTACAGGTAATTTGATTTTTCGTAGGAGTATCTTATGTCTTGTAAGAGATAATATAAATCGTTCATTTAAGTTTTTTCAAGCACTTGTGATGTACATTCTTTGATGTAAAACTTTGGAAGAAAACCTTTCTCACTTCTTCAATATTATTTGTTTATTTCTGTTTGTAGATATTCCAATTTGTAAATGATTGATAAGAAAATGAAGAAAAGTATGTGTGACTGTCATATTGTGTGATAGTCATGTGAAAATGGAAGCATAATACTTGTATAACACTGTATTTGTCAGTATCGCCAGTGATATATATGTGATATATATATATATCGCCAATAAAACCTTAGACTCCCAGAAACCAATATTTCTATTTCCTTCTGTAGACCTGTACATTGTATCCTGAAATCAGAGAAGAGCACTGAGAATAAATAAATGTTCTGTCAAAAGGACAATGAAACAGTAGGAGATGGTTCAAAACTTACTATTTTAGTTTGCTTAGCTGTTTGGGGTTGGCATGCTATTCATACAGTATAGCATCATGAAGTTGAAATAGCCCATATCTTGAGCAAATGTTTCTTTATGTAACTCAATCTAGAAAAGTAGACGCACATATAGCCAAAGTTATTATATAAGTTTGTTATAATATTCTGGCCATTTTGTAAAGTGTATAAAATAGCATTGTGAAGGGAAATACCTCTGAAAAATTCCATAATAAAATAAGTTTATCATTGTGTAATTTACTATATTAGTTTTTTTCCATTGTGTAACTAAATCTTAGAAAAATAGAAGCAAATGAAGCCAATATTTTCTCATCAACACATAATATATGGAAGACACTTCCTAGTTATCTACCAGTAATAGACATCTATTTAGATCTTAATAATATGTAAATGTATTCCTACATACAATTTGTATAGAAATATTGAAACTATGCATTGAGGACATACTTGAATTCATTTTGACTAAAGAAACGTGTCCCTATTTGAAGAAATATGTCGTCATGTTTGCAAGGTTGCTACTGAAGCCATGTTGACATTAGTGGTGGTGTTTTCTTGAGAAATGCTTTTTGATATTTGCTTGCGGTGATGGTCAAATATTCAATTGAATTAATCTTCCAACTCACAATTGTAATTGACACTTACAAATTCAGGTTTGCTCATTTTCTTAATGTTTTGAGGGCAAAATTTTTTGGTTGTATTTCGGTTTAATTTCAGACATGTTATTGTTTTCATTTTGCTTCACGATCTCATAAGTTGGGGTTTTATATATGTTGTTGGTTTTTTTATTAAAAAACACATTTTTGTCCGACGTGAAACAATTGATATTTGAAAATGTTTCAATTTGATTTATTGAACAAAACCCAGAATTGAAAAAGAATAGTTGACTTTGTATGAATCACATTAATATATTTGATTATTTTTTAATGTCTTTATATGTTCATGTTTGGCAAAGATGAAGATGCAAATATACATGTATAAGGTGATTTAACTTGATTTTGTCACAAAGTTATGGGTTGAATTTCTTTGCTGTTCATATTGATATTCCATTTCATTGGTTCAAGTCGAAGAAATAAAATCTATCACGTAAAACCAGAAGCACTGTTTGTCTTTCACTTGAGAGGCCTATTGGGCCAGATGTGTTACTAAATGGAATGAAGAAGAACGAGTGTTATGAATAGTCAACTTCTATATCGGTGTGGGTACTAACAGCGTTATCAAGCAAGTGATACATATGATTGCAAATATATACATAAAAGAGATGGTGTTTTTACAATTAAATGGTTTGATGTACATATTATTTTGAGAAGGAGTATTTGCAGTGGAAAGTAGTTTATACAAGGAATAAGGTTGATGTACAGGATATGATAGATTGACTTAACAGATGACGCAGTGGTTAGTGCATTCAGCTTAAGATCAAGAGGTCAGTGGTTCAAATTCCGCCAGGGGCTTGGCAACTTTGTCTACATTAGAGAACTGTTCTACACACATTAAGGTTTGGGTGCAATGCTACACTGAATTTCAGCGCAGTAACACCTATGATGTGCTAGTTCCAGCCGACACTCGCAGGTTTCACCGCAATGCATAGCCACAATGGTGCTGCTGGCTTTCTCCCTGCAATAATACTGGCGGCCGCAATATAAGTGAAATACTCTTGAAAGCAGATTTACACCCCATATCACCTCACCTCACCTCACCTTTTTTTGTCATCAGTACGGGGAATGAAACTCTACATTTGAAAAAATGATGTAATTTTAAACATGTTTTTGGCATAAATGATATTGTATAATGACGTACGATCACTGTACAAATGATCTTGACCATAGCAGTATAGCATGTAACGCACTGTCCATTAATCTTTCAACAACTATGTTAAAAGTGAAACCCAGTGTTCACTAGTTTAGAATCCTACTTCATTTGGTTATCTGTATCAAGGGTGACTTGCTATCATCTCTATTAACTGTCAGTTGTTTTCTATCCATTATCAATAACCAGTCCATGAAATAAGTTAAGATTGAGGAGAAGATGAAATTTCTAGATTAACAGATTAAATTTCTATGTGAACTTATGAAATTCTAGATGAACTGATGAAATTCTAGATGAACAGATGAACATCTAGAGGAACAGATGAACTTCTACATGAACAGATGAACTCTTAAATGAGCAGATGAAATTCTAGATGAATATATGAAATTCCAGATGTAGAGATGAACTTCTAGATAAACATATGAACTTCTAGATGTGTAGATGAACAGATGAACTTCTAGATGAACAGATGAACTTCTAGATGAACAGATGTACTTCTAGATGCTATGGCATTAAAAAAAAGGATGTTCCAGATGAGATATTCCAGTTTGGTTGCTTACTTTCTCATTTGGAATTTCTAGTTAGTGTGCTCCCAAAAGTTAACATCTCCAAATATTTAATGGTACATATATATTGCATTGAGTAACCAACACGTAGTTGTACAAAGCAAAAGCTGACAAGTAGCTCCTGGATGATAGAAACCTTCGCAATAACCGGAAGAGGTAGCAAGAAGATTCTTTGTGTGTCATTTGTTCGCTCTATAAAAGCTGTTTGAATACTATTAACTCAGAAATTATGTACATATTCGTTGGTCAATGGAGGTTATTGTAGAAGTTGTGACTCTACGGGCAGATATAATTTTTATTTTCAATTCTCCTTCCGTTTGTTAAGCTGTAAAATGATCTCACTTGATCTCACAAACATATATCTTCTGTGAAAGACAGTTTTGGAAGGTAAAATCTAATAAAATGTTTAAAGCTGTTGAGATGGAAATTTCGAAATGACTGGTCATCTATACATGTGTAGGAATGTTATTTCGTGACAAATTGACATAAAAGACTGTTCTTTCTTTCTGACATAAACTAATATTTAACTCTAATGAAGGCATGTGAGCGGTCTTCGAATCAAAAATAGACCCTGTAATTGCAAACGTGATCTTTCTCCTGTATCAAACGTAAGCATACATAAATCTACACTAAATGTAAACACTTTTTAAATTGTTTATATGTTTATGTATGACTTTATGATGTGATGTGGAGTTCTTGTGATAACATGTTGTGCTGACAGCGCTAGCATCCTCTCGCTTCTACCATGTTCCTTATTGTAGTATACATAAAACGAAAAACTCATTTCAGTAGCTCGTTGAAAGCGGCGTAAGATAAGCATTTCTAGATAAGTAAGAAGAACGTTAGGCACTAAAACCAGAAAACTTCTCCATTTTGTTATCACAATCTCGACTCTCTTCAAGGTACATACAAATTTCATAGCGCAGCACAATTCTGTGCGTCAATAGGTTAATGAAAACTATGTCGGTCAAGGATATTTGGGTTGGAAAAGTTCTACCCTAAACGGAAAACTTGATTGACACGCCTCAAAATGACCGCGTATAAACATTGCCGGAGAGCTGAGCACATTGAACAGAAATATTGATGCTATTTAAACAAATAAGCCTAAAACGGACCACTAAACACCAAGTTTCAGTACTAGCCTTGAAATAAATTATTTACTTAAAGCTGAATTATTTAGATAGTTCTTTCAATTGTAATATGAGCAATGATGCACTGTTGCTGTATGGTAATCGTATCGTGAATTGTCTGTATCGTCACATCCCTGGGACTTGTGAAAAATATTATTATTCAAGTATAGATAAACCGTAGTATTCAATAACGAGGCATGATTTTATTTCTTATCAACATTTTATTCATGTAAGTGGCAACGCTTCTAAAACATCAGAGCAGTGTATGAAGCTCTACAGAAATGTTTAAATTTTTCTTCAACCGAAGTAAATGACACCTCTCCTTCTAGCAGTGATCTTTCACAAAACGCTTTGCACCAACCAACTTTTTCTGATGGTGAACTTTGATAACTTTCACTGTCTTCTGACCGTCCGGTTCTCAACTGTACGTACATGTACATGGCGGTTTGGATCTACTGAAATAATTTTTGACGATCATTATATTGTTTGTATGTAGGTAATGATATTTGGAGTTATAACAAAAACGCATTGAATAGTAAAATCCATTTTCCGTGTTACTTTAAACCATGTTCTCTAACAGAGACTGAGGTTTGTATGGATTGGTAACACGAATAGAGTAACACAAGATTTTTCAGGCCGATCGGTTTTTTTTACATCAATGTATAAGTGATACATTTTCATTAGTAACGTTTGTAACACATTATTAATTATAACTCATTATCGGTTGAAAAATATTAATTGTAGTAATATATATATATATAAGAAGATGTGATAGAATATGATTTGTTAAATGTTTTCTTCATCTTTTAAAAAGTTATTTCTTGTTTTACTGGACGTTACGTGATCACATGCCAATTAATGAAATGTTCTAGTAACATTAACTAATGAAAATTTTATGAAAATGAATTATTTTCAAATCGAACCTATAACATCAACGGTCTTTAGAAGCACTGTTACCACCCGGGACACTGATTGGTATGTCAGATGGTGTGGATTTTCTTCTGTCCGCTTGCAAGTCATTTTTTCTTATCAATGATTTTAGATACCATATCATATCTGTCTTAGCTCATAAAGTTTAGAAGGCCAGGTTGACTTTATATGGCAAGGATTCGTGTCTGGCGTCCGTCTGTATCCTGCGTTGTCTCTAAACCGTGTCGGCTTCGGATCAAGAGGTCCGTGGTTCGAATCCCGCCAGGGGCTCGGCAACTTTGTCTGCAGTAGAGAACTGTTCTACACGCAGTCAGTGCAATGCTACACTGAGTTTCAGCGCAGTACCACCCATGGTTCGCTAGTTCCAGCCGAGGCTCGCAGGTTTCACCGCAATGCATAGCCACAATGGTGTTGCGGGCTTTCTCCCTGCAATAATACTAGCAGCCGCGATATAAGTGAAATAATCTTGAAAGCGGCGTTAAACACCAACTCACCTCACCTCACCTCTAAACCGTGTCTATAGCTAAAAGTATTTATCTAATTGAAACGGGATGTATATGTTATTACATAATTATCGATATTGTGATTTTTATTATCATCAACAGTTTTAATGTATACATGAAACGCCACGCTCTTGTACTGAACTCTTTAATCAATTAAATTTCCATTTCTTCAACCTTAGAGAATAAATTATGCAAGGTGTGGTGAGCGTCCAATCTGATTAAAATCAGATGACGTATCGCGCACTTATCATTTATCCATCATCAATATGCGAATATAGCTTGTTAAACTGAAACGAAACGAAACGAAACGGAAATTAAACAAGCGGAATTCCATCTGATTTTAATCATATTGGGTGAGCGTCACAACTTGTACAAAAGATCAGCTTATGCATTTGTGAAAAGGGTTGTTTTTTGACATTGGTTTCCAAAGTGCAACCGCTACCGTTATGTCTGTACGATATTGACCCGTGCTCTAACAATATTGATTATTATTCAGGTCAACTTTGTTTTCATTTTATTTGAGTTTAAATATATTCCATTCAACTGTTGAGTTTGATTTAATCTATTTATTTGAAATCTCATTTTACTTATTCTTTTTAAAAAATATCCTTTCAGTTTCTATTTGATTTGATTCCGGATTCCTATAGTGTAAACAACACTGTACGTTAAATTCACTCTCAGTTCTTTATTACAACAACAGAAACCATTTAACCTATATTCACCTTCAAAACATGGGCTCATCCTTGTTCAGACTGCAAGGAAACTACGTGTGAGTGAATGATTGTACAGTCACAACGTGCTACGATCCAGCCTCTAACCAACATTTAACAACGTCAAGCTAATGTTGTGACATTTCTAATCATTTAATGAGAAAATAATTGGCCCACACACCGGAAATGGAGTCAATTTGCAAAGCGGTGAATAATTTGAATCTGAAATTCAAACCCATAATCAACCTACTCGCATTTTAGCATAATTACACGCTTCATTGTGGAGAACATTTAAAGCAAGTCGACCACCTCGGACATCAGTCTGATCTAACGCTCCGTCAGTTGGCCATCATGAACGCCAGTTGCAGCATCAACATCAACGTCATCGTGTCGGCACTGATGCTGCCCATGGTGTTGTTACAATATTCTCACAGCAACAATGAAATTCCAGATACCATCCCTTCTCATCGAGATAAAGGTGCGTGTTTTCTATTCTCATTACAATTTTGCTATTAAAACCATTAATACCTGTGATAAGTGTTTGCCAGGGTAATGGGTACAGCGTTTGACTCTGGTTATTAATGTCCAGGTTCGAATACTGCAAACAGTTCTGCATCATCACGTGAAGCAGAGAACTTCAATACTCGGTAGAATTTGAATTGAAAAGCCTGTAACGTACATCAACTTAGCACTTCCCACAAATAATTCAAAAAATTATGATTCATGTATTATCCATGGAATTATATAAGATTATATTTATGTTCAAAACTTCATAGTGATCTTAAGATTTAAAAAATGAAAGAGTAAAAACACTTTTCCTGTAATTTTGGTACGTTTCACCGTTATTTAGTTATATCAATAGCTAAGATCACAGGACCTAAGCGTAAAGTATCTTATTACTCTGAAAGAATAGAATTGCTGTATCGGTATCAACCGTGAACCAAGCAATTTTCATATTCGTAAATTTTATGTAGCCATGTTGAAAGTTTAGATATTGCTAAAAATACGAGTTTGGCTTTAGATGTATGCATATCATCCGTGTAACGGATTTGCTGCTCGTTGTGAGTGCTTTCCGGGCTGTATAACCCAACCCTTTCTTACCGTCTTGAGGACGATGTCACTATCAGTCTGATGATCACTGGGCACAGCTCGAACGGAACTGTACACAATCAACATCAGATGTTGTATTCATCAAAAATAGTATAAGTATAAAACCACAAGCTACGACGAAAGGTTTTTTTAAAGGAGAGGCGTAACGCATAAATTGATTATTGCAAAGTTTTATCTGTATTCGTTTCACTCGAAGCCACGCCCAGTGTATGACGTGTTAGTGGTCAGCTGAAACTCGATCTCTTTGTTTTTCTCTGTATTTGTAAGCTAATTCAACAAAAAGGGGCAATAGCATTCCCGAAAGAATTCATAAATACGATATATTACCGACTCACAATATCAACTTTCCTTCTTAGTCGTCATATCCACTTTGAGTGGAGCGTGACAATCCCTGAACGAGGTTTTCTCGGGTGAATTATAGAAAAAAAAATGTTTAGAACTGTGGTGGTGATGTAAGTTTTCTTTGAAATGAATAAATCTCCTGGCATTTAAAAGAATGAGATTGCTGTTGGGCTACCGTCTCTTTAATTTTACATTACATCCGGGGTATTCTGTTCTTGGTGTTTGTCCTGCGAGCACTGACCTCATTTCGCCTACACCCTCTGACCCTAGTTATTCAATCCCAGACGGTTATTATTGAAGAGTCACGTACAGGAAAGTTACTACTACACATTAAAATGAGACTCTCTGTTTAAACGGGGACTTAAAGGGACACATAGTATGTTGTTTGGGTCAACATATGTCAATCTTTAACAATGGTGTTAATATGACGAGAACAACTGGTTGTATCCGAAAATTACCATCTCAATGCTTATCAGTTCGATATAGTGAAAATGAACAGATTAGAGTTGTGTTTTGTGATCGAAAACCGGACTGTGGCGCGCGCCAACTTGATGACTCAAACGTTATTTCGGAAACTTATCTACCGCAGACACAACGACAAATACGGTATGGTAGTGTTGATCATATCACCTGTACACGCAAATGGGATGTTTAATTTCAAATTCGTAAGATTTATATTGCCATTTGTTGATTACTATTGAAAACAAATATATATCATATTTTGACATTAAAGTTATGAAAATGTAATTTTTTCGACATACATCTTTTTTTAAATATACTCTGTGTCACTTCAATTGAAAAATTTGAATGTTTCATTTTTACAAAGTTTTTTTAAAAAAATAATCTAGGGCTGTCACTCCTTTCCGATTAGGACTGCAAGAAATGGCGTTTTGTACAGTAGAAATATATTCAAAAGAAATATGCTCGAGTCGATTGTGTGTTAATTTTGATTCAATGTTTGAAACATTGTGATTTTCTCTTCGTGTACAGATGATGTACATATGTTGTTACCTTGAACTAATTGTCAGTTTGGGGATAACACTAAAGGTGCGAACACAACAGGAAGTGTATGGAATGCAAGGTACTGACGTGCACCTGACTTATCTCATTCAATACGATGAACAAAAATATATTTCATGAGACAAAACTTAAATAACTTTCTGTGTGGATGGCAGTAATATTCATAAGCTCATTTGACTTGTTGATGAACCTCGACGTCAGCGAAAATGACTTTATGTTGGTCAGTTGGTCGGACGAGGACCGGATTGTTTTAAAGGCTCAGTAGCAGGCTTTTTCGGTTCAAATTGGTTATTTTAAGGCATGCTAGAATATAGGCCGTAATAGTAATATGTGCATCTTTTGAAATGAACTTTTGTTTATTAAAGCAATCTTTAAATTTAACCAATTCAAAAAATGCGGTATAAGCAATGTTATTGGTTTAAGATAGTGGCTACCGTTTTCGTTCTTCTTGCTGTAAGCAAAATTTGAATATTTCCAATATCGTAGTTCATGCTTATTGAATGCAACGTTGCATTAAATACTTTCGGTCTTTTAGAATCAACTTTAAAACCTTGATACGTAAATATTAGAAAATTAAACATTTTCGGTGAAGTTTTCGTTTTCTGAAATGTCTACGCATAACATTAACTCCCTGGCTCTCTATATTCCAGTATGTCACGGGTACAACTCCAGAAATGGCCTCTCCCTTTCCGGCTCTCTACGTCAGTGGTACGATGGGATGCGACTTCACTACACCGGCTGCACCTACATCAACGACAACCTCGTTCTGACGTGGTTCACAGACAGTAACATCAAATACGACTTCAGCTTCCTACGCAACATTCGCTACGTTCGCGGCTATGTCCTCATTGCAGTGTCGGCCCCGAGAGTGGAGTTACCCCTGGATAATCTGGAGATAATTCGTGCCAACAAAACATACAGTCTTCCGAGCGGCGGTCAAGCTGGACTCGCAATTCTATTAACCAACTTCACCACAATAAGTCTTCCTAAACTTAAGGGTACGTAGCTTGAAGTTGAAATGTTTTTAGCGCTTTTTTAGCCTTAGCCTTTTTGCCAAGAGAACTTCGAAAGTCGATACCCTCAGATTAAGATATTAACATTTACAGTTGCCATTTTAGTTCTGACTTAAATCACAATCGTACACATCAAGGTAAAACGTTTATCTTTACCAACCTAACAGACGACGGTCTTGTTTCAAGCCTTGCTGTCATGCGTGTATGATAAATGAGGTATGAGCTGATTCTGCTGCGCGTCAAACAATGCAAGTTGATGGTTGATGGAAAGCTCTTTTTGGTGCTGTGAGCAAACCATCTTATATCAAGGAGCTGATTTACAGGATCATCACTTTGTTAATGTGCATTCGTCAGAAAAAAGAGTTCTCTTGCTTACTTCGTTTTCTTCACATAAACACTAATTGTCCTTTATTCTGCAGAGATATCTCAAGGTGACGTTGTATCGAGCAGAAATGCTGCTTACCAACATATAGAAATACGGCGTAGCTGGGACGACATCATGCGCGGGCGAGCCTCCTCAGAACCCGGAAGTCTTCAGGTACCGGAAAGGAACGAGCCGGACTTGTGGGAGGAAGGTTAGTTCGGTAAATGACCTAAAAAACTGTTATTGAAAGTCTGGTGGCTTTGGAACAATATTGCCTGTTTATTTATGATACACTCGTATATCATGCGCATTTGTCATATTTTTCTAGAATTGCTCATATCGGTTGAGCAAGTTACTTTCAGGAAGTATACCATTTCATATTTTATGTACGCATCTTCTTACCTATACAACGCGTTCAGTGAGTTTTGTGTATATAGATTATTTTACGAGCGCTTAATAAAGTTTTATTTTGAATGTTGAATGCTACACATGTACGCTTCTATGTATTCCTGGTCTATTAAGGTGAGTCTTCACGCATCCAATTGTGTGATTTGTAGATTAGGTTATCCTCAATGTTAAGGTTTATGTTAAGGTATTTTCTGAATATTTTACAAACGCTTCAGATTCCTTTGACTGCCCAGAGTCGTGCCCACATCGTTGCTACAGGTTTCGGCGGAACCGATATCGTTGTTGTAGTAGTCAATGCGCGGGCAGATGTTATGGACAGAGAGCTTATCAGTGCGAGGTGAGGCTGGATTCAACATAAGTTTCATTGTATATCTATCTTATTTGTAGGCAAAATATAACACTGATCCACCTCAGGTAAATAACGAACCGTACATGAAGTGCACTTTTGAGTTTTTATTTTTAGGGGTGGAACATATACATTAACTTAAGTTTGGAATTTGTTTCGGTCTGTTTGGAACTAAAGTTGAATAAACAATTTTCAGAAGTTCAGCTTTGAAGACCTGAAAAAAATGAGTACAAATAACTAACTAATATGCTTTACGGTATTAAGCGAAATTATGCGTTATTGCACGGTGCAGCCGAACTAAAATAAATATACAGCTGTTCAGCTTCGTTAGCTGTCAATCATTTAACACTTCATTTTTATTACAGTTATATTCCGAACCGTACCTGTACTACACTTTTTGGTGTCATATTTTAGGGGTGGAACGGTACACATTTACTTTAGTTCGGAATTTATTTCGGATGATTTAGAACTAAGATTACAACAACAAAAAATCCAACAAGACACTTCTTAGATATTTTATTAAAGTCAAACTTTCAAAAAATTATAAAACTGAATACAAATAAATAATGTTATGTCCTTTAAATATGGTATACGGTATTAACCGAAGTTCTGCTTTAATGCACGATACAGCCGAACCTAAATACTTAACAAAAACAGCGGTTCAGCTTCTTTAGTTTTCAACCACTTTATCTTTATCCCAGTTTCGTTAAATGTACTCTATATTGATTTACAAATCAATACATCTTGAGAATTCAAAAAATAAAATTAAAAAGAGAAAATAAACAAATCTCACTTTATTCAGTCAAATTTTAAAAGATTTTGATGTAGAATATAATATAAAATCTTTATAATATTTGATTGTTATATGTAGAAATGAAGAAAATATTAATTCAATTTTCTTCAGATATGTCGAGACTATAGCCAGCACGGGGAGTGTGTCAGCCACTGTTCAGATCCCTACATCAGGCAGGGAAGGCACTGTGTCGTCAACCCGTGGTATAACGGGGGGCTGAAGAGGAACATACAAACATAGAAACGCATCTCATAGTTGTTTACCATTAGAGTGTTTCTTTATTTGAATAAAATGTTGTGTGATTTTTCTGCCCAAAAAATCAGCTTTTATGAAGCAACATCCTCCTTCTCTTTCTTGCCGCTTTACGATGTCATTTCCATTCCGTCACGTACTGTATTATACTACGAATACAAATAAAAGCAATATAATATGATAACCACATATAGCAAGCATATTCTCTCACAACAGAAACCGCCCAAGCCATTTCTTCCCTAGTTAACTCTGTTACTAGTGGAGGCAGGTGCTAGAAATACCGATTCCTGATTATTTTAGTTTAGCTGTTCGATGATGTTTAAGTCGACTAGAGATCCGGCATCTGAGCTGAGCGCACATATTCCTTACAATACGTAATTAAGTCAGTATCCAGGTGACGGCATCCGTATAGCAAACTTTAATCGCAAGAGGATTTTGAAAGAACTGCGAATCATGTAACAGAGTTTACTAGATAAGAAAATATTAAGTAGCCTCTTTGGGGCGAACATGCTACATTCATAGGGCATATGACATCGACGTTACACTGTATGAGGTTATGGTCTAACCGGCTCAAGTAGTGATTGCATCATAAAGGATCGCACTTACGTATCTTAATTGCTGTCATATTTCTCGAAATTCATAACTATATATTTTTGTCACAAGATGTAAGATTTAAATACTGATCCTACCTTATGTCCAAAGTCGTTTTGGGTACACCTGGAACTCCCGGCCGGACAGCGAGTCGACTGGTTGTTTGTTTGCATTCTCAAAAGATTTAGATCTTAAAGAGCCACTCCGTGATTTTTATAACATATTATTTACCTTTGATACGAACCTAAATGTCATATGTGGTGATATGAAATCAAAATATCTTAACTTTTCATGTCCAAAAGACATATATGACAAATACTGGTTTTCCATGAAAATCTAAAAGCAGCCTTATAAATGCATAGAGGTGTTAATATCACACCCAATATACATGGACATTAGTTATATAACCTAACAAATGCTATCAACTCCTAACTTTCCTCCTGCCTGTATTAGATAAGTCTCTAAAATTACGTTTGACTATTTGACGCGAGCCACTGTCCGGTTTTCGATCATTATTGCGACCTTCTACCTTCATATTGTCACTGTTAAAAAAAAATAAGCTTTAAAATGTGTCTTTTGGTAAAAGTCGATACTTCCCGATCATGACACCATTGATTAAGTTTGGCATATGTGACTCCAACAACTCACGGAGTGGATATTTAATCTACGCAATATGAGCTAAATATAATAAGAATTGATATGTTTGAATGTTTTACTCTTTCTATATATAACCTTTATATTGTTGAAGTAACGAAATTTGACAAAATACTATCGTCAAACAGAGTAAAATAAACAATATTTCCGATACATGAAAATCTAATGATACCCTCGATTTCAAGTTTCCCCCACTCCAATCACTGTCAAATGAGTTTATTACAATGTGTTGAATTGATTTTGTGTCTACCAAACACAGTGTAAAGTAATATGATTACACTGTACTTATAAATGGGCCCCGTTTATGTAGGCATTTAATTCTGCTTATCAAATTCTCGTGTACTTTATTATTCGAAGACCTTGACAAGTCAGTTTACCCAAGGATGTTGGATATATGAAGAATGGCACCTTATATAAATATTACACGATTATGATGAGACGGAATTCACTAATCGTAAGATGTTTACCAACAAATTCCGCCAATTTAGTGTGTATACATAGATTCATCCTGTCTCAGGACGCTCTCGCTCCACTCATGAATTTCACCCTGAGACAGGATGATTTAGATTACGAATTCAAGTCGCCTTTATTTCTTGATATTGTCAAATGATATGCAGTTTCGATAAACACTTTTGATATTGCTGCTATCTTAGAACTGAAATGTGTTCAGAATATGAAAATAAGGATTAAAGTATTTCGTGCCTCCAATACGCGATGATTCTGAAATAAACTTTACACTGTACTAACACCTTCATAGTGAGCACTAAAAATGATTAATGGTAGATTTAATGTATACAAGAACAATGACACCCTGATACTATGGACTAATGGTTCTGAAAACATTTAACAGTAACCGTAAAATATATCCTAAAATACTATAACATATCTTTCTAATCAAAATACTATTGAAAATTAGAAAATCTAGAACATTAAAGTCCTCAGGTATTTTTCAATTGAGTTTGGTTTTTATTAAATCCGTATATATTATGAAAATCACGGAGTGGCTCTTTAAATTCGTATAACCATCTATGGAAGAAGATTTTATTCTATTCGTGTAACTGTCACCTTGAATCATATTGCGTCATTGTTTGAATCACTTGAGGTGATGAAAAAAGGCAAAACTATTGAGGGAAAATGAGAAATAATTTATTTAACACTATAAATATCACATCTCATGGGGTCGAAATCATATATATCATATTCATAACTCTATGCAAATACCACATAAAGGGTTACTTAAACTGTCAAAATGTATTAGGCCTACGTCTCATTTAAAATGACATCGGTCGTTGCACATTGACGGTAAAACACTGGTATGATGTCAAACTACTGGTTCGATTTCTGACTTATAAAATGACTAAAATATTTTATATTATTCCATGTGCCCAGTGTCATATCGTGAATAACATGCAGGTTAAGACCTATATTGGCTCGTGTATGCCTAATGAACAGATGTATACAAAGTCATTACATGTAGATATCGCAATGTGATATTGGGCTTTTTTTATCCTCACCATGCATTATCTGCAGGTCACGTGATTATCTTGATCATCAGTTAAGGGGCGTCACACACAAAGTAGAAACATACCAAGGTAGGTTGGTGCGACGTTATTCTTGATAATTTTCTGACACATAAAATACAAGAAATTCAAATCAGATTCGTTTTATGATCTTTTATCAAGTTGAATCAAGTCAGTAAGTCTATTCTTAGGAAGGTTTCCCTCCAAAAGGATATAACTCATATTACTTATACACAATTCGAAAACCATCGTTATGAAATTCGCCTAACATAAGTTTCCTTTATATCCAATTTGTATGAGTACATGGTGGTATGTATTGGTGCATAGACATATCTAGATAGCCAATATGGAGTTGCCCAAGGTACGTCAATTCCAAAGTATTTCATGCTTTCACTCTGGATCTTCACTCAATTTTTTTCCATAGAAATTGATGGAAAAGCGGCTGACAGACCTGGAGAAAGTATTTCAAATTTTTCAAAACCATACCTTTGAAAATCGATGTAATGTTTCTTGCATTCTAATAAAGGTAAATGTATTGACTTTCAAATGACACGACGTATGTAGTATATTAGTCTGACACTTTTTTAAATAGTATATCAAAAGGCATGGAGTGGTGATCGTGTTATATTCTTAAGTGCTTGATCTATTCTTTCTTGTTTTCATCAGAACGCACCCCCTTTCCCAAAATTATTTTTTTAATAATACAATGTGTCTGCTATCTCTTCTGACCAAGGTTAGCTGGACGTAATGATAATAGAATGAACATTTTTAATCTCATTTAATCAACAACAATGAAACAATCATAGTTGAAATGTTACATGCATGATACGCTATAGCTGGAATTATGTCATTCGCAACCCGGCTTCAGGAGACGAGGGCAAGTTTTCGAATGCATTTTCTGTCTTAACTGTTTTTTCTCAATTCTACAATTAAAACCAGTGCATTTCTATCTTCTCTCCTACGCTAGCGCTTCACTAAAATAAACAGCAAATTTCTTCTCGCAATGGTATCAGCCGCTATTGTAAAAGGGAACTACTTTAGATTCGTTGTAAATACCGTATCACCTCAACACGCTTTAATTTTTTTTTTTGATGGATTCATTTGATTCTATGTTTATAACAAAACGTCACGGTATTCTAACGTCAAGCTATATAATCCATAGCCGCTTGTCTTATCGAATAGTAACTCGAAATCTCTCCTTCTGTACAAAACGTTAATTCCAACAAATGTTTACTAATTTTACTGACTAAAATACGTCCTTTTGCTCAAAGGTTCTTAAAAATTGTATCCACTGTAAAGGTATAGTATCCCTTTCCCATGGGTTTATCCTATTTCATACAAATGTTGACTATATTGAATAAACAGTTTGCTATCTATCAAAATCTGATAGAAATATTTAACCAAATAATTCTTTATAGCAAATTATCTGAATTACATGTAATCAAGTCAAAGAAACACTAAAGATGACACTTCAAAATAATACCTTTGAAACTTATATGAAGAAATCGAATAAAATCACAACTTCATCTATGATACTTTTAAATTTATCTATTGTTTTCCTTATTCCTTTTTTAGATGAAACAATCAACACTTATAAACGAAAATTTCCTGTCCTGCAACCTCTGCACAAAGACCTTTAAAGACCCATGTACTATTGGCTGCTACCATACTTTCTGTAGATCATGTTTGACTCGATACACGAAGACTAGCAGAGATGCCATCAGTGCGAAATCCATCCTGTGCCCAAACTGCTGGCAAATGACAAAAGTTCCACGGCCTCAACAACCAGTTGATCAGTGGTGCCAACAGTTCAATATGAGTTTCCCCATACAAGGACTGCTGGATATATTCGCGTCTCAGGAGACTTCAGGTAATCGCATCGTCTCCTTCACTAGTTAAAGAGCCACTCCGTGAGTTGGTGTCAAATATGCCAAACTTATTCAATGGTTGCATTTGATCATGAAGTATCTACTGTTACCAAAGAGTAACATTTTAAAGCTTATTGATTTTTTACAGTGACAATATGAAGGTAGAACGTATATATAGATCGAAACGACAGTGGTGCTCGTCTAGCAGTCAGGGAGGGGGGGGGGGGCCGTATTTGTCATATATATGTTCTAAAGAAATAAAAAGTTTAGATGTTTTAAGTTTATATCATCACATATAACATTTAGGTTCGTATCAAAGCCAACGTATATGTTATGAAAATCACGGAGTGGCTCAACAACATGTACGTTATCTGTGTGCTCTAAAAACGCAGGTTTTTAGAAAAGCATACGCCTGATAAACGTTGATTATTACAAATGAGGTATGCTTCACTCTTTCAGGTAGCGTTGAACACTGTTGTTACGCCTGTCAGCAACTTGGAAAAGGAAAACAGGCGAACTTCATTTGCGAAGATTGTGACGTCAAGTTCTGTGATAACTGTGCTAATCTTCACGGGGTCATACCAATGGCAGCTGATCACACAGTTTCACCTCTTGGCGCTGGTTCAACCCCTCGACTGAAGAAACGCATAGTCATGTGTAAGGAACACAACCGTTTGATTGATTTTTGTTGCAAAGATTGTCAGAAGGCTATTTGCAATAAATGCTGTGTCATATACCACAGAGCATGTAAATACGTTGTGGATCTCGACTCAATGGTTCCTGAAATGAAAAGAGTATTACAACAAAATTACGAAGAAATAAACTCTTACTCAGAACAGACCGGAATCAATTTGGAGAGTAAGAGATCAGAATCGGAGGTCATTTCACAACACAAATCTTCTCTCCAGTCAGAGATCAGAAGTGTCAGTAAGCAGGCCGTGGATCTGATCAGAAGAAAGGAGAAGAAACTCCTTGATGAGCTTGACACGCTCACCGAGACACAGATGGGAGAACTAAGAGGCAAGATAAAGTCGGGGGAAATTAGCCTGCAAACATGCCAACAATACACAGAGTTCATCAAACTAGTTCTGCAGTCTAACAGTACCATGGATCTGTATGACATGTACACATTGTGTCAGTCAGGGGAGATAACTGCAGCATTAGAGAAACAAAACAAACAGGGAATCCCAGTGAAAGAAGTTTTGTTTGAGAAACAGCTTAACGTGGATCGACTTGATAATTTTTTTAGTCTTGGTCATCTGAAGTTTGAAGAAGATGAGTCTCATCTTAAGGATACACCAAACCTTCTGGCTGCAGTCAGTCCCGTAACAGCTGATGATATTCAGCCTGGAAGTTTAACCGACATTGAAGTTTTCGATATTGGCGGCATTGAAACTCTGGCAGTCACTGACTTTAACAATTCAAGCATCAAGTCCTATTACACAATTGATGGTAATCCTAACTGCACGTCATACAAGCTGGATGGCTGTCCATGGATATTAACAAAGACAGGACATGACAGAGTAGCTGTATCACACCTGTTACACAGCAGGATTGAACTTCTCCGGCTGACACCTGATCCAATACTTGTTTCCTCAATCCAAACTGAGAAGCATTACAGATGTCTGACCGCTCTCAGTGAGACGACTCTAGCTGCAGCTTGTGAATGTCCTCCCAGTATCGACGTCCTGGATCTCTCAGGAAGAGTCCTTAGACCTGTGGTCACATACAGCACTGGTAAATGGCTAATCCACGACCCAGTGTACATGTGCTTAACAAGTCCGGGTCACATAGCAGTGGTAGATGAGGGTTCTGTGTACTGTGTAACACAGCAGGGGGAGATTCTCTTCACACGCAAGCTTACAGAAAAGAATCCGGGATGTGGTGGAGTAGCAGCAACTGACACTGGTTCTATCATCGTGGCTGTTTATAGCAATAACAAGCTGGTCCAGCTGACTGAAACAGGGCAGTACGTGAGAGATCAGCTGACTGGACGAGATGGAATCGTTGATCCAGGGGGAATACGTGTACACGGGACCAAAGTTTATGTTACCGACACGAAGAATGGAAGTGTTAAAATATTTCAATTATGAAAGTGTCAGAAGTTCTGTTGACGTTAAAGAAAGTTTATAATTTCATAACCTTGTTTTCATATTACATCGTAATATCTTTTCTTTCTACGTTCATCGCCACTGGAATATATGTTTGATAATTCACACAATTGTGAAAAGATGAAAGAGCTGCACGGGCTGCGTGAAAGATGACTTCGAACTTTATCTTTGTTACATGTTTTTGTAGTTATATTACCTGCAGCTTTTATTTCTTATCAGTTGACAAAGAGATGTAAATTTGTTCTGTAAATCATGTACAGTATATCTTCTAACTGAACAGCAAACGAAACGTCACCTTCCAAAGTACTTCCCAGATATTTTTCGAGATGCCGTTTCTTTTGAGGCTCGGTATATAAACTTTAATTCAATTTGAATTCGAAACTGTTATAATCAAAAGCAAAACAAAACAAAACAAATTATTGAATAGTTATAAGCAATACTGAGCCAGTGCACCTGTGACACGGGAAATTTAGAAGCCTGCTAACATCCGCACAGTGATTAAGTTACATGCGTAGCAACAACATGTATATTACCCTGATGATCACATCTAAGTTTAAGTGGTAAACAATTATTCTTGTAATGATAATAAATAATAAATATATCTTGTCATTTGGAAAGTTTTGATAAAGTCAGATTTTAGGGTCAAAATTGACAGATTTACTCTGTCCGGTGACGGTCATAGTATACATGTTCATAAAGACTGTATGAATGAACATCATCAAGCAAATATAATCATATCATGCTTATAATAAGGGATCATTTATGTCAACAGTGCAGTTGATTTTTCACTAACTTAAAAAAAATATATACAATGTGTAACATGTCTGTCAGTATATACCTGGTGTGAGAACCATTTCCCTTTGTTGAATGTCAACGAAACTAAAGGACTCATCATGAATTTCAGGAACAACCAACACATTACAAGCCTTGTCTGTATAAACGGTTCCAACGTTGAGATTGTACAGCTGCAAACCGAAAGTTTGATCACTTAACACTGAATCGTAGTGCAAGTATCATGTAATTTGGGTTTCGTTTCAACGTCATTAGAATAACTTCAGCAAAACTGACAATGAATCGCCTACTGTCCATGTGTGAAATGGCCATTCTTGAACTCTTTTTGGGATCGTCTGGTCTCTGGTGCAAAAATTCGAATTTTGGCATGTCGAAATAGACAGAAGGGGTCACATTTTCGAAATTTCGATTCCGTTAAATGTCAAATAAAATATTCCATATCGACTCTCTGAGATTCAAACCAACATACTCACATTGACTTTGTGCTAAGGTACAAACGTGAGGCAGTTTTTTTTAAAGATGATAACTTATATAGGGTTTTATGATAGCAAACATGTTATCAGTTTTAACAATAATTTGCTGATTTTGCCATGCACCTGACCATCTGATAGCAGATAACACTATGGCCAAACACTCTTTAGTGTTTATGTGCATTTCACTCACCTCTGGCAGGTCACATTGCCAATTCACATAAAAGAAATCTCCCATGTAATAAGCACCAGCACCTTTAGAAGAAGCGTCTGTCTCAACAGTACGTATTGGACGTTTATCCAGGAATTGCTTTGAACCATTAAACACTTCAAGACAAGATCTCCACCAAGTGATGTCCTTCCTAAAATCATCTGTTAACCGCACTTTATCTTGTCCTGCACGTAGGGTAGTTTTCAAGTCAATTAGTCTTCTCAGGAACGATCTCCCCCCTTGAATCACCTGACAGGCCCAGTTGAGCTTCCCAATCAGGCTTTCAATCTGGCGTTTACTGGCTCTCTTTCGATTTGCAAAGAGGTCCAATAATTGTCGCAAGTCTTTAACCTTTTCCATAGGTAAGGCTAGAGTACAGTCACAAGTGTTGATAACAACTCCGAGAAAAAGAAGACTCTGACTTGGACCTTCGACTTTGTTCCAATTAATCATAAAACCCAGGGCCCGCAGTACCTCTATAAGTTTTCCAAGAGCATGGTTACACATTTCGACACTATCTGAAATCACCAAAAAGTCATCTAAATATGCAATAACTGTAAAACCAAAGCTCACTTTCATAATTCTACAAACAGCTGAACTTAGAGTCTGAAAAATCTGGGGGCTCTTGGATGCACCAAATGGAAGCTTCCTATCATACATATACACAAAATCACCATTCTCAAATTGCCAGGCTAGCCCTGTTAAGTTATAATTACTTGGGTGTATGGGGACGGATCTGTATGCATGTTTTAAGTCTACTTTTGCTAGAACACTTCCTGGTTTTATGTGCTTCATTGCTTCTCTTATATCCATGTATTCACAGTCACAATTGTTCATGAAACTGTTCATTCCATTGCTGCTGGGAATACTACCATCATGAATAAGTCTGATTTTCTGATCAGACTTTGGAATTGCCCCCATCGCACTTACTATCTTTGGTTTTGTCTTTGAAATTTCATAATTTCCAGCTTCTAACTCTTCTTTTATCTGTTTTTCGGTCGCTACTTTATGATTTTCTACTGATCTGTGATTTGAAACAAAAACATCTTCGATCACAACAGTAGACACGTCAGCTAATTTAAACCCTTCTTTTACACCTGTCAAAATATAGTCCCGATCAACGTCATTGCGTGGTAAGAGGGCCTGCCACGAATCATAACACATCGTCTCCGTTAAAAGTTTTTTGACTGGTGCAAACCATTGTAGTCGTTCGCTCTGCTGGGCTGTGTGTCAGTCCCATTATGCTCCTGCATCGTATGACCCCTTCTCGTACACACGGAACATGCATGTACAAGTTTACACTGATCCCCTCGGAAACAACTGCCGAAATTGTAGCGTCGACAAATTTCCATTCCATCCGCGGTAAAGGGGCCCCTCCATCTGTTGCCATGGTGACTGTTTGCGCCTTTCTGTACACTGTCACTAATGTTAGACCTATCCATCTCCTTCAATGCCCTCGCTGTATTGGAGTTTGGTTTTGGAACTAGTTGAAATTCGCGAATATCCTGTAATGGGGTTCCCCATCGGAATTGATCACGGTGCTGCAAATCTCTGTATTCTTGATCATACAAGAGAACACTACCCCACACATATTTTGAAGATAACCTACACACATTTCTCACGTATCTCAGATAATCACTAATCCCTGTCGTATTCAACTCTCCCTTGTCAATCATATCCTGAAGAATCCCCATGCTTGCATAATTCCACATGTCGATGGTGATTTTGCTCAATTTTTCACGTGACCTTGTGTTCATTCCCAAAGTAATCCCCTCGGCAATCTCGACCGTGCCCGTGTCTACATCGAGAGAGTCTATCCACAAATAATCAGAGATCTTACGTTTTGGAGGGATATTGCGTTCGCTACCTCGTTGTGTATCAATTCCTCGACGAAATGTCTGTTGACCTTGTCGATATCCGCCATGTTGGATATCGCCGCCATGTTGATTTTCGTTGACCCTGTCCATTGTCGTGTTTTGTGTAGAAGCTTTAAGTCCATCTATCTGCAACTGTAAGTCGCGCCGTCTGTCCTGTAGTTTTAGGCGTTGAAGAGTCAGTTCCAAAGTCGCACATTCCGCTTCAATTTCAGAAACTGTCTCTTCTCTCACAGCCCCGTCTGCCTTGCCAAACGCCGGGGACAGACTAATGGCGCTCAATTTTTCCATGGGAGAACCTCTCAAAGCCTCCATAATCTCAGGCATCTTCGCCCCAGCACCTTTACGCTTCGGTTTTACGTCCCCTTCAGACATCTTCTTGTATTAACTATTAACGTACCAAGCCAGGAATATTAAGAAAATTTTGTAAAAACTGTGCCGTCTGTGCAAGCGTGCACGTCGTTCTCGCCTAAGCGTAGGTCGAGCTATAATCAAAGGGACGTAACTCTAATAGGAGTTAGTAAACCACTGAAGTAAAATGTTGGTCTAGGGGAGGTAACTCTTGTTTAACTCAAAATATATTTTAAGATATAAAATAACACTTTATGGAGAAAAATAAAAATTAATGTTTTCGGAATTTTGACCCCTGATCACTTTAGAGCTAAGAATTCGTAGCCAGTTACGACAATTCTTACGACAGTTTTGAAGATAAGATAAGATCAATTCTCGAAACATTCTTAACGAGTTCGTA
This sequence comes from Phorcus lineatus, assembly GCA_921293015.1. Classification (NCBI taxonomy): domain Eukaryota; kingdom Metazoa; phylum Mollusca; class Gastropoda; order Trochida; family Trochidae; genus Phorcus; species Phorcus lineatus. Next base: position 41,728,742 of record OV121086.1, read on the forward strand.
GCTGTGGCGAGGTTAGTAAGAAGTTAGTCAACTTTCGTAAGTTAAGAACGGAGCTCTTATGTAGAGGAGTCGAGTTTCTAACGGGAGTTTCCCAGTGACGTCATCGATCGCGAGGGGATTCCCATGTTTGTAAACAGCAGACGTCACTGGCGACAGACATGTCCGACCACTCTGTAAACAGCGGGACACCCCGAAAACAGAGGACTATCAACTGGACGTCCACCGAGGTGGAAGTGCTCATTGAGGAGGTTCAGAGTAATTATAATCTCCTCTTTGGGCACTTCTCCTCAACAATCACCCAGTCACAGAAAAAAAAGTATGGGCCGGAATCGTTCAAAAGTAAGAATTATTTTTAGAGATTTCGATTCAGTGTTGTGATGTCATGAAACATAAATTACACAAGTTACACACCAAACAAGTATTCGAACTATAATACCATTTTAAAGGACTAGTATATTTTTGTGGATTCATCCAACGTTAAATACTATTAATATTTCCGCCTCAACTAAAGAAATACTTTTAATTGCAAATTAATTCAATTACAAAACCTACAATTGTTTCAATAGGAATGACCACATTTTGAGCAACATACAAAGAATGATAACGCTTAACATGGGAATCTGTGGAAAATACTTTATTTATATACATAATGAGCTAAATTTGATATCATCATAAATGAATAATTTCATGGAAAATATAAGGGTAAAAATCTCACTTGAGGCATGTTAAAAGAAATTGGTGAGAAATAAATGGAAACGTTATCTCGTTCAACCTTTGCTCACTTTTGGCAAGTTCAATACTTATTATTTATAATTATAATTTGAGCAGTGCATATCTAAACGTTAATATTAAGAAAAAAATTAATTAATTTCATGAAAAATGAGTAACTTCAACTCCGTTACACTCAAAAAGATACTTATTTATAATTCTAGGAAAATGAAAATGAAATTTTCAAAATATGTCACATATATTTTTTTCATATCTGTTGTGATTCAATAAAATTGATAATTTATTATTTTTGGCTAATAAGCAATGGCGGAAACTATGAAATTGATATTTGTTAACATAGAAAAGTGTAAATTAAATGACAATTCTGACTCCTTGTGCATTAAGTCATCGGCTTCATTTTTTATGTCTTGAAATTTTGTGTGTTATGTCAAATTATGAAATTTTTTTTTTGATTTTTAAAATTCTAGATAGAAACTGAAATGATAGTTATCAATAATTTTCAATGACATTACTCATGCAAAGTATGAGTGATTAATAAATTGTGTAGATAATAAAAATGTTTAATTTCATGAAGGTTGGAAAAGATGGACAACCAGATTTTGGAAATGTGACTCAAGTGAGATTTTTACCCATACTTCAAGCTGAGATGATTTCAATTCAAAATGCAAAGTTTTACAGACTTGACCAAAACAATTATGACAATTATTTATACTACACTATTAGCATATTAACATGTAAGTATATACTGAAATATTTTCTGGTGTGAATACGTATAATTCAGAATTACACAGAAAACATACACATTTGCTTTGCATTGTTCAGTTCTTAATGTGTTAAATTATTTGTTGGTATGATTATTAACAAAGATATAAATAAGTGAAACAAAATATTATTTTTTAACAGGATTAACTCAAATAGCAGAACCTTGAGGGACATACCTCAAGCCAAAAAAAAGTGGGCTGACATGAAGTAAGTAAACCAGAAAAGAATTGATATGTGTCAATACTAAGCAAAACTGAACTTGAAATTGCAATGGATGGCTGACTGACATATCAAACAATTCATTTCGAATTTGACACTGTTATAATTAAAGACAACCACTTCAAAATTTGATTTCCACAATTCGAAAGAAATAGAAATCACAAACATTAGTAACCATTGATAAGAATAAGAAGCTTCAAAGAAGTAAACTGATTTCAAAATTAATGATTTACAATGTATGTGAATATAATAAATCATTTACTTTTAGGAGTTTGACGCGCAAGAAAGCTGCCCTTCAAAATAAAGAGCGAAAGAAAACAGGTGGAGGAGTGCCCGACGAAATTGTTGATTTAACATCAATTGAAAACAAGGTAACACGTAATATTGAAATGTTATATACAACAAATTAATCTTTACCAGATGCATGAATATGAAATGTTACTTTAAAACATTTTTTAAACAAAAACAAATATAGATTGTATTATATTATGAATTTTCATTGTGCAAAAAATTCTGAAATGATCTCATTAGAAAACCCTAATTTAGAAGAAACACTGATATGTGAACTATCAATTTGCAGATAATCTCGATCATTCCGATTTGCCAAGTTAATGGTGTAAAAGGGGGTTTGGAGAGTGAGGCAAGTGAGAGTAAGTATTTTTTACACTAATGATCAACACTATACTCTATCAATTTTTTTAATTCGCTTGTACTTAAGGAGACAAAGTAATGACATTAAGTGTGAATAACTAGTGAAAATAAGACTACTAGCCCTGAGGCTACCACAAAATAATTCAAATGATTGATAAATTATAAATAAACACAGCTGATAAATATGTAGAGGATAATCTATGAATACCCATGCCATGAGTGGCTAAATAATATAATATAGATATATGTATATATATAATGATATTTCAACAAAATTGTAATAAGATTGATGAAATTGGTTGCAGTTCCTGGTCAAGACATGGAAGAGCCAACATCTGCAGATGACATGGCAATGGTGGTCAGCTGTTCCCCTCCATCACCAGTTGCAGGACCATCTACAGCCACAGACTCAGTTACCCCATCCACTTGTGACAGGCCAAGCTCTACTGAAGGTAACAAATTGAATTGATAAGAAATAAGATGATCAATTGCAGTGAAACCTTATTAAAAGATTTATAAAAAATATTCTCAAAATCTTTTATTATCATGAAACACCTTCATGCAGTTATCCATTTTATTTTGCATTTGTTCCATGTTCATATCAATTTAATCAATCTAATCCAATTTTTTTTTAAAATTTCAGTTCCACTCATGACACAAAAGGAGGTAAAAAGGGCCAAATCTAATGCAAGTAAGTCAAACAAATCACTCTAGACAGGTAATTAATCAAATCTCTTTACCTTTTATTAAATGGCATACAGAAAGAGATTTTAGGTTATTTTGATGACATTTGTGAAAGTTTGGATCTCATGAAGTAACTGCCAGTATAAGACTTCTTGAAATAGTTTGGGTCTATCTAGCCTATGCAGTTCATTCTATAGACCACCTATATTTTCACAAAACTTCAAACTTCACTTCTTTGTTGTTAAATGACATGATTTCTCTTATTTCACAGCTACAAGGAACACAGATAATTATTCTAGAGAAATAGTGCAGGTTGAAAGGGAGAAGCTTCTGGTTCAGAGGGAGCTACTGGCCACACAAAAGGAGCGACTCAGTGTGGAGAAAGAACGGTTGGTGGTGGAGAGGGAGATTCTCCACTACCTACAACATAAGAACCAAGAAGATATCTTCTTATCCCCAATAATTAAGTTCTAAAACAATACTTTCTATAATAACCCTTCATTTGTTTCATATGTTCGAATAATGTCTTCACATCATAAATGTACTTTTGTATATTTGTCTAAATATATATTTCATACTATGAAGTTGTATGAATCACCTCATCTGTAACTGCAATAGGGCTGCTTACTTGTTGCAAATTGTAAAACTATTCTGAAAAAATCATAGAAATATTTTTGGAGTAATCGAGTGCTACAGTATGTTACAAATTTGAATTGTATATTCTTTGTGAGAAGAGGTTTCCAAATATCAAACCAGTTCATGATTTGTTGTAACTACCAGTAACAGTAAAAATACTAGTTAATTGTTTTTGTACACACAAAAATTACAAAATACACCTAAGTTACAATATGTCTACTCATTCACCGAACATAAGGTTGGCATGTCTGCTGCAATTTTGAAATGTTATGTACTATGAGCCTGTGGCCTCCAAAAAACTTCTTCTTCTAAGTTCTAAAACATCATTATTGTCCATCATCAGTAATTTATGTGCAAATTGTTGAAAAGAGTCACTATTTATTAATTTATGGGTTATATAAAGATTTATTTAACCAATTTTTTCCTGTTTGTCATATATGTGCTATCTTCGTACCTCACATGAATACATCCTGTATTAGTTTCCTCCTGACTGCATACCCATCCTGCAGTTGTGGACCCTGGTAGAATGCAACATCTGCCTGTTGTAAGTCGTCCACTGGCCCTGGGGGCAGGGGCTCCCTCAGGTCTATGCACAGGTTGTGGAGTTGGAACGCTGCATATATCACCCTGTTGGCCTTGTCAGGTTGAAAGGGTAGACACCCTGTAGTCTTGTGGAGACACCTGAGGTACACAAAAAAAGGGATTTAATATGATTTTTTTTCGAGATTCAAACTTACACACTTCTGGGTGTTAAAATTTATTTCTTGCTAAAGTTATTCAATCTAAAAGACTCTAAACGAAAGAAAAAAACTACAATTATCTGCTTTAACTTAGTTACCTAAAGCGGGACTTGAGAACACCAAAAGCTCTCTCAATTGTGTTTCTAGTCTTGATGTGAGACCTGTTGTAGGCTTCTTCAGCCTCGGTGCTGGGGTTTGTCAGAGGGGTTAATAACCATGACCGACAAGCATATCTGTGTTAGAAACAGATAAAACTTAGATATTATTTTAGACATATCATTCAGAGAAATTCTGTAATTGCAGGGGCGTGGGAGCGAATTTGAAAGTGGGGGGGGGCTTGGATTGAAATTTTGTAACCAAAAACTTACTGCTCATAGTAGTGCATACTAACTTAGCTGTTTTGTAACAATACTAGACCAGTTATTGGGAAATATGTAGTAGAAAGGGGAAAATAATCAATTTGAAAAAAACATTAAAAAAGCCCCCCTTGTTTCTACGCCCCTGAATTGACAGACATTTTGTTTGTGAACACTTGAAAATATATAACTGTATACATAATTTTATCAAAGTATTTGTATTCTTATTTTTCATGTAGAATATTGTATTTAAAAAGACAATTAAAGTAGTATATGAGATTAAATTCACCCTGAATCTCCCAGTAACCATCCATCTGCACCAGCCCTGCCTTCCAGGTAGTCTCCAATGTGGCTGTTTGACAGTATAAAACTGTCATGGCTGCTACCCGGCCACTTGCAGACTACATTAGTAAACCTGTACCAATATATGTAACAGATAACAATTACTTACAGAAATATTCAGTTCTACAACATGAACAAACAAATAGTTTATAAATTACTTCATACCCATACTTTTTAAAAATGGACAAATAAACATGAAAATAATGTCATTTTTCAATTTTTAAAAATATCTAAAATAAACATTTCCATTGTAAACCTATAATATGAAACATACAGTTCTATGTACTTGGTTTTAAATCAATTCAATCATATAGTTTGAATTTTAAATTATTTATAAACAGAAAGCTGATGTTAATTGAATTTCTTATTCATTTGACATAAAGAAATATTACGGATTATGTAATTTTTATTTAACCTAAAATGTGCCCCAAATTCTATACTTTTACTATACCCAAAAGAGCCTTCTTATGCTTAAAGGTGAAGGTCATAATGGATGTAAACAACGAAGTCACACGCTCAAATGTTCCCGCATCTTTGTGGTTTCATGTTATAAACTGTTTATTAATATCATTAAGGATTCAGCAGAAATGCTGAATCCTTATTGTTATTGGCGTGTTTCTTATTAAGGATTCAGCAGAAATGCTGAATCCTTATTGTTATTGGCGTGTTTTATTATTAAGGATTCAGCAATTTTGCTGAATCCTTATTGTTATTGGCGTGTTTTATTATTATTATTAAGGATTCAGCAAATTTTGCTGAATCCTTATTGTTATTGGCGTGTTTTATTATTATTATTATTATTATTATTATTTTTTTTTTTATTCCACGATTCTTGTTAACAAGATTCAGCCAAAACCGCTAAAGCTGTTAAAGCCAAACTTACCAGCCTGATAGAGCTCTATGAGGAGATCCTGCAATAAGCTTTTGGGCTTAATCGGCTTAAGCGTTAAAGGCACAGGACCATCCAAAGTGCGAAAAATTAACATGGGAAAAATTTTCAAAATGCACTTAGAGACTTGCAACTTGTTTTAAACGATAGCCAATAACATTGCAAGCAAAAAAGTAAATCATGGCGAATTCGTAGCATGAATACTTTCGCCGCCATATTGCTTTTTTTGACGTTTTGAAATTTCCGGACCCTATGCATCTTTGAGAATCTTCTTCTCTGAAGATACTTGCATCTTAGAGCTGAAACTCTCCAATTGTGCAGTGGAGGCATTGGGTATTTCATGGTCTTTTTGAGTTTGATGAAAATCTAATATTTATTTCTCGGCAACCCTGCAAAGTCGGGCGACTTAGCTCATATAAGCATGTTCGAGGAGCGATAACTGAAAAAGTTAGACTCACAATTGCAATAATTTTTCAGGAATGTAAGACCGGTATGTGGACTTGCAGAAACATTTAAAACATTGATCGCGAACAGTCATTATCGTTCACAATAATCGATCAAAAACAGCAAAAATATGGTTAAAAAAAAATAACATGGGCAATTTTTACAAAATTAACTTAGAGACCTGAAACTTGTTTTGAATGAAGCGTAATAACAGTATGAACAAAAAAGTCAATCATGACGATTTCCTAACTATTATAGTTTTTGCACATTATCAACTTATTTGTTCCAGAAATTGCTTTTCAACAATCGACAATTCTTGTTAACACGATTCAGTCAAAACCGCTCATGCTATTACAGCCAAACTTGCGAGTCTGATAGAATTGCATGAGACGACGCCACAATAAGCTTTTAGGTTTCATCGGATTAAGCGTTAAAGGCACAGTACGATCGAAAGTTCGAAAAATTAACATGGGTTATTTTTTCAAAATGCACTTAGAGACTTGCAACTTGTTTTAAACGACAGGCAATTAGATTTGGAGCAAATAAGTAAATCATGGCAAATTCGTAGCGTCAATAGTTTGGCCGCCATATTGCTTTTAGTGATTTTTGAGTTTCATCTAAAAAAATCTTCTTCTCTGAAGATACTTGCATCTAAGAGCTCAAACTCTCCAATAATGTAGCTGAGACATTGGGAATTTCAGGGTGATTCAGATTTTGATGTCAGTCAAATATTTTTTGCTCACCACTTCTTTGCAATAACCGGAGTATGCTTTGGAGATAAGGTCAAATAAAACTTGCTGCTGTAGATTAATGCATGCTCCAATCTTCATGAAAATTTCAGTGAAGCTGGCTAACATCACTATGTTTGTACTGAATGTGCTTTTTATGCGCTGAATCCTTTTGTCGTCGCTTGCGACTATATTTATTATTATTATTTTTTTTTTTTTTTTTTTTTTTATTCCACGATTCTTGTTAACAAGATTCAGCCCAAACCGCTAAAGCTATTAAAGCCAAACTTACCAGCCTGGTAGAGCTTCATGAGGAGATCCTGCAATAAGCTTTTGGGCTTAATCGGCTTAAGCGTTAAAGGCACAGTAGCACTCAAAGTGCGAAAAATTAACATGGGAAAATTTTTCACAATGCACTTAGAGACTTGCAACTTGTTTTAAACGATGCACAGTAACATTACAAGCAAAAAAGTCAATCATGGCAAATTCGTAGCATCAGTAGTTTGGCCGCCATATTGCTTTATTTGGACGTTTTGAAATTACGGACCCCATGCATCTTTGAGAATCTTCTTCTCTGAAGATACTTGCATCTAAGAGCTGAAATTCATACTCAATGTAGCTGAAGCATTGTAATTTTGAATTTGACTTTTTCAAGGTCATAACATTAAAACTTTTTGCTCAGCAACCTTGCAAATTCGGGCGACTTAGCTCATATAAGCATGTTCAAGGGGCAATATCTCCAAATGTTATACTCACAATCGCAATATTTTTTCAGGAATATAAGACCAGTATATGGACTTGCAGAAACTGTTAAAACATTGATCGCGAACAGTTAATTTCGTTCACAATAAACGATCTAAAATTGCAAAAATACGTTGACTAAAAATTAACATGGGCTATTTTTAAAAAATGCACTTAGAGACCTGAAACTTGTTTTGAATGAAGCGTACTAACAGTATAAACAAAAAAGTAAATCATGACGATTTCATAAGTATTATACTTTTTGCACAATTTCAACTTATTTGTTCCAGAAATAGGTTTTCATTATTCCGCGATTCTTGTGGACACGATTCAGCCCAAACCGCAAAAGCTATTACAGCCAAACTGACCAGTATTCTTGAACTTCATGAGACGACGCCACAATAAGCTTTTGGGCTTAATCGGATTAAACGTTAAAGGCACAGTACGATCGAAAGTTTGAAAAATTAACATGGGTTATTTTTTCAAAATGAACTTAGAGACTTGCAACTTGTTTTAAACGACAGGCAATTACATTTGGAGCAAAAAAGTAAATCATGGCAAATTCGTAGCATGAATAGTTTGGCCGCCATATTGCTTTTAATGATTTTTGAGATGCATCTTAAAAAATCTTCTTCTCTGAAGATACTTGCATCTAAGAGCTGAAACTCTCCAATAATGTAGCTGAGACATTGGGAATTTCAGGGTGATTCAGATTTTGATGTCAGTCCAATATTTTTTTCTTACCACTTCTTTGCAAAAACCGGAGTATGCTTTGGAGATAAGGTTAGATGAAAGTTGCTGCTGTAGATTAATGCATGCTCCAATCTTCATGAAAATTTCAGTAAAGCTGGCTAACATCACTATGTTTGTACTGAATGTGCTTTTTATGCGCTGAATCCTTTTGTCGTCGCTTGCGACTATATTTATTATTATTATTATTATTATTTTTTTTTTTATTCCACGATTCTTGTTAACAAGATTCAGCCAAAACCGCTAAAGCTATTAAAGCCAAACTTACCAGCCTGGTAGAGCTCTATGAGGAGATCCTGCAATAAGCTTTTGGGCTTAATCGGCTTAAGCGTTAAAGGCACAGTACGATCCAAAGTTCGAAAAATTAACATGGGAAAAATTTTCAAAATGCACTTAGAGACTTGCAACTTTTTTTAAACGATGCGCAATAGCATTGCAAGCAAAAAAGTCAATCATTGTAAATTCGTATCATGCATTGTTTGGCCGCCATATTGCTTTTTTTGACTTTCATAAAAATGCAAGACCCCATGCGTCTTTGAGAATCTTCTTCTCTGAAGATACTTGCATCAAAGAGCTAAAACTCTCCAATTGTGTAGCTGTGGCATTGGGAATATCAGGGTGATTCAGATTTTGATGAAAGTCAAATATTTATTTCTCAGCAACCCTTCAAAGTCGGCCGATTTAGCTCATGTAAGCATGTTCAAAGGGAGATAACTCTAAAAGTTAGACTCACAATTGCTACATTTCTTCAGGAATATAAGACCAGTATGTGGACTTGACGAAACTGTTAAAACATCGATCGCGAACAGTCATTTTCGTTCACAATAAACGATCAAAAACAGCAAAAAACTTTTGAAAAAAAATTAACATAGGGTAATTTTTCAAATTGCACTTAGAGACTTGAAACTTGATTTGAAAGAAGTGTAAGAACAATACAAACAAAAAAGTCAATCATGACGATTTCATAACTATTATAGTTATTTCGCATTTGCAACTTATTTGTTCCAGAAATTGCTCGTCAATATTCGACAATTCTTGTTAACACGATTCAGCCCAAACCGCTAAAGCTATTACAGCCAAACTTGGCAGCTTGATAGAGCTTCATGAGAGGATGCCACAATAAGCTTTTGGGCTTAATCGGCTTAAGCGTTAAAGGCACAGTACGATCGAAAGTTCGAAAAATTAACATGGGTTATTTTTTCAAAATGCACTTAGAGACTTGCAACTTGTTTTAAACGACAGGCAATTACATTTGGAGCAAAAAAGTAAACCATGGCAAATTCGTAGCATGAATAGTTTAGCCGCCATATTGCTTTTAGTGATTTTTGAGATGCATCTTAAAAAATCTTCTTCTCTGAAGATACTTGCATCTAAGAGCTCAAACTCTCCAATAATGTAGCTGAGACATTGGGAATTTCAGGGTGATTCAGATTTTGATGTCAGTCAAATATTTTTTGCTCACCACTTCTTTGCAATAACCGGAGTATGCTTTGGAGATAAGGTCAGATGAAACTTGCTGCTGTAGATTAATGCAATCTCCAATCTTCATGAAAATTTCAGTGAAGCTGGCTAACATCGCTATGTTTGTACTGAATGTGCTTTTTATGCGCTGAATCCTTTTGTCGTCGCTTGCGACTATATTTAAGGATTCAGCAGAAATGCTGAATCCTTATTGTTATTGGCGTGTTTTATTATTATTATTATTTTTATTCCACGATTCTTGTGTACAAGATTCAGCCCAAACGGCTAAAGCAATTCCAGCCAAACTTAGCAGCCTTATAGAGCTTCATGAGGAGATCCTGCAATAAGCTTTTGGGCTTAATCGGATTAAGCGTTAAAGGCACAGTACCACTCAAAGTGCGAAAAATTAACATGGGAAAATTTTTCAAAATGCACTTAGAGACTTGCAAGTTGTTTTAAACGATAGGCAATTACATTTGGAGCAAAAAAGTAAATGATGGCAAATTCATAACATGCATAGTTTCGCCGCCATATTGCTTTTTTTTTACTGCTTGAAATTTCCAGACCCCGTGCATCTTTGAAAATCTTCTTCTCTAAAGATACTTACATCTAAGAGCTGAAATTCTCCAATAATGTAGCTGAGACATTGGGAACTTCAGGGTGATTCAGATTTTGATGAAAGTCAAATATTTATTTCTCAGCAACCCTTCAAAGTCGGGCGATTTAGCTCATGTAAGCATGTTCAAAGGGAGATAACTCTAAAAGTTTGACTCACAATTGCAACATTTTTTCAGGAATATAAGACAAGTATGTGGACTTGACGAAACTGTTAAAACATCGATCGCGAACAGTCATTTTCGTTCACAATAAACGATCAAAAACAGCAAAAATCTTTTGACAAAAAATTAACATGGGGTAATTTTTCAAATTGCACTTAGAGACTTGAAACTTAGTTTGAAAGAAGCGTGAGAACAATACAAACAAAAAAGTCAATCATGACGAATTCATAAGTATTATAGTTTTTTCGCATTATGAACTTATTTGTTCCAGAAATCGCTTTCCATTATTCCCCGATTCTTGTGTACACGATTCAGCCCAAACCGCTAAAGCTATGACAACCAAACTTACCAGTATGCTTGAACTTCATGAGACGACGCCACAATAAGCTTTTGGGCTTAATTGGATTAAGCGTTAAAGGCACAGTACCATCCAAAGTGCGAAAAATTAACATGGGATTTTTTTTCAAAATACACTTAGAGACTTGCAACTTGCTTGAAACGATAGGTAATTACATTTTGAGCAAAAAAGTCAATCATGGCTAATTCCTAGCATGCATAGTTTGGCCGCCATATTGCTTTTATTGACTTTTTGAGATGAATCTTTAAAAATCTTCTTCTCTGAAGATACTTGCATCTAAGAGATGAAACTCTCAAATCATGTAGCTGAGACATTGGGAATTCCAGGGTGATTCAGATTTTGATGTCAGTCAAATATTTTTTGCTCACCACTTCTTTGCAATAACCGGAGTATGCTTTGGAGATAAGGTCATATGAAACTTGCTGCTGTAGATTAATGCATGCTCCAATCTTCATGAAAATTTCAGTGAAGCTGGCTAACATCGCTATGTTTGTACTGAATGTGCTTTTGATGCGCTGAATCCTTTTGTCGTCGCTTGCGACTATATTTTTTATTATTATTCCACGATTTTTGTGAACAACATTCAGCCAAAACTACCGACTCGATTATAACCAAACTTTACGAGCTTATAGCCCTTACAACGAACTCGCGACACGAAACTTTTCAGCCAATTCGAACATTGCATTAAAGGCCCAGTCTCACTCAAAGTTTTGAAAATTAACATTGGAAAAAATTTCAAAATTGACTTAGAGACTTAAAACTTGTTTTAAAAGATGCGCAATACAATTGCAAGCAAAAAAGTAAATCATGGCAAATTCGTAAGTCACGTGGTTTGGGCGCCATCTTGAATTTGCGCACTTTTTAGGAATGTCCGACCCCATGCACTTTTGAGCGAACACTACACTGCCGCTACTTGCAGTAGAGAGATGATACTTACACGGTTACACAGCTGAATGATTGTCATAAAGCAAGTTTGTCTTGGAATTTGCAAATTCTTAACACTTTTCCCGCAGCAACTACTCAAAGTCAGTGAATTTTCAAAAATCGCCAACTTCAAGGGCAGATAACTCAAAAACCTACCCGTCGAATTTCATGAATTTTGCATGAGAGTTAGACGTGAACAAGGTCTCTAAGAATCAAGAATAAAATTGCTCGCGAACAGTCATTTCCGGTCATGAGTGAAGGTCAAATTTCGCAAATTCAGAAAAAGACGTGTAAACAGTGTGTTCTTGTAATGTCGTAACAAACAAATACAAAATTGTACAGCGTTGTGTAATACCTCAAAATACAGGCAGAAGAATATGCTATCAAGGATATTAACATTTAATTCAACCGTGTTTATATCGACTGAGATACGGGCCGTCAAAGTTAGTCAATGTCAAGTTTCATTTTGAGCATTACAAATAGCAGCAATACATGAAACAGCATGAGCACAAATCAGTAAGGAGCAAAAACAGCACATATTCTGATATGATGATTGTAAAGTGTAAAACATGGAGTTATTAAAGTAATTGTTTTGACAAATGCACTTAACCTACAACATAAGCATATTTGTTACGATTCCTTTATTTCATTTCCTATGAACTAAAATTGGATGGATTCAACTATATCCTATAGATATTAGGGTATTGGTGATATATGACCTGATACGAACTTAGTTTCACTTAGGTTTTTGATTGGTAACATAAGATGATTGTAATTGATTGAGTAGCATAGTGTTTTCACATTATCAACTTCTTTGCAATAATCACACATTAGGTCACATGAAACATGCTGTTGTAGGCCAATTTTCATGAAACTTTCAGGGAAGATTGATAACATCACTATGTGTGTAATGAATGTTCTTTTAATGCGCTGAATCCGTTTGTCGTCGCTTGCGACTATATTTTTAATTTAGATAGTTAATAAGATGAAACAATTGTGCTTACCTGAGTGTCGAGTCACAAATCGCCTGAATGTTTAAGGCGTGAAAACCCTTTCGAGACACGAAAGCCTCCTCGTCCGCGGACGGCCGTATAATAGGAATCAAGGTTCCGTCTACAGCCCCTATCACACGGGGGAATCCGGCGACATCATGAAACCCGGCTCTCACCTGACGCAACTCATTTCCTTTTGGAAATCTGATTTTATGCAAACCGGTGAAAACGTCAACACATGAACTAATTGCACGTTAAACACTCGGCTGTGAAATGCCGTGTAGGTCGGCCAACTCGGACTGGAAACCCCCCTTACCCAGATACCTGAGGGTGACGAGCACCTGTATGTCAGGATTCAGGGGGGCAGAACGCTGGGTCTCCCTTATTAACTTCGGGGTAGCGATTGCAATGAGTTGCTCTATGCCATTTCTTGAAAGTCGGTACCGGTTTAGGACTTCGCTATTGTCGAACAACTCTAAATATCGAGTGCGGTTGCGATAAACCCTCTCCTTATTAGGTAGACGCGCTCTCTCCTCATTTAAGACAATGAACGTCGCCATCTTTCTTGTTCGTAAGGTATTTACGACAGCCTGGGACCTGTCTTAAATATGTTCGTAGATTTAAGAATTCTTAGAGTTACGAACTTTTCGAGAATCGGCTAAGTAAACCTTCGTAGGCGTTGCGAACGTTTTTAAGAATTCTTAGCTCTACGAACGTTTCGAGAATAGGGGGCCTGCCAAAACTGGTACGGGTAATTGTGGAGTACGATAAACATTTACCTTAAAGAAGAATGGATCTGCATATGTGTATTAAAAATTCAATATTATACGTTTGTTTTTTGCAACGCTACGATACCTCAAAGGCATCTCAAATTACATGATATTTGTACAAGTATATACAGGTATGTGAACAAACTTTTGGTATGCAGTTGTAGATGAATACAAGTACCTTGGCACAATAATAGATAGTAAATTAGATTGGAATGCTAATACTGATGCAGTTTTCAAAAAATGTCTACAAAGATTACATATCATGCGCAAGCAACGATCTTTGATGTATATCAATGTGTACTATCCCTTTTTTATCATTGTTTCGTTGAGAACTTTTTCGTTCCAAAGTTGGTATGGTTCCTTATCAATTGTTAACAGGTCTCGCTTAGACAAAGTTGTTCAAATTGCTGGGAAAATTACTGGAGTTTCTTTTATGAATTTATCCTATCTTTATGAAAAAAGAGTTTTGAAATTATCCCTTAAGATTTTGTCAGATCAAGATCATGTCGTACACGTGGAGTTTGTTAAGCTTCCTTCAGGCAGAAGATATTTATTACCCCGTTACAAAACCAATAGAGGCAAAAACATTCATTCCTTTCAGCGTTCATCTGTTAAATGATCTTTGAATTAAAAGAGTGTGTTTGTTTATTTATTATATGTAACCTGTGTAGCCTTTCCTGTACGTTTAAGCTCTGCAATGATACGAAAAGATTTCTTTTTGGCGTAAGAAAGTATTATTATTATTATTATTATTATTATTATTATTATTATTATTATTATTATTATTATTATTATTATAAATTAGATTGTTACCTATCATTGGCTCTTACTAACATTTATATGTTTTTATTATTACAAAATGACTTTGAAAATTAAGATGGCATCAGTTGAATAGATATCTGTATCCACATAAAATACCAATCATTAAGATAAAGGAAAGCTGTGAAAGAAGCAAATGTCATTGAAACTTACATTGCACCATATCCAATGATATCAATTCATATCATTTATGCAGTTGCTGTTGCAGTGTGACCATTTGTGCAGTATCAACTTTGTTGCATTTTCCTTCAGAATTCTATAAATTTTAAGATTTTAAGACAAAACGCTTCATTCCTTACACTTGTCCTAACCGTTACCAAAAATGTCACGACCGTTACTATTTATTTCATTTGTGTGCTACAACTGCACATTTCATTCAGCTGTCAGTAATTTCTTTATCAACATAGTGTTATTTAATTTTTCCTAGTTGTTATAGTATATCTTGTAAAGACAAAATTCATCCACAAATTTCACATTGACTTAATAAGAAATGTCCAAAAGGTTACCTCAGCAGTGATGAAAATATGTCACTATTGTTAAATGTCACCATTTGTAATACATATTTCACTGTCTGTCCAAATCGGGGTAAACATTTAAGTTAAATGATAGTAATTTATCAATTATATGTTCATGACATCTTTGTCAAATAGGCTTGATATTATTTATGTCCAACCCATTACAAATCCTGTCCATAGCGTTACCATTGTTGTCCGTACCGTTACTGGTGTTAATTGACTGCTCTAATTAATCCATAAGGATCGATCTATGAAACAATCCTGCTAATATTGATGTCATTAGAACATGTTATGGGTTAAGCACCAGATGTTTACTTTAGTTATTTTCGAATCAATTAAAAGATAAGTATGTACATTTGCCTGCGTGTTAGTACTGTTACTATTTTTGAAAAATCTAGTGATTGCTTATCTCTTTTGATAAAAGTTAACCTTTTTTGAGGAATTTATTTTCAATCACTCTAAGTACACGAAAATGCTACCAACTTTGACATGTTAATTCGATAGTTACGACATGTTACTTTATACGAGTGTAATTAATTAAATGAACTGTAATGCAAACCTTAAACGATATGCAAAGCCCCTTAAGAAGCTAACTTGATACAGTATAATGCAATCTGACGCGCACCTGCTACATGCACAAGCTTGTGGTACATTGATCAGTCGAGGGGCGTCTTCACACAAAGCAAGCTGGAAGGTAGGTAGTGCCTCAACCAGCTCTTTGAGCTCAGAGAAGTAGCATAGAAAAATACTCAGTAGAAGTTAACATCATTTGAAAGTGTAGTACATTGTACAGCTACAACCGATAGAAATACACAACAATAACACCTAATGAACTCAGTACCATCAAATATCGATTTGACTTTTATATAACTCTATTGGTTTTTTGCTATTAATCTTCTATTTATCGTATTGTTCGTTTGTAAATGAATTATCTAAATCTTATCCAATAATGTGTTTGTTCATTGGCTTATGTACGGTTTGTTTGTAAGTTAAAATGACATTAATGCCGGAGCTTGTTGACGGCCGCGGTACATATACTTGCAGTTTATCTTGAACGTTCAATCCGTTAAAAAGCCAGTGAACAAACACATTAGGCTATCTATATCTTATTATCAACCAATTTCTTAAAACCTGAATTAAACTTTGAAGTTAAAGTGTTTTAGAAGAATATCACAGATTAGAAAAACTCTATGTCGCAGGCTCTTAGTTCCGCGGCATTACGTATGTGGCATCGCAGACAAAACGTAGTCCACAAAAGATATTGTAAAGAATTAAATATATTGTTTTAAGAACTTTAACAATCAAACTTGTAACCAAATTGTAAATAACGTATCTTATATGAGCTACAGTGATAGAATTGCCGTTACGTTCATTTTGTGTTAATGGAGGATAATTTGTACTACAGTCACGTAATAGTTATTTTCACTGCCAACAGTATTTGCACGTCTTGGTTATTTCTCTAGAAATAAATAATTTCAGGTTTTGGTTTTAGACGTGTATGTTAATATCTTTTGATATTGGTATTGTTTGATGCAGTCATTTAAAGCATTGCGTGTAAAAATGCACCGTGACGAGATCTATCTATCCGGGATGTCCTCGTAAAAGAAAACAAACATTTCTTGTCCAGCAACATCTCCACACATCTATATAGCCTTTTTCTTATTCCTATTTCAGATGGATATACATACAATATTGAGAGACAATTTTCTTTCCTGCAACATCTGCACAGATATTTTCAAAGACCCGTGCACTATTGGCTGCCAGCACACCTTCTGTCGGGGATGTTTAACAAAATACATAATAACTCGTCCGTCGAGTAATAAGTCCGTTGAGTGTCCAAATTGCCGCCAGATGACCAAAGTTCCACGACCTCAAGAACCAGTGAGTCAGTGGTGTCAGCAATTTAAGCCAAGTTTCCTCATACAAGGACTTCTGGATACGTTCACGTCTCTCGGCAGTACAGGTATTTTAATCCTTGAAGATTAATTCGTTATAGTGAATTGAACTGTACTTTTTAAAGATATATATATTATATATATTATGCGAGATTGTTTTTCTGGAAATTCGATTGGTCGAGTGGCGATCATGTGTATATACATGTTTGGTCTAACTAACTCAAAAATTATTTTCCAGCTGCCGTCGAAAACAGTTGCTTCACCTGCCAGCAGTTTGAGAAGACAACCCAGGCAAAATACGTTTGTGAAAATTGTATTATCATGTTATGTGAAACCTGTACTAAAATTCATGTAGATGCTCCTAATGGAAGATATCATCTGATTTCACCTCTGAGCGCTGGGAAAACGCCAAATCCCAAGAAACACAACGTTTGCGAGTTACATGACTGTTTGGTTGATTCCTATTGTAAAGATTGTCAGAAAGCTGTTTGCAAGAAATGTTGTAGGAAATGTATATCTGTTGTCACCCTCCACTCGATGATTCCTGAAATGAAAAGGATACTACAGCAAAACAATGACGTTATTAACTCTCATATTCAACAGATACGAAGCACTTTGAGGAGTAGGACATCAGAAATGGACAGCATCCCCGAGCTTAAATCTTCTCTGCAGTCAGAAATCAGAAGAGTCAATCAGCATGCCGTGGATCTGATCAACGGAAAGAAGGAGAAACTCATGGATGAACTTAACACACTCACAGAGAAGCAAATGGAGCAACTGAGTCGTCAGATAAAGTCCGAAGAGACTCTCCTGAAAACATTTCAACAATACACTGAGTTTATTCAACAAGTCCTGCAGTCCAATAGTACCATGGGTCTGTACAAGCTGTGTCAATCAGGCGTGTTAACTGCAGAGCTAGAGGCATAACAATCCTGGACACATAACAAAGAAAGTTGTGTTTGAGAAACCCCTGGATGTCGATCATATTGACAAGACTTTACAACTTGGTTACTTGAAGTGTGTGGAAAACACATTTAACCTACACCTGAAATGCTTGTCTACAGTCAACATGAAAACACAAGAGGATAAGTCTGAACCAAGTGCCAGTGACGTGGAACTTTTTAATATTGATGGTACAGAAACATTGGTTTTCATCGACGCCAACAACTCAAGTGTTAAATCATGTTACATGAAAACAGGAATACTCCATTGTGTTTTTCTCAAATTTAGAAAATGTCCCTCGGCATTAACAAAGATTGGCGAGGACAGAGTAGCTTTGTCAAACTGCTCACGAAGGAAATTCAAACTGATCAGGCTGACTCCTTACCCAGTCCGACTTCCCTCGATCAAAACAAAGAAGGACTACCGATGTGTGACTGCACTTAGTGACAGGACTCTGGTTGCGGGTTGTCATAGTCCTCCGTGTATTGACGTCTTGGAACTATCAGGAAGAGTCCTGAGATCTGTGGTCACATCCTGCAACGGTCAGCAGCTGATACAGCAACCACGCATCATGTGTACAACTCGTGAGGGTCACATTATAGTGGTAGAGGGTGGGTCAGAGTCTGTCTACTGTGTAACACAGGAGGGGGAGGTGCTGTACAGACACGTGGTGCCAGGAGGATATTGTGCTTGTGGTGGTGTAACAACTACAGACACCGGCTCTCACTTTGTGGCTTGTTCCTATGGCAACAAGATCATATAGCTGACAGAGACGGGTGAGTATGTGAGGGATCTGCTGACTGCACGGGATGGGATTGTTCAACCACACGGACTACGTGCTTACAGGAACAATCTTTATGTTACAACAGGCTTCATTGGAACTGTCAAAATATTTCAATTGTGAACGTTGTAGAACTCGTGGTTATGTTATTATGACATGTTCTTCAAATGTACGTCATCTCACTTTTACCTCACGTTCCCCTTGCAATACCCATTTAAAGGTTACTTTTATATTTACACATTGTTACAATTTTAGTTTTCCCCATTGAATTGTGTGTTATTTGAATTCAGTAGATGGATAGGGTTGGTTCAGTACATGGAGAGGGGCTTTTCAGTCCATGCATAGATTTTATACTGTACATGGATAGGTTTGATTCAGTATGGGGATAGGTTTGATTCAGTCTTTGGACAAGTTTTGATTATTTATTTTCACTGTTAAATGATTTTTTCTTAAGAATGAGTCGTAATGATAAAGAAATAAGTAAAAGATCAAACTGATTTGATACAATCGCATTTCTAAGAGTGACATGTCGTCATGTACATGTACAAAATTGGAAAATTCAGGATATACCGATATTTATAATACTATCATTCACAGTCCTTTTTCAGAATAAAGCACATTCACAAACCTCGATGTTCATATGTTTAAACCCCTGTTGACTTTGGGAAGGTAAACATCTGACGGATATAGTATTTACCAGGTCAACAAGATTGTCCGGTTGTATACACAGTCAGAGATATATATGACATATTATGATAGTAGATATACATTAGCAACACAAGCTGTGAACGAGTTTGCTTTTGAGTTGCTTTGGTATCAATTAACTTGGAGTTTATCTATAGAAATAAATATTGAAACCGAACCATATACATACTTACATATTTTATCATTCTAATATTCTGAGAGGAATTTATCATATACATGGCTCGTGTTGTGCAATGATCAAATAATTAAATTGAATTACATATTATGGAAATTGAAGCAAACTTATAAAGGAATACGCGAACAGATGTCTGAGGTTATCCCATTTCTCCGGTATCTTGAAAAACTTTTTGTCGATATTTTCATTCCCGACTGTGGATTCGTGTCCATATTCCCGGACTCTAGGACTCAAAAGGAGGCCACTGTTACTCATTTAACTAATTCTTAACTGTGAAATGATTTGTCAAGTAAGAAGATCAACATTGTCATGTCAAGACATCAATGCCAAACTGTAGCGTGCATGAACATATATAAGTCGACATATATATTTGTATTATATTTATGCTAAACAACAATGGTAATACCTATTTTGTGAAAACCCGAATTTTTGGTACTCGCGATATAAGTGAAATAATCTTGAAAGCGGCTTTAACCCCAACTCACCTCACCTTTTATATCTAAGCTAAACAACAATGATAATACCTCTTGTGTGAAGACACGAATTTTGGGTACCCGGGTCAGAGTCGAATCTGACCACTCGAGTACTAGAGTGCAATTTGTTGGACCCGTTGAAGCCCTATTCCTGACTACAAGGAAGTCTATTTGAGCACTATATAAAGTAACTGAGTCAAAAGATTAGAACAACTATTAATCCCAATGGTACAACAATATAGCATCAGCTACACTGCTCATCTAGAGCCTAATAAAGCATTCATGAATGATTCAACATTAACTTGCGGATCAAGTTGACCGCATCCCCCGACATATCGAAATCTGTTAAATAAATCGAGAAATGACTATGATTAAGCTTATATTCAATGACTATAGCTCTCACATTTTTGTATCAAATTGTTAATGCCTTTTCCAATGATTTGATAAGAAATGAAACATTTACAAGATGTTCTTTTAAGATCGTTGCTTCATTGGCCAAGATTCTACAATTTTAAAGTTCAGTTTTTTAAATGAAAGGCTTATTTAATTTCTTATGTAACTCTTTAAAAACAAAAGAAAAATACAAAATGTAGGTAACCCCCTTTAAGCACAGGAATACATGTTGATGAATACAAATTTAATTGAGCCAGGGATTATAGTTTTTTTTATTTTCTACGGAAACGAACTTCTACGTCACGTTTCCATGGTATTCACCAGAATAAAGATCCCAAAAAGTTGCAAACATCAAAAGGGACATCTGCACATGCTGGTTATTTCTATGCTAAATTTGAACGAGCATGTTCATGCATTTTATGTAGTTCTGTTCCAGAACGATATTGTAACTGACAGACGAATGTACGGACGTTTAGATATCCTCGTTTGTTACTTTTGGCTGGGGATAATAAAGTAAAGAAAGTCAAATTTAATGACAACAGTTTATTCCAACAAAAACAAAATCTGATAATCAGAGTTTCACTCGGGATGTGAAGAGAAAACAACGAGTTTTCAGTGAAAATACATCAAACACGATTATAACCCATTTTAAAATTAACATTATCATGTATACATTAACTCTTGTACACGTCATAGTGTTATACAATTCGATTGAACACTATGGAAAGGGCGCATTATTAATATGTATTACAGGTATTGAGGATGCTATAAGATCAGTATTTGAACACATGCGTTGAGTAATAAAATGAATAGAGAGTAGAGACCTTTTGCTACTGCTAAATTCAATATTTTACTTTCTTTGATCTCAAAGCCAAATCCAAGACTTTAAAGAGTCGCTTGTCTTAATCAATAAGGTTACAAATTATAAAATTTAACTTGTTTTTTTTACGGACCATTAATCAAAAGGTCAACATTAAATGTATTTCGAAAGTAACAATTTTACCCTCGAGATAACACTGAAATTCGTGCATTTCTCGGGTCAGGTAGATTACGGGATTTCGAACACCCTCTACGTTAAAAGCCAAGATGCTGCACCAACAACTCATCAACCAAACTATCGAACTGTTGTTCTAGGGTGCTTCCTTGCTACATCATATTGTCATGAGAGTTCTAGCAGGAAGTATTGGTATTTTACCTATCCATGATTTAAATCACTGTTGCAGGGCATCACATGTAACAGTGTGTTTTCTTTCATTTTGTGCTTAAATACTGAATTATTGGTCTCAGATTTGTATAAAAAGGATGTAACCTAGGAAAGGCACCATACTTAGAAATGGGTAATTTAGGCAGGAAGTATCTTATCTCATGCTAACGTGACATCGCTTTCATAAAAGGTATGTATAGAAGGTGCCTGCTTTATATCATTTTGGGCTGTTTAAAAAAAAAGTTGTGTGCGACGTTATAGACAATGATAACTAATGTTCATCTAAGTGTTTCATGCTCTCTTTCTTATTCGTTCAAATCTGGGTCCATCGTTTTGAAAAATTAAAATTGGTACTTCCGGTCTTGAAGTTTCTTGCAATAGCGATTAATGATAATGGTCATGTAATCAACGATACCGGTCAACTACTTCGAAAATTGTTCGATGTGACACACATGTTAAATGGTATTTTTGGAATAACATGGACTCAGGGAAGGCATGAATAAAACCAACCTGAATAAGGTCAACGCAATCGTACACTCACTGAACAAAACATGAAGTGTCAAGCAACCCCTCAATAGTTCCTTATGGGGAAGAAATGCACGTTTTGACAGGAGTTAAAATGTCAAATTGTCACTTGCTGTTCCTTAAAAATTCTGACGTCGTCGGGTGGTCGCCAAAGGGCTCCGGGCACTTTAATTCAAGAGTTATCTTGAAGGCATTAAAATGTCATACCATAAAGGTATCAAGAGTCTTCTTTGAGCTTCGTGAGCTCTTGGAGCTTCTTGTGCTTTTATCAGAACCCCGTGCCCTTGTAAATAATGTTTTGGTTTCTTGGCAACATAACACCTTCTTGATGGCTATCTTAGCCTGACGTCTGAAGTTAACGTTGAGGAAGCTGTAGATGATGGGGTTGATGGCGTTGTTAATGAGGAAGAATTTGGAGAAGAGTTTGCTAGTCACGGCTGCTGTCGTGCTCTGAGTATACTCTATGTCCTTGACGACGGATCGGATGATCATGATGACGATGGCGGGCAGATAACTAATGAGGAAGGCGACGGTTACGGCAAACAGGATGACGGTGGTCCGACTGACGTGGATCCGTGACGCGTAGCTGGAGAGACTTGCAAACCTTGACCTCACTGTTTTCACAGTAGGTGACGTCATAGCAAGACTGTTATTGTTGTTGTTGTTGCTGTTACTGTTGCTACTCTCGTCATCACTTGCACTGGGGACATATTTGACCTTGACCTTTTCCTTCTCCTTTCCGTCGTCCATCGGCTTAGTGATCTGGTCCCCGATGACCATCCTCCTCCTGTGGCGTATCTCCATCCAGATCTTGATGTACAGGATACTAAGCGTGAAAAGAGTAGCCAGGAAGATAAGCATCAAAACTGCATAGTAGACGGTCTGGAAAGTGGACTTGCTGTACACATCTTCTATAGAACAATCATAGCCGGTGATACTGGTCCCAGGGATATAGTTACGGGTGATGCCAAATATCACAGCAGTCGGAGCTGAGAGAATCAAGGCTACAATCACTGCAGCACAACACAACAGTTTGATCTTCAGTAAACTTATCTCCATGAATGGTCGACATATTTTGAAGTATCTGTCAAAGGCAATTTCAACAAGAACCACGGCAGATCCGTATATGGTGAACGTCTCGGTGAACCGAAAGATCTTGCAGGCTGAAGAACTGAAGAAGGCGTACGGGTATCTGAGATCGTAGATCTCTGTCGGCATCCCGATGAGGCAGGCAACAAGATCGAAAATTGCCATGGTGAGGATGAAGTAGTTTGAGGACGTCTTCTTGAAGCGACGTCGATAGACATATACGACGAGGCTATTGCCGACGACGCCGATGAACATCAGAACTGCGACGTAAAACACAACCGGAAGATATGTCATTGCTTTCTCGTCATTAAACCGGTTCCGGAGTGTGGTTTCCGCTTCCGGTGTGAGAGAGGAAGAGTTGCATAAAACAGCTGTACAGTTAGCATCCATCGCTGTGGTGTTTTTCATCGTCGAGGGTCTGGAAGAAGCAAAACACAATCTGAAAACTTTATGATTTGAGTTCTTCAAAATGTTCGTTCATTTATATGAATTGTAAATTTTGTCCTATGTTTTTATGCAATTAGAATCATGCAATATAGAAGCATCTTCAAAAGTTCGTTATCATGCATTAGAAAATTGCATTTTGTCAATATTGTCAAGACATATTAGATGTTATGGAGGCTAATTCAAGATTTCTTTATTCCCGTACCTGGAAGGACTAGAACACGCTTGTTTACCTTCCGTAAGAACTACTTTACCGAATAATACCCAAAACAGGTCTGCCAGTAGTGAACTAACATAATTCTTTTGACTCTCTCAGAGGCTCAGTTTATTTATCTTCCAAATATGGGCATTTTATCGTTTTAAGTTTATTTTTAGACCCCTTAAAAAATTGGACATCTTACCGTTTTAATTTCACTTTTCGGAGACTAAAAAGATGGCTGACAATCTGTCTTACTATGCAATCTCATTGAAATCAATGAGATTGTCTAACTATGAGAACGTGCATTTTAATACCCATAAGGTTTACCTTAGTAGAACATATTTTCAATATGAGCGCATGTGCTTATATCACTTTTGCCTAGCAAAGATTGTTTCAGCGCGAGTTACCGAATTTAGTTGTCTGTGTCGTCATAAAACAATTGTTCATGTTGTCACTGTTACGGGGCGTCTCAAGTGAAGCAGGCAGTTTTCTGAATACTTCAATGCTTTCTAGGTGGAATAGAAACGCCATTAAAAATTATTACACTCGGAAATTGGAAGTCTCGCTCTGGTAATACAAAAATTCCCACTTCTTTCTTAAAAGTCATATGACACACTTTTTCGGGTAACAATCTCTATATATGGTATTGGGTCTGTAATCGTTGAGAAGACCAGAGTGCGTTCACCTGTGCGATGCAATTTAAGACAGAACTCAATCGTACATGTAAAACACTATTTGAATGGATAGAAATAAAAACGGTATCTGTAATGGACAAAAAACTATACACTGATGCAATACAGAAGTGGTGTATATAAAGTGCTCCCTTATATATATAGTGATTATCCATAAAGTGTGATAATTGTTTATAGTCTGTGTTTTAAAGGAATATAGACATAGAAATTAACTTTCTACTTTAATACAAAACTGAAAATTAACTGGACAACGCAATTTCCCAATTATTTTCGAAAGAAAGAAATTTCCAAGAAATGTCCTTTATATTCAGTTCACAAAATGGAAGGTTGTTTCGCTTGTAAAATGCAAATTTCACTAGAATTTTCCTTATTTAACGAGTACGAGGATGATTAATTAGGAAATGATATGTATAAATATACGTCACTGCTACAGAGAAATATCTTATTGGCTGAGACCAAAGTTGCGAACCCGGATGTTCTTCTGTACATACATACATATGTTCTGTTATATATATCTATATGTAAACACACACACACATCTATATGTATCTATATAGGTAAAAAGGTATATATATATATATATATATATATATATATATATATATATAGTATTATGTATTAAGTGTCAGTTACTGCATTAAACGGCCTGATGACGTTTGCCAAACGTAATTCAACTTCATCTTCTTCTTTTTAATATATACTACCATAGAGTTTGAACATTCTTTTTTCTATTTATATATATACTAGTATATACTGCCTGGCGCATAACTAAACTAATCATCTAATTTTTATCAAAATTGGTTGTGATAAACATAACTACAATATATGATTAACAACTTAAGATAATGTTTTTAATTGTACGGATTTTTGTACCACTGATTGTTTGAAATTGTTTCGATTCATGGCTGGCTCATAACTTTAAAAGTAATTAACTGATTTTAATCGAATCTGCTCTAACGATTTATAATTACATGAGGTTAAAACATGATGTTTTACAATTTCTTTTTAAAAGAGAGAATAACGTTTATACTTTATAGGTCATGACAGATTATTTATTTAAGAAAAACACCCGCTTACAACGTCGGTGAGACCAAATACAGGCATTTAATGTTCACGTCACGTTCTCAATCTGCAGAAAAGGGTCAGATGCCTCATGAAACTTATAATATTCTATTTTTTCATACAAACATTGAAATAAAGAGCAATATAAAGTTGTTTTTTTTCCCTAAAATTAGGGGGGAGGCCCGTTTTTCTACGGGCCTGGAGTGTAGGACTCTCACCCGGAGGTCTCGGGTTCGAATCCAGCGAGAGGTGATCTCACAATCACTTCTGTTACATAATATCGATAAAAAAAAAACAGTGTGTCTAGTTGCGTGGAATATAGCTCGACCATGTCAGCTGCTTGTTTTCACTTGCGTGCATTTAATTCTATTTGTCAGTCAATTTGTTTAAATAATTATTGCATAATGTCATTAAAATTCCTTTTTAATCAATAATGAATCGGTATTTTATTCAAGAAATTTGCGTAGTGATGCTCTTTGTTTTATTAAAATTTCCCGGAGTTTTTTCTCCGTGTTTTGAAATCATGGAATATTTTTGACAAAACTTTGAAACAAAACAATGACAAATATCTAGGTGACTGAAAATTTCAATACTGTAATACTCTTATTTCTAAAATGAAAGAAAATACTTAATAACTATAAAGCAAACTGCCGTGTATGACGTATCTAATATGGAGACAGGATGTTGATACACCATTTGTTGTTCGGAAAATACATTACAACTCCTATTATAATTCAAAGATGCTATTGTTTGTTCATGCTTTATGTATTGCAAACATTTTTAAAAAACCAAATTTATTTGAATACACAAAATTGTTTTGACTGATAAATTTGGGAGAAAAAGTATATCAATAAATAGTATTCATTTTCTTCAGCTTTTTTGTCACAGTGCGAACAGATAGAATATTATATACGAAACGAATTATTCTTACTACGCCGAATATCAACTCTGTAATCGTGAAGAGAAATGAGAATTTACACATTGTCCTGAGCTGTTTTCTATTATCAGTCTTGAGAATAAAGGTTTCGCATTGAAATGAATTATTTATACTGGAACAATGTGATAAATATGATGACGATTCCATATTCTGATTCCAAGAATGCATATACATTTCAATTTAACGTCCTTAAATGCAGATACAAACATATAATCATCGCCTTGCATTAGCCAAAGATAGCTAAACGAGTAGCATAAAATATGAACAATGCTAGGTTTTCATAAAGTCAGTGTAACTCTTATTCAACCATGAAAGTAACGATTATCATTTTCGAAAAATTTCTCTCACGTGCAGTGTAAGAAGTATTTCATAATAAAATATAAAGTTGACAAAACTTTTAACTGATTCGGGGGCAACATTTTCGGTTTCATAAAGTCATACAAACTGGCTATGTTTGATTACTGCCGAGTGAAAACAAGTATTGGTATTTTCTTAAATAAATCAATACAGTCAACTTTAAGTAATTGTTTTGAAATGATAGACATATTATCACATAAATAAACGAAAACCAATATGGACCATTCAAATGAATTTCCAAAAACAAACGCGATGTTTTACTTACAGTAAAAAACTGGCCCTCGAGAAATTGTACTTCTTGTGTTTTCAGTAAATGTAATTCATAGAGTAGGGAGAATGTGTCTGACTGTCTGACTGTAGTGACACACCATCTTGACGCATGCATTAATTACCAAGTTAATGACGCATGTATAAGACGGACATGTACGCATATAAGATTTGTTTATGGAAGGAAATGAAAGGTGCAGCGTGTTTTAGGGATGAAGAAATACCTTTTTGCTGAACGAATTCAATGCAGTCTTAGTTTTTGCCTGAATGATATACCAAGTGAACGAAGCGATTTAGGAAGAACGATATCGATTCTAGTAAACGTGAAGGGGTTTACTTCGCAACTATTCTCTTGCTCAAACTAAAATCAAACTCTACACACGTTCTGTTTCTATCAGTCATTATTACCTTCAGTAACTTTCATAAATAACATTGTTATAAAATCCAAAGAAAATTCTTTTATTCAAATATGCACCTTTGCGTTGATCTTGCAAAACTTCAAGATAAAAACCAAGAATTGCGTGAATAGAACAGTTTCATTTCATCTTTACTTTAAAAAAACATCAGTCAAAACATGTTGTCTTACCTTTGTGTTGGCATGGACACTGATACTACGCAATCATTTGGTTGTACTGTCACAGACTGCCACACGTCTAGTTGACTAGAGCAGTTACTACACTAAATGATGTACAGGAAGCTCGTCACTGGTCGGTTCTGTGCGGTTTCTACGAGTGGGGGGTCGCGGGTTCTTATAGCGGCAGGAAAACCCCTATCTACTCGCGTATACCATACTTCGTCTTGTAAACGGTCTCTCTAGATTCGTCTAGTGTAATCTAGAATACTCGCAGATAGTTTTTTAAAAAGTATAATCTAAATGCATATGTTAACAAATATATTTTCCAAGGTATATTTCCTCCAAAACATGTTTGGAGAAGAATTGTTAACACTACTGTACATAGCTTTGAAGAACAAATGTGGCGATCACAAACTTCATATCGCTCAAATATGTCATTTTATGCATTAACTCATACTAAACTCTGTTATCATATCCTGTGGCAATTAGCATATAAATACCCAAATTATAAATCATCCTTGCAACTTTGTATCAAGATATCATCAAGAGGTAAGATATCAAGAGAGTGTACACTATGTAATAAACAAACATTTGACTATGATTTTCATATACTTCTCCACTGTGAACAATTATTGCAACAACGAAATGAATTCTTTGCATACTTAATTGACCAGCTCGATGTTGAAATCTACGTAATGTTTGAAATGCAAGATGAACAAGATATGTTATTATTCCTCTTTGGGGCAGAAAATAATTTTTACAATTGTATAGATCCCGTGTCATGGGAACGCATTTTGTTGCGCTTTTCACTATATGTACATGAAATAAAACACCACCTTGTTTATAAATACGATGAATGATACTATCCATGTTTGATGTGAAACAATGCTGTATAAAAATTTGTAAATATTTTGTTATATCTATGTTCTTCTGTACAATGATGTAATGTGATGTTTATATGTAATCTTCGGTTGCCACTGGAGGAAATAAAGACTCTCTCTCTCTCTCTCTCTCTCTCTCTCTCTCTCTCTCTCTCTCTCTCTCTCTCTCTCTCTCTCTCTCTCTCTCTCTCTCTCTCTCTCTCTCTCTCTCTCTCTCTCTTTATATTATTGATTATTCTCTGATGATTACAAGAACGAGAGAAGGAGAAATATAAAACTTGGC
This sequence comes from Phorcus lineatus, assembly GCA_921293015.1. NCBI lineage: Eukaryota > Metazoa > Mollusca > Gastropoda > Trochida > Trochidae > Phorcus > Phorcus lineatus. Next base: position 41,757,909 of record OV121086.1, read on the forward strand.
ATGCGATGATTACGAAATTGCCTGTTTGATGCAATTTCAACACGTCAAAAGAGCCAGCACATAGAAAATTTGTCACTTTTAAACTGCGTTAAAAGGGATTACTAAAGTGCTTCAGACTCTTTTTGATATATTATCTACTCAATACTAAATTGCTAAAGGATAGTAATCTCGATGTGTTGATAATTCTTAGTTCATTACTATTTCGTCTCCATCAGTCCAGTCAACTCAACGTGTAGCAGTCTGTGACAGAACGGTTAAATGATTGCATGGTCACATCGTCGACGATTCCAACACAAAGGTAAAGATATTTTGCATCTTCGGGTTTCTTTTAGAAAGTAACTTTAGGAGTAATTAACATTAAATTCCATAAAAGTCCAAATGTCTTTTGTAAAAGCATTGTCAACGATTCTCCTGCAGATTCTTTCATTTCAGCCGGACGTAATTCGAATTAAAACTTCATTGTAGATTTGAGAGAGCGTCATGAAGGGCAGAGTGCCTCGTGGTAAAACGTATAACTACAATACCTGGCCAAAAGAGAGTCATCATTTAAAGAGTAATTTTAATTGATTGAGATGGAATTCTTTTATTTTCTCTTTTTGAACGCAGATAGGAAATCGACTCGGCTAAGCGTACAAAATACCTTTCATTTTACCGTTGATTAGTTTTAAAATGACAGCTGATTAAGCGATACATATGCAAAATTTTGCAAGTGTCCCACAGCTGCATTTTATTTAAAATCTGATTATTGAATGAGAAATATGTATTTGTAGCCGAGGTGATTTCTAATGTTATGGATAACTACAAAGATTATTTCTGACAAAAAGCAATAAGTGAAAATTATCCTTGAACCAGTTAATTGACATGGAAGTCAATGATAATTTCACAGGTGATCCCTTTTGTCCAGGTACTGTATACGCTTCCGTTCCACTTACGTGGTGGCGTACACGTTTTACTCTGAGACAGGATGTTTAAAGGTGGCTGACAGAAGTGACAGTTTCCTTATATTTCTTATATTAATTATTTTAATTTTCTACAAAGATTTTGAAAATGAATAAAGTTATGAACATAAACAAATATGGAGGGAGAATCGCCCTAGTACCTTTTTGCTTTTCAAATACCAATATGAACACACATATCATAAAATGACAACTCGCGAACTCAAAATATAACGGACAGTTTATAATAGATGAATTACGGTACGGGGTTGTGTCTCAGTGAATGAACGTACGCGGAGCAAGACTGAAACCGCTAGTGTGAGTGTGTGAGTCAGAGAAATGGGTCATCATATCTTCCTCTACGTATCTTCTATCTATGTTGTATCTCCTGCCAGCGTTACAGCTACCTACACGTCTCCCTGTTTATCTCGCAGACAGACCTTATCAAGTAGTTTACATGAAAACAAATCAACACAGCGCTCCAAGGTGAATTTGGTGTACTCTGAAATTGTAAACTGAAGACGCATCTGTAATGAATAAAGTTTTTGAGCGTTAATAGAAAAGAAATCTTATGTGAATAGATATGAAATGGATGTTTTTTGTTGTGGAAAAATATGATTAACAGATATGTATTTCTCCTTAACTGGATTTGATAATAATTAACAAGTTTATTTTTAGGACACCATCAAGCATTAAGATAAAAACAACAAATTTTTATTTTTCAAAATAATTTTATCTATGTTGATGTGTGATTGAGGTTTCTTGATATGACTAATGTTGTTTAACATACAAGAATCGTTCCTCGTTTAAAAGAATTTTATATTTCACATTTTGTTGATTAGGTAAGTGTCTTTCAGAAAAATTTGAAAATATAGATAATGCTACTCTTTAAAAAAAATTGTATCTTCCTATATTGTTTTCTTTTTGACCATTCGTCCATAGGTTTGTATTTGTGAGAAGACGTATATTTTCTATATATTATAAGCAACAATCTGATCCGCGATGAGAGGAAACCCCCTATGGAACGAGTTCTTTTCCCAGGAAACTCAATAGTTTGAAACTCTTATTCCTCAAAGACAGTCGATTTTAATAAGACTGTCTCGCAAATAACTGAAACAGTAGAATAATGCCGAAGAAAAGCTACCTCGATTTTACACTTTACAGAACTAGGATTGCCCTGTTGTGGTAGAAATGTACATTCCCTCGTCAGTTTCGGATCAACGAATCGACACAATGTCAGTCCATAGGCTAATCAGTTGATGCAGTAGTAAAGATTGGGTGTCGCTCCATAGCCATATATTTCTATTAACAGCGCCTATGAAGGTAATAAATTTACAAATTAAACTCTACCTACATTCTCCAGTATGGTACCTCTTAGAAAGAAAATGGTATTATAAGGAATTCCACTGCTGAAAGAGTTAAAACTGAACTAATGCTATTTTTCAGTTTCAGTTTGTCATTTTTATCATTTTCAGACATGATGGAATAGTTTTTTTTATATACATTCAATCGGACCAAAATTCATTAAAAAACAAGTTAAGAAGTGAGCACAGCTCACATACCCCAGCTTCAAACTATAGTCTGGCTTTCTTTGTTGGTCTAACCCTCAAAAAGCTCACTTAGGGATCATGGTTGATAAGTGTATTGAGTTTGTTGAAGCTAGCATGTATAGTTTAGGAGATATGCTTAGGAAAAAGCACTTTGTCAGATAGTCATTGTGTTAGTAATGTTTCCATGTAAACCTCAAAAAATAAAAATAATGTTTTGGTCTCACCCTCAAAAGGCGCACCAATGGATCATGGTTGATAAGTGTATGAAGTTTGGTGAAGATAACATGTACGGTTTAGATGATATACTCCGGACAAAGGACTTAGTCATACATTCACTGTTTTAGTCATGTTTCCATGGAAACCGAAACATTTTTTTGTTGATGATCCAACCCTCAAAAGGCACATCTAGGGATAATGGTTGATAAGTGTATGAAGTTTGGTGAAGATGGCATGTATAGTTTACGAGATATGCTCCGGACAAAGGAATCGGTCATAGATTCACTGTTTTAGTCATGTTTCCATGGAAACCGGAAAAAATAGAAATCTTTTGTTGATACAACCCTCAAAAGGCACATCTAGGGATCATGGTTGATAAGTGGATGTAGTTTGGTAAAGATAGCATGTATAGTTTAGGAGATATGCTCCGGACAAAGGACTTGGTCATAGATTCACTGTTTTAGTCATGTTTCCATGGAAACCGAAAAAAAATAAAATCATTTGTTGGTCTACCCCTCAAAAGGCACATCAAGGGATCATGGTTGATAAGTGTATGAAGTTTGGTAAAGATAGCATGTATAGTTATGAAGATATACTCCGTACAAAGGACTTTGTCACTGTTTAAGTCATGTTTCCATGGAAACCGCAAAAAATAAATATCATTTGTTGGTCTAGGCCTCAAAAGGCACATCTAGGGATCATGATTTATAAGTATATTAAGTTTGATGAAGACAGCGTGTATAGTTTAGGAGAAATGCTCCGGACAAAGGACTTGGTCATAGAGTCACTGTTTTAGTCATGTTTCCATGGAAACCTCAAAAAATAAAAATCATTTGTTGGTCTAACCCTCAAAAGGCACAATTAGGGATCATGGTTTATAAGTGTATGAAGTTTGATGAAGATAGCATGTATAGTTTAGGAGAAATGCTCCGGACAAAGGATTTGGTCATAGAGTCACTGTTTTAGTCATGTTTCCATGGTAACCGCAAAAAATAAAAATCATTTGTTGGTCTAACCCTCAAAAGGCACCTCTAGGGATCATGGTTGATAAGTGTATGAAGTTTGGTGAAGCTATCATGTATAGTTTAGGAGATATGCTCCGGACAAAGATTCGTGACGGACGGACAGACGGACGGACGGACGGACGGAATGAACGCTATATACCCCCGCTTACGCTGTAAGGCGGGGGTATAAAAATTACAATTAACGAAACGGCATTCCCGAATCGACTTGTTACTATAAATAGAAGGGGCGTATTATTTACAAGACTTAAGGAGGCTGCTCCATTGAACTCAAAGGGACCGCCATTTTGGTTTTGACTTTACTAAATAGGTAACTCAAATCTCCTCTCAAATTACTTTTCCCAACATATTCTCCAAAAGGACCTAACCAGTTGCTTGAAAAATATTGGCAATAGTGATATTCTACTGAGCACAAAAATGTTAAACGTAGAGACGGAGTTTTCCCTTCCATTTCGTCTCAACATAATCCAACCTGGTCCTTTCCTTTCTTTGTCAATTACAAAAAGCAAGAAGGAACAACCTTATAATCAACGATTTTTTATTTAGAAAAAAACAGCGAAAACGATTATTTTCTTTTAATTTACAACAGTTTATTTTAGATTTGACATTTTGCAAATTATGTAAGCAATGAGTTACTTTGGTTTGAGAAAATGGCTTCGAGGCAATCTCATTGTGTTACAATACGTTACCCAATCTGCCTGACATAGTGCAGAAACATTTTCATCTTATTTCAATGAGATTGGCTTAGAGAGAGAGAGATTTGTTTTTGAACAAACATCTAACATTCACACAAAAATAAGAAACCATATGATATGAGATCACATTATACAGGGTTTGGCCAGCAAACAAAAATATCAAAGCACAAAAATATATTTTATCAATAAATACAAATGTGAATAATCATTTTGTATGTGAACGTGATTGGTAATGTTCTATCCAAAAATACAAACCTTTTCTTTGTAAGGTGTTCTAAACTCGATGAAAATATGACAAAATGCAAAGATTTGCTATTTTAAATGCAGGAACCTTGATTTTTAGTTAATTTGGGTTTGGTCTTAACAAAAACGTTTCCTTTTATCGAGAAGCACACATATAATACTATATCTACCTCTATGGGCTATCATTGGAACAACACGACATAAAACTATATCGCTATCAATATTATTTTGTGTACATTTAAACATTTATAGAAACGAAACATTCCATTAACGATTAGGAAACTGGACAGAAGATAACAATAATAATAAAAATGCATGTTTCAACAATCTGAAGGTGATTCTTAACAATTGAAGAAGCTTACAACTATCCTATAGATAATAAAACATTTCTTTAAGTAACGATTTTCGAAAATGAAGAAAAAATTATTATTTGTTGTTGAAGGAACATATATTAGATTCTAGAGTATTTACATATTTACATAAGTCACCTGTAATATTCGTCTTCCCACTGATTGCCTAACTTGCGCCAGCTCCATGTTGATGAATCTAAATTAGCCAGTGAAGGAGACTGGCGCAACTTAAAGCCATGGTCGGGAAGTTGGAAATATTTAAGCTGAATAACCGTTCATTATCCTGCATCAACAAACCAATGTTTACAATAAATAGCTATCCATCTAGCTTTATGTACAGATCAATGTAATAATGTAGACAATAGTGCAGTATTCACATACGCGTGACACCAAATGGCTTTCCTCCGAGTTACATACATGTATTTACATTCATATTTACTTCTGGTAGTAACTGGGAGTTCTTTATGATGAAATAAGTTTCACAGATCGTATATGGCATTCTGAATGTCGCTCCCCCGAATTCCTTCCGGTACTGATCACAGTGGGTCACCCTGTATCAGTAGTTGCTTTCTCTGATGGTGCGAGGAGTTCCGACCAGCGGAAATCAATGAGTTACTCAGCACACTGCATCTTACAATGCGTGAGAAAATCTCTCACAATCGTGAGCTTTGATTTGGATTTGCAAATATGGACACCAAACAGAACAACAGTGTCTGTTCATGGAAACAGATGTATGTAAATATCCTGCACAATGGCGATATTCAAAACAATGATTGAAAATGATCGATTCACGAAAGAACAATCGTTTATATTCCTACAAACAGATAAATGCACGTTAAATGTATCTAACAAATCATAGAATGATTTAACACAACAAATACTTCACTGCTTTGATCAGAACAGAATCGAAGAGTTTCATTATCGAATGAAATCGGTCGGATGATGAAGCTTAAAAAAGACACATATTATTTTGCGAAACAAAGACAATGCATATATATCAAACTTGATTTTTTTATAAGGCATGTCCTTATTTCAATCACATTGACATTTCGGGCACTCGCGTAAGGTGGGAGGCCTTTCAGGGTAGATTTGTGCCTGAAGACACTTTTTTTATATCTACTCCTTGTCTATTACTTTTATCTACTCCTGTTAAACCTACTCTTTCATTTCTATATTGTTTCGCAGGACCCTTATTAAAGTAACTTCTTGATGGAAAGTCCTCCCTTTCCCTCAGAAAAACATACTTATTCTCATATAAACACTCGCCAATCATTATTTTTCCTCCGTGTCAATCTAATTCTGTAAACCTAATGCAAATGAGTTTTGGTTCACGTCATACAATACAGTACGATAGCATCCACATCAGAGCCTGCTCTCTTGGCATAACTTGCACTTACTGTGCTTGGATGAAAGATCACTTCAGAAACCCAAATTCATTGGGTACGATATGTTGCAGTCAAAAGTCTTAGTTCGGACTTGGTTAGTACATTTTATGTCAGTCTTTTTATGCAATGCATGCTGATATTTTGGGTTCCAGAATTCTTGAAACAATGTTCTTTTGTGGAAAGAGGCTAACCACAGGTCCACTTATTTCAGTTTCAAGGGTACGGTACATTGAGTTCCAGATGTTATGGTTTGGAGTCCTATCAGGTATCACCTTTTGGACTGTAGCAGTATCAGGTAGAGCCTTCGGTCATAAAGTTACCTCACTCACTAGGCTTTAGTTCGAGTCCAGATAATCACAGACATAGCCAGCACTATACCTGTACCGGGGCGGAATGACAACAGTTTGATCGCTTCACCACGGCTAGTCAGCAGTCTATAGGAATCATCTCTTTCTTCGTGCTTCTGTCAGAATCGCACTTCTGGGGATACCGTCGCCGTCTGTGACAACACAACACCTTCTTCAACGCAATCATAGCCTGACGTCTGAAGTTGACGTTGAGGAAGCTGTAGATGATGGGGTTGATGGCGTTGTTGATGAGGAAGAATTTGGAGAAGAGTTTGCTAGTCACGGCTGCTGTCGTGCTCTGAGTGTACTCTATGTCCTTGACGACGGATCGGATGATCATGATGACGATGGCGGGCAGATAACTGATGAGGAAGGCGACGGTTACGGCAAACAGGATGACAGTGGTCCGACTTACATGGAATTTGGAGGCGTAGGTTGAGAGACTAGCAAATCGAGAGCGGACGGTTTGGGTAGTGGACACTTGGTGAGGAGCGTTGCCATTACAGTTGCTGCAGGATTCATCGTCGCTGCCACTGGGCATGTACTTGACTCTTGCCTTGTCCTTCTTCTTCTCCAGGGGTTCCTCCTGGGGCTTGCTGATCTGGTAACCGATAACCATGTTCTGGCGGGAGCGGATCTCCACCCAGATCCTGATGTAGAGGACAGTGAGAATGATGAGAGTCGCCATGAAGATGATCATAAGGACGGCGTAGTAGACGATGTTGAATACCTTCTGTCTGTAGGCCTCGTCTATTGAACAGTCATATCCGATGATGTCTGTACCAGGGATACGCTGTCTTGTGATGCCGAATATCACTACAGCAGGGACGGAGAGGATTAGAGAAAGAACGGCGGCAAAGATGCAAGACATTTTGATCTTGAAGAGGCTTATAACCATCAGTGGACGGCAGATCTTAAAATAACGGTCAAAGGCAATCTCAACCAGAATACAGGCTGAGCCGTATATTGTGAAGGTTTCAGTCAACCGGAAGATCTTACACCCAGTAGAACTATAAAAGGCGTAGGAATATCTGAGATCGTAGATCTCTGTCGGCATCCCGATAAGACAGGCAACAAGGTCGAATATTGCCATGGTGAGGATGAAATAGTTTGATGACGTCTTTTTGAAGCGACGTCGGTAAACATAGACGACGAGGAGGTTGCCAAGGACTCCGATGACCATCAACATAGCAACGTAAATCATAACAGGAATGTAGTGGACTGCAAACACATCATTCGCCTCTTCAATTTTTGTCGTCTTCAACGAGGTCAAGGACGAATTGCAGACGGACTCGGAGCAGTTGACCCCCTCCGTTGACGTCATCTCGCTGCCGTTCATTGTCTGCAACAAAGGGAAATAACTATATGTAAAATAATACTTAATCGGATTTTTTGGTAAAGGATAAAGAAAATCGTTGGAATTAAGGTTGATTTTGTAATTGGAAAGATTGTTTATACGATTTTAACAATTTGTTAATGTTTAACATAGATAGAGACAAAAGAAACATAAAAGAATCCATAAATATCAGTGAAAACTATATAGAAATGTTTTTATCAACGAATTCTACCCTCACCTGACTTTTGAACATTTTGTCTCATAAGCTACACACAGTAGCCACTCAAAATAAGCTGACGTATGCGATAAGGCCCTTGTTGATTTGATGGTAACATACAATCATGATTCTAATTTTGAATAGGAACAATATTGATCAAGATAGATGTTTAATCTTGACAAACTTGATGGTCTGCACTTAAATCGCTTAAAAACTCTCATTATAACGCCCCGGTAAAATTATGTTTTGAGGGATGTTAGACACCAGCAAAGGACAATTTACAGACTAAGTAAGTTATTTTACAGGGATCGTCGGATATGAAGTGTTGCGATTTTAAGAGAGTACATTGATGTGTACCTTTCAAATTGATCCTCAGTCCATTGGCGGTCTACTAAACTAAATTCATAGCATTCATATAGAAAAATGTAAGGAAAGGTATTGTAAAGGATGATGAAGTAGTATTTAAAACACTCCAAATCTCGCTATAATTTCGTCCCAGAAGTAGCACAAAAACTACGTATTGACTACATATCTATTTACCTGATAGATAGAAGGTTTACTTTTGTTATCTACAATCTAGAACACTAGTATACGATTGGATGGTCATTAGATTGTCTTCAACTCGATATTTGCTTTCATTTAGGAGTCTTACAGATTTATCTGTTCAGATAATTTGAGGCTATTCAAATGATGTGAGGCCATTGCCAACAAATAAAATTGTATGTCAAACATGACATTCGACAGTCAACAATGGAATGTCAATTTATTTACTTTGTTCCAATAGTAGTCTTACCTGTACACTGAAGTTCATAATATTTTAAATCAAATTAACTTTAAGCCGAGAACTCATCTCATGAATAGTAAGTCTAGATTTGGAATGAACAACATATCTGAAAATCCCATACCTCTGATAATCCTTCATCAAATTAATGAAATAAAAGACAATCATTTTTTTAATCAATAATTGAGTGTTAGCTTCCACAAGTAAAGAAACTTTACATATATACAACACAGTTAGATGTACATAGTATCAGCACAATTCCACATTCCCCCAACAAGTAACAAAACCTTACCTCAATCATGACGTTTGCAATCATTTCTCTTTCTTCAACATTACAATCTACTTAAGATTTAGCTTATCCTCTGTTGATACCAGTACTAAATGCATACTAATGAGTTTACATATATACGTGAGAGACAGGAAGATGGACATAGTGCCCACTATCGTCCACAATAGTTCACATGATGCAGAGGAAACTCTCCTCGCTACAACTCATTGACAAGAGCACGATCTTCACACCTTTTCCTAGTGGCCACTGACCTACACATAACATACTGATCTATAGTAGTGTACCTACAAGTTTACCTACTGATACAAGATACGCTGATAGTATTTTACGAGAGAGAGAGAGAGAGAGAGAGAGAGAGAGAGAGAGAGAGAGAGAGAGAGAGAGAGAGAGAGAGAGAGAGAGAGAGAGAGAGAGAGAGAGAGAGAGAGAGAGAGAGAGAGAGAGAGAGAGAGAGAGAGAGAGAGAGAGAGAGAGTCTTTATTTCCTCCAGATGTTATTCCGAAGATTTACATAATCATTTACTTACAAACGAACAATTTAGATAAAAGAAAGAAAACAATAGAGAGACATGTATGTACAATCAATCCAGGTTATTTGAGTCTAAGAGATTTTACTCATAACATAGTAGCAAAGGCTGTCTGACAGAGTTCACAAAGACTGCAAATGCAATGATGATGTCAGTCCAGGTTTGAGTCTCTAAACATTCAATAGGATAAGTATCACCTCCAAATAGAAACGACAACATGTCGTCTTCGTCCAACATTTCAAATTCGACATATGTTTCGACATCAAGAAGATCAATAAGATAAGAGAAAAATCGATTTCTGCTCTGCATGAGTTTTTCACAATGTAATAATACATGACAGTCATAATCATTAGCATGTTTTTCACACAGTGAACATGCATTTGAAATGATATTACGGGATGCTATACGAATACAGAATTGTAAGATGTGTCTGTGTTGTGGGTAGAGATATTATATCCCATAATATATGATAACCTAGATTACAATGTATTTTTCTGTACCGGCACATGCACATATCCCTGGATTGTGTCAAAGACCACCTTTCTCCATTTGCATTTTGAAAGGAAAACTCCACGTTTAGTATAAGAGGTTATGTAATTGGCAAGTTTATATTTTTTCGCAACTTCCAGTAGATTTGTTGTTACAGCACTCGATAAAGCAGGTTGTGTAACAGGCACAAAATATATTCTTAGCTGTATTGTTACATTTTGAATTACACAGGCGTCCTAGAAATAATAATTAACATTTGTCAATATATCCATGAAGGGTCCAGAGGCCAAAATTAGATATTGTTGATTCACAGGGTGAGCGTTTGTCTAGACCTTGTACTGTACGTGCAAAATATCTTTGGATTCCCTCAAGCAAATCAACACATTGACCACTAATTTTGTATAGCACCTCACAGCCATATAGACTTGTTGTTAAAATCATTCGCAGCCATATCCTGACACTGACAGAAGGGTGAAGATCGCTGCTGTTCATTCCAATTAATCATAATGAATTGACGCCCTGTCGTGCTTTTTGGCAGTATTTATCTACGACTTCTTTACAAGAGAGATTGCGTTTTAGGAGAACGCCACCATAACTTACAGATGTAGATTTGGGAATATTAAGACATCCAAGTTTTAGATCCTTTGAAACAATCTTGGGCTTATTTTTGGAAAAAATTACAATGGTACTTTTTGATGGGTTGTATGTCAGGCGCCATTTCGAAGCATATTCATGAACAACTTCTAGTAAAGATTGTAAGCCCCGTGAAGAGGTACTGACAAGTGTAGTATCATCGGCTAGCAGAACAGTTGGAATATCCATACCATTTACCTACTGATACTAGACAACACTGATCTAGAAGTGTACCTACACGTTTACCTATTGATACTAGACAACACTGATCTAGTAGTGTGCCTACACGTTTACCTACTGATACGATACTACGCTGATAATAATTTACCTATACATTTAACTCCCAATGCAAGATACGCTAGTAATATACCTACGCGTTTACCTTGTTGATTGAAGTTATATGAGAATTATAATCTAAAAAAATCGTACTCATAAAGATAAGAGTAGTTTTACTTAGAAAAGGATATTGGTTAACCCACGGTTCACAACAAAGGAGCCATGGTCTATCTTATTGTAGTATATATAACACTGCAAGTATACCATTGGGTTTACATATACGTGAAAAATGGGAAGATACACATGATAAAGAAATACTGGTACTTCGCATTTTATTTATCTTGGTGTCTATTGATATGTCGATTTGAATTAATAGAATCACTCAAAACTTAATCATAATTAAGAATCAAAGTAGGTGAAATGTACTATTTTTTAGGTTAAATGTTTAATACCTACAACGAATCTCTTTTTTTTTTAAAACAACAAAGACAATCGTTGAAAACAGAAACGATTGCCTTATATACAAATGATTCGAACTAATAACAAGACTCTTATTAATCCGTTCTCAGCAGTAAAATCATATGAATTAAGAGTTACCTCCCGTTGAACTGATCAGCCGAGTACTTTTAGTACCACAACTTGGCTCAACAATTAAGAATGGAAGAAGAGCCGGCAGTGTCTCGTTTCAGGGAGTATCTGAGAATACCTTCAGTGCATCCAGACCCTGATTATAGTAAGTCTTGAAACATTAAACAAGTTTTAATAATGTCAAATAACAATCCGATGGTCAGCAGATAGCAATTAAGATGGAAGGTACTGTTGTAAATTCAGAGATGTACAGTAGACTAGCTCTACTTCTATATTGTACTTTGATTTTGCAATGACAAATGGAGCTTCTTTTTTTCTAATAAAACTGCAATATTATATTTATGGTAAGGTCTCAGCTTATTAGATTGACATGTATACAGTGATGTACACAAATGTCTTAGTAACATGTTAAATATTTGAAAAGTAGAGTAAAGTCCTCAAATTTCGTCCACTTAAAAGGTCTGCCTCATACTCAACAATGTTTAACCCTCGCTGGTCCCGTCTAATAATTCTAGGTCAACTGTTGACCCACAGAGAAATCTCTTTGTTACAAGAGATATGATTGGCTGACATATAAAGGGTGGTAACTCTTATGATTAATTTACGTAAACGATAGCGGTACACGTCGTGCTATTTCGTCCACCTTTCTCGTAATTTCGTCCACAAGATTTTCGACACCGTAAACATGTTTTATGTTTTCGTCCACTTACATTTAACCTTAAAAAGAGGAAAAATATATGTTGATAGTGTAGATCAATTCAATAATATTCATGTAAATTAGGCTAGATGCAAATTTTTTACTTATAAACATCTATATGGCGGGTTTTCCAATATCATTGAAAACGAGAAACTATCCTCAGTTTGGCATTTAGAGATGAAAGAATTGAATATTTGAATTGAATTCAAGACACATGGTATTAGATTAAGGCTCTTATTTCAGCCAAATAGACAGACAGACAGATTTTATTTGTATATAAGTGGCCTTGAGGCCAGTACATGTGTAAAACGTAAGTATAACAGATATGCACTACCTGTAAAGCACATTGCTAAAAACCAATTAACAATTACAATGTTTTCTTAACTTAAATATGTGGTATAACAGAAGAGCTAACTTCAATAACAAATCAACACTTTCAGTGTGCAATAACATACGGAATTTAGCTTTGGAAGGTTGTCTATAGAAAAAGCATGGCAAATACTTTATTCGGATTTCTGAATATTTTGGACAAACTAGTAATACATGATACTCATCTTCCTGAGAAAGAGAACAGAATGAACATGCAGTTTTTATTGTGTTTAAGATGTTTGCAAAACGTGCTTCTTTAACCTTGAAGTTGTGAGCGTTAAATCTAAATTTAGTGAGCGCACGTCTGAGTTGTACTGACTTGATATAAAAAAGATAAACTTCTGTACTGTTGCAATATTTAAAATCCGAATAGAAATTTACACAGGTTGATGACGATAATTCATTAAACCAGTCTTGTTGGTAAATATCTCTACATCTCTGTTTGAATAGTTGGATAAAATATTGAGTATTACTTACATTTTGGGCAAGCCACACATGTCCGAATCCATGACTAAACAGAATATTCCGAACAAAAGAGACTCAATTTGTATCGTCAGTATCATCTAATGCTTTGAGAACTTTATAACTGCCTCTTAAATACCGTGTATTTGGCTGTCTCAACAGTCTAAGCCAGTATATGACCCGACAACGGGCATTGATAAATATAGGAAAACCAAATAGCCAAATAAAACACTTATGAAACATATAATACTGTCACTTGAAATATGCGATTCATATCATATTGAATCAAACTCATGGAAAACCACGAATGTATGTGTAAGGCGATTCATTTAAGAATTATAATTTTTATCACAAGATGATAGTACAAATTACACGTGAATATAATTACATTTATAATCATTGTGCTTGCTATTTATTTACTGGTATTCTTTCGCATAATTAATCGTATGAGGTAAAATTATAAATAAGGTTTAATTTGGTTATAAATCTTTTCAATATCAATTTCGATTAGTCAAATGCTGATATGAAAATTGCAGCTATTGCAGTGTAAAAACTCAAGACGCGACAGTTTTCAAGTTCTTTTAATTGACTTTACATCAATTCAATGGAAGTAAAAACATTTTTGATAGTTTTGAATTCCACTGATTCGGTAGTTGGACGGAACTGTGCAAGTTTCAGTAACAGTTTTTTGGCCATACGTATACAGAGAGCGAGCCGCACTTGAGCATTTGTGACTGCAATTTGCCGTGAAATTCGGGGTTTTTAAGAGCACACGTTGCAACAGAAATTTTAGAAATTCCTGTTCCTCGTCATAACAATTAAGCATCAGGCATATATAAGTTTTCTAATATAAAGTTCAGAAAGGTTCTTGAACGAAAACGTCCTTCACGTTCCCTCCTCGAAAGGGAATTAGTGACCTTCAAGTCTGAAAATAATTAAAATAAGTTTTTAAAATGTCTTGGCTTTAAATACGGATAATTAATAGTTAATATTGTTCACAAAAATCGGCTTTTTTCGTAATTCAAGTTACATAAAATTCCATTGATAGTGTTTAGATCTACAGTTCAAACTTTATTAAGTGTGGACGAAATTGCAAAACACCGCTTTTTTTAGTCTTCAAATTTCGTCCACTACATTTTTTTGATAATTAACAAATTATTTCATTTTTTTCCAAACAAATGTTTAATTCATTTAGTTCCGAGCTTCTTATAAGCCCATTTCATTCGTTGTCCAATCAAAAACCAGAAAGTTCGCCTAGTTATCTTTGGAATCTCTCTTATCTTTATCTAGCGCTTTTTGTTGACTTTGAAATCGGGGAGGGGGCGGAAAGAACGTGACATAACAATTATGTCACCAATATTAACCAATCGCCTTCGTAGAATATATCATGTGATTAAAATTATGCGATTGCTATTCTTAGACACGCGCAAGTGAAAAAACACAACGATATCGGGTTTTATGAGTCAGCTAGACTCTTTATTCAACAAGTGGACGAAATATCAGGACTGGACGAAATTGCGAGATTTTACTCTATACAGAAGTTCATTTATCTGAGGAACTATAGATACCATCATATAATCCCTGAAAAGTATTCGTAAACCACTGCATTTGGTTTATTCATTTAGTACGCCTTTCGCAAAAGTGAATATCCTTGGTCAGCACTGGAGACTGAAGTAATTTTGCCACGGTTACCTCGATAATAGGGTCACTGGCCATACATGAAAGGGAAATAATATTTAAGATGTTATCTTGAGGATAATATAGTTTATAGAAAGTATAGCCTAGTTAAACAATATGGGTTGCGAACATATATGCTATACTCTATATATATGCCTACAAGGATCGATATTGAGATGAACCCAATGTGTGCCAATATGATTAACATGACATATCATATATCGGTTCATTCATAAACATGAATTGTTTAAAAAAAAATGATAAGCTTCTCTTAAGAACAGTCTTTTTTTTAAATTTCAGGTAAAATTATAAAATTTTTGTCAACACAAGCTGAAGATATTGGACTTGAATACCAAACTGTAGAAGTAAGTTAATTATACTTATGAATGAAGGCTTATAATCTCATTCAAAGTCCTTATCATTAACTACAAATATCTCAAAGTATTTTAAATTGATAGTTTGATTTAAATGCTTTATAAAGAGATAAGGATAAAGATAGCTTTACCTAAAATTTTTATATAAAAATTATTGAAACATGTCCTTACTTTAACTTAACCTTTAAAGTTAAAATCTTTTATTTTTATGACAGTAACTTTTTAAGGGTAACAATACAAAGTATGACTGTCGCTGTGGATCAATATTATGTATTACAGACTGCCCCAGGGAAGTTATTTGGTATCTTAACATGGAAGGGAAGCAACTCCGCTCTGCAGGCTGTTGGCTTATACTCTCACACAGATGTTGTTCCAGTATTTCCAGTAAGAAGTGTTCCTCACTGAGTTAATTTTGGATATTTAAAGAGCCTGACCTTTGCATGTTTCGCCACGTTGATTTTGGTGAAGTGATATGAAAAAAGTGGCTCTACTTTAACTAATTTTACAATATTATAAAAATTAACTATATGTATGGAGAGAAAATATCCACACATTTAAAAATGAAACATGATAAGATTTAAAACCAGTGATTTGTAGTGCCATGGCTAGGCTTTTCACACCCATAGCCCCAATGAACTTCTCATTCTTGTTTTACTGCTAAGTGTGCACACTCACTCATCTAGTTGTTAAATTTAAATCTACCAAAATGTTACTTTCAGTAACTTGTTTCAACTGGGTTATGTTATAATCATGTACTAATCTAGAATGACCCCTTAAATGCGTTTTCACAAAAATACCGCAGTAGGTCTCTCCTTTTCAAGTATTAAGGAGCTGATATTTGGTATAAGCAGGACTAAACTCATAAGGACAGGAGGAGAGAAGAGTATTTTCCAATGATTTACAGAAGTTTGGTGGAAAAACATCCTGTCCATTAGATTTGGAATGCATCAAAAGACTAATGGTTGGGGAATAGAAAGAAATATGTTACGAACTCTATTTGGTTAGCCTGCATATTAATATTTATTTACAGGTTATAAGATTATTAATTAATGAAAGGGTAGGTTCTCTTTCAGTTTAATCATGTTACTGAATATTGAAATGTTATGGCTGTCGGGTTTTGCTTAATGGGTCGTGGAGGAATGATAATTCATATTCGTGAACACTAAATATGTATCCTGGTTTTTTAATAGTTGTTCATAACTATCCTATAAAAACTTACTGATTGTTTGCCAAAAAGTGAGCATTTTCGTCAACATGCTAATGAATGTGATATAATGCTCTGTTTTGTGATAATTAGCTTGTGGCATCTAGTACTCAGGAGATATACCTTGATCTCACACATGGCATATCTCCTGTGGAATACAGATTTGGATGATGAATATCACTCGTCAGTTCTATATTCTTGGTATGTGTTCTCCAGGAGCACTGGAAGGTTCCTCCCTTCAGTGCAGAGAAGATGGAGAATGGTGACATTGTGGCGCGAGGTTCTCAGGTATATTGACTGAAGTTACTTCACAGAGACATTTGCACATCTGTAGTCAGTCACTTACTTATCGTAAAATATTCATCATAAACTGATTTGATTTGCCCTTTATCAATTATCAATCCATTTATCTGTTGTATAGATTTGTTGTCAAAAATATTACCTCTTTAACATAATTTCATCAAAATCTCAACTGAATATATTTTCTTTTTTTATTCAGGATATGAAATGTGTTGGAATGCAGTAAGTCATTATTCTCATCTTTCACAAGTTATCAGATTTTACATATTCTTTGATATAAGAAAGTTTTTGGAAACTTAAAGACAGCTTTATTCGTCTTCTAATCATCTGCATGATTCCTTATACATAATGCATGCACAATACATCATCATTACTGGTTCTAATCACTTTCTCTATCTCTGTATCTGCCTCATTTGTTTTAACAACACTCATTTCCAATTTATTATGACAACAATGTGTGTAAATAATCTCTCAAACAACTTATCACTTGCTTGAAAACATTAGTATAAGCGTAGTTTTCCCAGAATAAAGAAGTTGAAAATCTACAAACTTGCCTCTATCATCTCAACTTCTAGAATGCCAATGAAAAAAAATGGCTTAATCTGACAAAAGTTTGAACTTGCTGAAAGCTCAAATAAGATTTCCATGCAACTTGTAAAAATAATCATAATAAATCTTTAGACTTTGTCTCAGTTAACCCCAATTACCTTTAGAATTAATAAGCAATCAGAAGTCCCTAATTAATCAGTAGTTATTTAAATAAATAGAAATTTGTATTATTCTCAAGATACTCCTGTTTGTTTAACAGAATATTATTCAAAGACTTGTTTTTTTAAATTATTTTAGTTATGCTTTCTACAGCAAAATTATGAGTGTATCTGCCCTTATTAAAAATAAACCAATTTCTGTCCAGTTATGTCTAAACTCAGGTAAGGGGTATTATAATTTTTTTTATGGTAACGCTGGATTAAAATTATGAATTCTTAGAAACTTACTGTTTAAACAATGATAATGTTTGTAAAGAAAATTTCTTTGGCTAATGTTACATAACCTCTGTTCATGCTACTGTTTGTAAGTCTTGCTTACCTCGTATCATACTTTTCAGATACTTAGAAGCAATAAGGAGACTAAAATCTCAAGGAAAAGTCTTTCCAAGGACAATTCATGTTATGTTTGGTCCAGGTAATTATTTGTTGGAAATATTCATGTACACAAATCTAATTAGACTATGTAAACATCTGTGCCAGGCAGGGGACGTTTAATTAGTGATGGAAGGAGAGACAGGTCTTTCATTTGGACCAGCTTGTCTTTATTAAGAATATGTGAGTTCCGGTTGATACAGGATATTTGTAAGAAATGTAAGAAACTTGCTCTCACTAATCAAGTGTCAGAAGTGTTATGTGGACTGTAAACTAACTATAGGATAAGCATAAATGATGCACGAGATCTATTCTTAACAATTGAGAATGTTATGTTAGATAATGTTCATTATCAGAATGAAATCATCAATGAACCTAACTAAAGCCCTTTTGAGGGACTGCTAATGAAAATTGGAAATAAGGTTAGGTTGACAATGTTGTACCTAGAATCTGAAAGTTCTACATGGTAAAAATATATGCTAAGGGAAATATCAATCAATTTTGATTAATTCAAAAGTTTTCAAGGATATATCGCTTCATTTCATTTATGAGCCTGGTAAAACGTTTCTGAAACTAAATTTTGATAAGAATTGATTTCAAGAATGTCGTGGTTTCTTTCAGATGAGGAGATAGGAGGACAACTAGGAATGAAACTATTGGTCGACCGTCCAGAGTTTAAACAACTCAACCTCGCATTTGCCTTAGATGAGGGTAATCAAATTAAATTGTTACTTCTTTATCAGTTCTACAAGTCAGTAAAGAATATATATTATTCTTTTTATAGTCTTTAAGATGTTGGATTTTTACTGTACATTTTATTATATTTCATTTAATGATTTGCTATGTTTGATTTATTATTTTCAGGTGTTTTGCCAAAATGTTCAAAAGTCAGGCACACAAAATCTCTGATGTATAACTGATTATTTTTATTATATTGGCTATTTTGGTTGAAATTTATCAATCATAGTCTTCTCTAATCTGTATATGTTCGTATGCTAGATGAATTGAGATATGAAAATCTAATGTTCTAACTGTTTCAGGTATCGCCAACCCAGGGGACAAGATGCGGGTGTTTTATGGAGAGAGATCAACATGGTGTAAGTACCGTATGCAGAAATTCATTAAATTCATTTTCTAAAAACTCCATTAATTAAGGACCAAAATTCTTGCACCACCAACAGAAAAATTAGAATTCTCTCTCCTTAAAATAGAATTTTCTCCCCTTAAAACCTTGTCCTCTAAAGTCCAGAAAGATGTAACTGCCTTCATGAGGATAATCTATCGGCTACAGTCCGGCATGTTGCTTTTGGGGAAAATTACATGAAAAATGCACTATAATTTTACTTATTTTACAACATTATAAAAATAAAGTATATGTATCAATACAATCTCCACAAATTAACAAATGATTTATGATAAGACTAATCAACAATGTCTTGTAATGCCGTAGCAAGGCTTTCACGCTTGTAGCGCCGATGAATGGCTTTACTTTTTCTTGGTTTTTTTTACTGAGTGTGCGCTATCAAGTAAATCTAAATCAACCAAATGGATTTGTTATAAAGGTGCATTCAAATTTTTTTGAGATGTTGTTTTTGTCACATTTAATGATGAACTTGAATGATGTTTTGAATGAATATCATCATAATTTGTGTTTTGACACATGTGGAATCCATATGACAATTACAGGATGTCTCTTTAACTACTCTTTTAAAAGTAAACCAATAGTATTACTGCATGGAAAGAGCATGCAACACAATTGTGGCAATACATTGCAGTGAAACCTTGTAGCACCTGCTGTAGCAGAGATCAAAGCAAATAATTCTTTATGTTAAATGCATAGAAGTTATTTTGATAAAAAATGCATTTTCACTAATATGAATACATTCTCTATTCTAGGGGTGACATTTCGATGTAAAGGTAAACCTGGTCATGGTTCGGCTTTCATAAAGGACACAGCAGGGGAGAAGCTGGTGAGCTATCATGGCATAGATATATCATCCTGCTCCATCAGCGTATTTGAATCTGCAGAATTGAGCAGGATGGATATATACATGCTTTTTTATACTTTATAATTTTAACTGTACAAAATATGTATGTAAAAACTTGTATTGAAGAACATGGTCAGATATATAGAGGTGTTTTGTGTTCATGAATGTTGAGATATTCTAATCAGTTTACAAACATATCTTATTTTAAATACCTTCCATTCCTGAATAATCTTGAATATCTTATTTTTAGGCAGTTGTAAATGATTAATTTTAAATGATTATTTTACTTTTATCAACGAGCCTCGGATATTTGTAAATTTTATCAACTTGCGTTGATATATTTGATATCAGAAGACACTTGGGTGAGATTCTCTATTTATCATCCAGAATCATTTTTCATTTCGATTCCGTGAAAAATGTGTATATCTGAACACTGCACTACTCTAAGACTCAGTGGAGTGATGTCATAGCATTGTGATGTCATCATGTTTATGACGTCATAGTATTGTGGTGTCATTACTTGATGATGTAAAACAATTGTGATGTCATGAACTTGACTGTAATAGGGTATTGTTCAAAATCTACTGTCAAAACGATATTTCCAAGGAGATATCAGTTGATCTTCCACAAGCGATATCTCCTGTGGAACACAGTTTTGGATGATAAAATCATATACTAATAACATACATGGATAAACTGGAATGTCCTCTGAAATAAATTTCTACAAAAAATACCCCAATAGGGATGTCTTTTTATGGGTGACTTACCACACCTAATGTAAGAGGAAGAGTTTAGGATAAGGTTATCTATCTTTTTACCATGTCTGCGTCATAGTCAAATAAGTATTAATAATTTATATTGCTAACATGCTTCTTTACTGTTTATGAAGAGAGTTTTTTTCAGTCTAAGCTACTGAACATTGCAATGGAGTTTCGGGCAGAGCAGGAAAAAAGGTGAGCTTTAAAACTGGATATATCTACTTGAAATATTTTCTAGCTCGTTGAGGAAAGCACTCTAATAATAGGTTGAAGGCATACCAATTTATGTAGATCCAAATCTTAACTGAACATTTTTTAAAAAGCAACCTTGTTGTCATTTCTTTGACTTAATCACAAGTTGGGTTTCAGATTAATAACTAGGTATTGTTTCAAGTTTCAAGTTTTATGCTACCATTGTATTTCAAAATAACTTTCATTCTTACTTGCATTTCATATTCTTCATCTTTATCATCATACAACTTAATTCAAGGGGTTCTTATTTCATTAAGAATAAAACTTAAATCATCACTATCAGTATATTGATAATGAAGGAAATGATGAAGAACATGTCATGAATAAGAATATAGTATATGATCATAACATATATAGAGATTATTACCCGAGGAAGTGTGTCATATGACGAAATGAGTGCGAATTTTTGTATTACCCGAGCGAGAGCGAGGGTTATACACAAGTTCGCACGAGTTTCGTATAAGTCATATGACACAATTCCGAGGGTTATAATTTCTTTATTACCGATTCTATTTCATTTAAAATACACCGAAAGCGGCCTGCTTTCTTTGCGGCGGCCCGCTTCAGTGACGTCACGAACAATGGTTTGATGACGTCACAGACGACGTAATACGGTAACTCGCGCTGAAACAATCGTTGCTTGGCAAAAGTGATATGTGCACATGTGCTCATATTGAAAATATGTCACCGCTTATGATTGCCCATATGGGTAATAAATGATATTATGTAATATCATAATGTATTACAAGTAATCAGAAAGATTTATATATACATGTATTTTTGGAAGGTTGACCTTTGACCCAGACCTGACACTTGGAGATGTAACCTCAGTCAATATCACCATGGCAAATGTAAGTGTTGTTTATATATTAAGATTTTTATGTTACTATCATAAGTCACTTGTATCAAATGGAATATTACAATACATATGAGTGTAATAGTGCAATTGTGATAAGAGTTTGAATCCAGGAGAAATGAGAAATACATGTGTAATGTCACATTCTACCCATGGTTAACTTACTCCTGTCGCATGTTTTACCAATGTCCATGGTCCCAGTGGTATTGTCAACTTTCTGTGATATCAGATGTGATGACAGCCGTGGAATAAGTTTGATAGTTCCAGTTAACCCTTATTCACTATTTCAATCATTCTTGGCAGAAAAATAAATCCATTTTTCACCTGAAAGTTGACAACTTTGTGGTTATTAAAGCTTATGGTATTTACAATGTCACTTACAAACTACAAACACTTATACCTTTTGGGCAGACTACCCAATGCCAGCCTTCAACATGAAGAAGCTGTACATTATACATGATGAAGGAATTGTTATTTCTTTCAAATGCCTTTGAGTGTTAAATTTGCTCGAGTTTTTTTTTCTTTTTTTTTTTTTCTTTCAAATTTGCTGTAACCAGAAAAAAAATAAGTTAAATATGATTTCTACCTGAACCCCATACCTATTTACAAAATTACTTCAATTATTGATGGATCCAAGGCAAGTAAGCCATCATTTTAGTAATATCAGTTTGAGTTATAATTATCATAATACACAGGGAGGTGTCCAACACAATGTTGTCCCAGCCGAGCTGACAGCTGGTACGTATTGACAAGTACATGTAACATGTACATGCATACATCCATCCATCTATCCATACAAGTAATTTTACTACAGGACAGATTTCACAAAATTGAGATACCACTCAGCATGAGAACTTTTTGTTATTTTATTTTCAACTTTCATTGACCATCAATTACAAAGTTTCATTTTTTTTATATGTTTTCTTTTTTCTGAAAATTTTTTTCCATAGCAGAACTTGAACCTCTTCCCAGGTTTCACAAGATTTCTTTTGATACATTTTACAGTTTATATTCTTTTTTTGCTAAGGATATAGTTGACTTTTCTTGCTAAAACATTGAAATTGATGACATGAAATATACTCTAAGACTGTGGTTAACTCCAGGTCTGGACATCCGTGTTCCACCTACGGTTGACCTGCTGCAGTTTGAGAAGGAGCTGCAGCGTTGGTGTAAAGAGGTTGGACCCGACGTGTCGCTTGAGTTTGTTGTGGTGCGTCTAACATAAATAGTATGACATTGATGTTTTTATATCAATTCCTGTATAAGCTACAGATACAATACATCTCGGAGCTCCAGTTTGAGATTTCTTTTTCGTCAAATGTTATACTGGATGCGTAAAGTAAACGTCATTGGTTAAGCACTTATAAAGAATTATGATTATAAGTATGATATCAACATTTTAAATTCTTACTACTGTTAGCATTTTGTTAACATGATAAGAGGCATGTTTTACTACAACAGAAAGCAGACTGCCCCCACCTTGTGTGTACAGAGATGTCAGACCCCTGGTGGGCCGCCTTCAAAACAGCCTGTGACTCACAGTAAGTATAGATTAAATGCTTCTACAGTTACTTAAAAAGTCTTCTTGGGTGATCATTAGTAAATATCCAACAACAACATAATAATAATAATCTGTGGCAAATCAAGTGGGGGAGGGATAGTTTGTGTTTATTTTCATGAGGTTAAAACATGACCCCTCACTCTAATCCCTCATTGAAATCATGGTGAATCAGTGTAAGCATTCATTTCTATAGTGTAATAGTATGTCCTCCATGAGGTTTAAATTTTTTTATTGGCTCATCCACTTGCAACTCTACTTGAAAATATTGATAGGATATGGATCTTATTAATCAAACAGGTAAAGAGATGATAAAAATAGCACCCTGTAAACTGTTGCAAAAAGCTCAATACTTCTTAAGGAAATCAATGCTAAGGATATGTTTCCAAATAAATGTATGCACGAGTTCTGCTCCTTCAGGTCGATTAAGCTGAAGAAGGAGATATTCCCTGCCGGTACAGACAGCAGGTTCTTAAGAGCAGTGAGTATGGACATATGTAGACATTATTATGATGTCAATAGCTACAGACTTGAATGTACACCTTATAAAACTGTTCTGTTGTAACCCATCTATATGTAAGACACAATCAGTGCCACTGAACTTCTCATATTCAAATATAATTAATCGAAAACTAGAGGTCACTCATCCATAAGTAAAACGAGACCATTTTTGCTTAATTTCTCACATACTTAATATCATTGCTGGTTAATCTTCCAGAACAACATCCCGTCTCTTGGCTTCTCCCCAATGAACCATACACCCATCCTACTTCATGACCATAATGAATTTCTCAATGAGAAAATCTTCCTGCGAGGGATTGAGATCTACAGTGCAATAATACCAGCCCTGGCCAGCGTGTCCACATCTTGATTCCACCCGAAAGTAAAATTATAATACTACAATAAAATTATTCAAGTATCAAATATGCAAGATATTTATAAAGCTCTTCCTTCTGGCAGAAAATGAATCAAAAAGGGCTATTGACAATTCCTATCCTCATACATGTCTGACTGTTTTAATAATGCTTCGTTGTTTAATATTTTATAGATATAAAATAGGATTTAATAAGAAATATAGAATTTGGGGCTTACTTCCAGATCTGGCAGACCTTTGGCATCTGACTGTCCACAGTGGTTTTTGCTTGTATTTTGGCAATATTAATTAACTTTATATCATTGATTCACACACTTAGTATTTCAAGCAAGAGTTAAGTGTAGATTATAATCCTCCAAGTCTTTATAAGTTATATTTTCAGTATTTTTACATATTCTAAAGGTTTTACGCGAAAACATTGGCAACCCACACATATATGATATTTGAGGTTGAACAATAGTTATCATTTGTAGGAGAGTGACTGCCCATTGTATAGATATGTTTATTGGACAAAGCAGGGGCATGATTTACTAGTGTTAACACATTTTTGTGAATCTAAATATTTTTTTCATATATTCTTAAAATAAAAAAACTTTCTTAACTTTGACTTGTCTTTTGAGTTCATGAAATATCCTGCATAAACATTTAATAAATAAATTGAAGATATACATCTGTCTTGTGATAGGATAGATTACATGATTAGGACATTGTAGATTGGAGATGACATTATTGTAAAGTTACTTTATGAAGGTAAACAGCTTGGACACGTCAAACACAGGTATCAAGACTTAATATTGATTATGCTATCAAGAGGATGCACTATCCATACCTATATATAAACAAAGTATTTCTCAAGAAAAGACTGATTGTCTATTTGTATTTTACCCATGAGCAGATTGGATAATGCCAGGGCATTGTTCAATGATGTCAGAACATTCTTGTCTGTCTCTAGTGACTGGATAGGAAGCCTAAGCTTATACCTATATTAAGTGCCTTGCATTCTGATTGAAATTTCATTTTCTGAGAGTGAAATTTAATTTTCTGAGAGTCAAATTTCATTTTCTGAGAGTCACCCCAAACCAATTGGTTCTTTACAGTATTTTGATACTAAGTAAGGCACACAAAAAAAAGAACCCCACAAGGTTACCTTAGCAAATTTTCTTCTCTTCAGGCCTTGCGGATATGACCCTATGTGACCCTCTGTTAAACATTTATTGATCTATGGTATACAGGTGCTAGCTGCTCATGTTGGTCCTTGGTCAAACAAATCTAACAGGTAAATCTATCACATCTGTTTATCAAACACATTGACCAACATACATACATAATATTTACATTAATGCAAATAAACAATCTATCACCACAGAGGTAGCTCATGTCATTATATCCTTTACTAACCCCTGTTTTAATGGGAGCACGGCTCTGAGGGAGAGGATTATTAATAAATGGTTAGATTCTGTTCTGGCAGAGCCTTATTTCTAGATGCAAACTTGCACCATGTTTAACAAGTAGATACTATTGCATCATGATTCTTAATAAAAAAAGGTGTTACTTTACTAGTTTTTGTATGAAACTATGCATTGTGAATAAGTTTTAAAAGGTTGTAATACCTAGTATATTTTTTAACACAAACTACCCCAGCAGGAGTGTTGTGTTGTGTTTGAGGGCTGTAGTACTGCTTTTTTTACTTGAACATTTACTAAATTGTTTTTAAACAAATTAAGACTCTATTCGAACTGTTCACCATTATATTCAAAACTTTATTCTTTTTTTATTTCCTTTTAACTTTATTCATTTTTGTTCATGTATATACAAATTCAAACATGCATATCCATAGAGAAACAAGACATTTCAACATAGTAAATTCAAAACTTGACAAAATATGATATTATTGTGATTATTGTTTGATCAATTTGGTAGCACTGTACACATTGAACTTGAAATTGAAACAATGTTATTCGACAATTTTTATTAGATAGGTTTTGAACATTACGTTTTGACTTTTTAAAGGCGCGGGATCCATGTTACACTGTGCGTTTTCTTTCGAAAAAAAGACTCCACATCTTTATTTAATACTATGATACAGCCGATTATTATTAAAAAGGTAATTCTTAGCGGACAGACGTAATTTCTCGTTAAAATTAAGCTATTGCTGAAATGAGAAATTCGTGAAACGAAAAGCGTAATGGCACTGTATCGAACGCACTAGATAATGTTTCCTCCTCCAGTGTAGTGGAATGGAACAAGGAAAAGGTACTTCTCAGATCGTTACACATGTACCCCACAGGCCAATTGCGTGCTTTTGTTAGATATACACTCTAGCGTCATGACTTCTCTGTACTCAATGTTTGTACAATCATTGGAATAAAAAAAATTGTAATTACAATGCACTTTCATCGACCTCTCCTAATAACATAGAATCCATTCGTGATTTGATAACTCTTCTCTATGCTCAGACTGCCGTGTCGTTGCCAAGACATTGGAAAAATGGGAAACCAAAAAGAATAGTTCCTTTTAAAGACGGAAAATATTCTTTTAGGTAACCCCAAACCTTTAAGAGTCGGAGTCCTGAAAAATAATATTTTTCATGAAAAAACGACACGACTGTGAATATCATGAAGCTACTCCACCCACCATGTGATCAATATCGTACGAGTTCAGGTCGTGAATAATCCTTGTATTGCAGTGCTTGTCAGTCTGACATGGTTTATAAGGAGACGGGACACGCAACGAACTGAATAATTGAACACAATCCTCTGGGTTTGTGGAAATAACACAGGTAGCAAGTTCTTTAACGACTTCTAGTAGATCTTTTTCAATCTGATTTCAAATAGGATCCCGGTGATATCTACAACAATTTTCTACGACGAATAACGATCTATAGAGTACATGAAGCTATTTGTTAAGTATCTTATCACCGATTTAGACATTTTAAAAAGTTCATCGGTAAATTATTCCAAAATATTTTCTGTAGAAAGTAATGATCTAGATACAGGCTTGTAATGATTTTCCAAAGTTTTGTATTCATTCTAATAATTCAATTACTCAGATATCTTATCATGGATTCTTTGCGTCTTCCTTTCTTGTTTGAATAAATAAAGTAAACGTGAGAAGACCGCCTACATAATGTTAGCACATCGCAATGCCCGTAGCATTTATTTAATCTGATATCAAGCTTATCTACCGGTTGAGTATTGAGTGATAGTATGTTTAGATTTCACGATAAAACTGTTTCATTAAAGATTTTTTTCCAACACATTTAACTCAACTCTTAGCTTTCCTGATCACCTCTGTTACAAGTATAGCATTTTCTGGGCTAGAAATAAGAAATCCTAATGGTTGCCAAACAAGACGTTAATATTCCTAGATGCATTGGAACGATGTGTATCAATTCTACAAAACTTTTGACTGGATGAATACAAATCCCTTTAAGAAATGTTTACAAAACATAAAACTAGCGTTATAAGGTATTAATTCCAGCGCATCACCACCCACGGTTCGCTATTTCCAGTCGATGCTCGCGGGTTTTGCCACAATGGTGTTGCGGGCTTTCTTCCTGCAAAAATACTTGCAGCAGTGATATAAGTGAAATTCTCTTGAAAGCGGCGTTAAACCCAAATCAACTCACCTCACCTTATTAGGCATTAATGACAGAGGATCAATTCTTCGATGAGCACTTGCATTTCATATTTAAAAAATGAACATGACGGTCAATCAGAAAGGCGTAATCAAGTAATACTCTCTCTAGAAATTGTAATTACTGCACAGACTCGCACGTTCATGAAACATAACCTAACTTGAGCAACTGCTCAATCTGTACATAATAGAGCAGAGTGTTGAAAAGACTGTTCATCTCAACAATATCATGGTTGTTGCAAAATTGCGATAAAAAGAAAGCCTAAAATTGACAAAAGGTACAAAATTTAATGGACATCCAACTTCTGTATTTACGGAAAGAGACGTTTCGGTGTATCTCCTTGTGTCGTTTTCAAGCATGAAAGGATAATTCGGGAACGTCGCAATTTTGTGATTAAAGGCACTAGTGCACACCAATATTTCGTATCTGCAACGATTGCACAGTTAATTTATATCTCTCGATATTACAAACGATCCACGTAACCTACCACGTTAGTTATTTAACACATATATACGTTTTTAGGTTATAAAGTTGATTCTAAAAGACCGGAAGTATTAAATGCAATGTTGCATTAAATCCGCACGAACTACGATATAAAACATATTAAAATTTTCTTTACAACCAGAGGAGCGAAAACGGCAACTGCTATCTCAATCCGATAACAATGCTTATACTAAAAAAAATTTAATCGGTTAAGTTACAAGATTACTTTAATAAACAATAAACCATCCTTTATTTACAGTTCAGAGTCTAGGTAAATTCAAAAGCTGCACATAATACTAATTCAGCCGTATTCAACAGTCCAAATTTAATCCTTTTATGTGCACAGCTGACCGTCGATATTTATGTCTGTAAGCCTTCGGCCGTCTTAACATTTTCATTGTTAATTACAGGTCAGACATAAAGACTAATACGTATTTCATTGCATCGATACAAAGCTAAACTAAGTGCCTTTATACTTTCATATGTCTTAAAATAGCCAATTTGAACCGAAAAAAGCGTGCTATAGTGCCTTTAAAGAGGTTGGTTATCTATAAAATCTTGTGCAGAACTATCACTCAACCTTCTAGAATGGCAATGAAACAGATCAACAAAGCCTTTATTACTCTCGCTACTTCGCCAAACTACGTGTACAACATTACCCAATTATATGTAATGCACATTACCGCTACAGCGAAAGTACAAACGTTTTAATGTACTTGTATAATTATATGAAATGAAATCGTGTAATATTCATATGTTTAACCACCAACCACATCGATAATGTCTTTGAACAGAACTATAGTGAGAGTTGGGAAGCTGTTTCCGCTGAGCCTCTTCTTTCATTGTCATTATCATGAGTGGCACATGGGTATTGAATAAAGACTGAGTGTATCCATTGATACTTGAAGTCTTGGCATTTTTTATGTACCTTTACGAATATGTGGAAGAACGTCCTTGGTAAAATAGATAAAGCATATGCGGTAAAACAGTTGCATCTTAAAACATATTGATGAAAAAATATTGCTAGATAAATATGGTACATAACTATCACTGAAATTACAAGCTAGAATATCATTACCATCGATAAAAGTTGGATCACACCAGCTTTGCACAGCAATGAATAGTGGTACTTTTTTTATACACTTTAAAGGTAGTTTAGATAGCGATACCATGTACATAATTAAGACAATCAATAATTAATTAAATATGTTATCCACATATTGTACAACACCCTCAAACAAAAACACATTAAATTTTATACATTTTATAAATCTATTGAAATAAAAAATTCAAACTCCGCCATCAATAAACATCAGTATCTGTCAACCTGTCTCCAGGTTGACACGTAAAAATCAACTAGCCTCGATTAAAGAAACGACTTACCTCAAACACGTATATCTTGTCTATTCCCAAAACACCGTGTATTTGTTATATACCAGTCACTGTCTCCGTATGCATGTATATATAGAAGTCTCCGCCCATCGATTTACCGTGGTTGTTTAATATTCCAAGTACCTACCCATAAAGTTTTCAAGACAACCTTTCGAGCTTCAAATCACCAAAATGCTATCATTTAAGTGCATAATTCCACTACGAAACAGTCTGCATCGAATTATTTAAGTTGCATATACCGAGTACTACATCAGCGATCAATTGATTTAACTACGAAATTACCAAATATACCTACAAGATTTACCGAGGACATTCGTTCAGTAGAAACTATCGGCCAAATCGATAAAGACTGATCGTAAGTGGAAGAAGTCGTAAAGAATGCATTAATTATTATTAAATCAAGCGAGCAGTTGATCGGCGTCGCGTGAAACCAAAACAAGTGACACAGAACTTCCAGTCACATTAACCAACATGCTTAGATAGCAACATATAGAGGATATGCCATATTAACAAGATCTCCGCCAATATCCAAGAAATCACAAGGAACGTTCAGTTCAAGGGAACATTGAAATCGCCACATCTACATGAAAAGTAAATGTAGCTAAAACCGTCTCCGCCCACTTCATGAAGAAATAATCACAGAATGCTTAAGGCCCGAACATCAATACAAGCGCATGGTTATATATGCAAAGGGGCGGCATGCATATTTAAAACAAGTAGTAATTCAAGGCGAAGTCTCGCGAAGACTGGCAGTACAGGAAGGAAATATCTGGTAGGCAATACTTCTGCGTTGTCCTGTATTAGATCGAGATAGACTACCTTCCTACACATTCAGATTCAATTGGATTTAGTCTTGCGTTAAGACGATATTGTGTTACATGTCCCTTTAAACGAGTTGCACTATTATGTTCTTCTGTTTCAGAAAAACTGTTTACTGCTACGTAAAAGACTAGTTTCGTTTGTTTATGGTCGTTGAGCATGACGAGAGAAAATACGTTTTGGCGACTGGCGAGTACGTGGCATAGGCAGGATGATAAACCTGTTAATGCTAATCGTATAACTCCACCGGCCATGAAGGAATAGACGCGTGGGAATTTAAGGAGTTTCATATAAACCTTTTATTAAAAACCATTGTATATTACTGTAAATACTATTTGTTGTTATCTACATACAATAACTTGTATTTCTTCAAAATTTGGAGTGTTTTAATTCCGACAGAAACACGCATTTTCTTTCATTTAAATATTAATGGCTTAAGGTGAAGGAGACCTCTCTCCAACACTCTATGGTTTGGATCAATTTTTGTGCTATAAAAACATATTAAACTTGAATTATTATTTTGCATAAATAATTTAAACTACAATTATTCACAATAGTAAAAAGAAATTATTCCAAAAGTCTACTTATATCTTATCTATATGAATTTCGATATCTGCATTGCTTGTTTGAAAAAAACAGACGCAGTAAGTATTTCTCTTTTCTTTCTCTGTTAACAAATGAAGTTTGGTATTTAAACATATTTATTCATGATATATATATATATATTACATGAATGGATTGGCCAACAAGGTCCGAAGAGCTTATATCAAGGCAGCTCCGATACAGTTACATATAGATAAATACATACTCATATTAGCTAGTGATATATATGTCCGATTCACAACTTACAGCTTCAAAGATAGTGGTTTTACATGAATATCATGTTGTTTGCGTGGCAGTCATTGCATATGTACATGTGCTTAAAAGGAGTCAAATCGATCTGATTTTATGATATATATATGTGTGTGTGTATATATATATATATGTGTGTGTGTATATATATATATATATATATATATATGAGGTGAGTTGGTGTTTAACGCCGCTTTCAAGATTATTTCACTTATATCGCGGCTGCTTGTATTATTGCAGGGAGAAAGCCCGCAAAGCCATCGTGGCCATGCATTGCGGTCAAACCTGCGAACACCGGCTGGAACAAGCGAACCATGGGTGGTACAGCGCTGAAATTCAGTGTAGCATTGCACCCATAGCTGACTGCGAGTAGAACAGTTCTCTACTGCAGCCAAAGTTGCCGAGTCCCTGGCGGGATTCGAACCACGGATCTCATGATTCGAAGCCGAACGCGCTAACCACTGCGCTACCCAGCCCCTACGCCCCCTCGCCGATATATTGGCGAATAGACTTCAATAATTTGTTAAGATCGTCGTTTGAGAGAGTTTGGTAAATTTGTCAAATTGAGGATTATTGTTCATTATATTGGCTGAACTTAACTTTATAATATACTCAGGCTGCAAAATGCACCATAAGAGCTACATACATACATGTATACATACATAAATATACAACATACAAAATAGTAGTTATATACATTTGGTACATATTGAATAGATATGTTCATTACATCACTATTTCAAGGCTATGGATATTATTACTTAGATAACTTACAAAAAAGTTATCTGACAATAATGGTATTTAAAAAAGTATAAATTTTGTACACATACATGGTTTCTGATACATCTTTCTGGTACATGCATGGTACATCCTTTTTGTTCTAGTGTCGGGCATAGGAATATATGTCATTTCAACAAAAAGTACATAGTTACCTGTGATATATATATTATATATTCGTCCTGGGTGCCTGAATCATTTGATGAACATGAAATACACTGATATTTGACAAGTTCGATGAAGTACCCTCTTACACCGTACACTAGGAACATGGAATACTAGTTCTTTAAATAAGATATATGAAATGTATGTATTTGGGCATGCAAATAAAAATTGTTTTTCAGATAGCCAGAATGATAAAAATCACTACAATATCGCTACAATTTTGACACACTCATTAAACAGTTTTGTAGACACTATATATGCTTCTGAAAATAACTTCAAGAGATGCAGCAAGTCTACTGAGAAGGTGATGCAGAAAGGGAAGTCACTCTTATCCGTTGTTGATTACTGCAACTTGCTCAGGGGGAAAGTTGATGAATCAATAACTAGAACGCCAGCGTTAATATGGAAAACCCTGCGGTGACAGTTTTCAGAGATTATCTAAGGATTAACTCTATGCAGCCTAATCCCGATTACAGTAAGCTAACACTTGCCTGGTATCAGCTTTTTACAGTAATTCCACGTGAAATCGGGCACTTTTCTGGGTCAATGAAATAGACAACTCAGCTGAAACACGGGATAGATCTACACTACAGTAACAGTAAACATGAAGATACTTGATCCGTTTCTCACAATGAGAAATATATACTTGATCAGACTTGTACGCTTATGAGATTTTATTAACACTTAACTCAAAATTATTTATCTATCTTACATGTTGATATAAAATTAATCGAATTGGATTTTTAAAGTAATTGAAATACCAATTCAGATGTTTTTAACTCTTATTCACACATTAGATTGAAGTTGAAAACTTCAGAAGTAGTATTTTGTAGTAGTTTCAATGAAAAGCTTAGAGAACAATTAATATTGATAAGGAAGCTGAATTATTTATGAAAACTTTTATTAATATATGTAGAGGATATTTGTCATTTCTCGTAAATTTCTACTTCACTCAATGAAATATCCATGGTATTCGACGAGAAATGTCAAATATCCTCTATATATTTTCACGAGTGGTGCAGCCACGAGTGTAAATATATGATTTTCAACTTCACGAGATGAGATATACATGTATGGTATTCGACAAGAAATATCAATGAAATGTTCAATTTATTATTTCCCCCAAAACCTCGCAAATAACCTTGACTATATGAATGGAGTAGCTAAATCCCTTAGCTAGCGCGGCCGTTGCATTATGTTATTCAATTGTTTCTTGACGTCAGAGACGACGTCATGTGATTGTCGCATTATTTCACTGAGTAGAATACCATTTTTATTTCACTCAGTGAAAATAGGGATTTTATTTTCACTGAAAAATGGCATATTTCACAATTGGAAATATAATAATATTTCGTTTTAAAAAATCTATTCAGTGTGTTTCTGCAGCAATTTTCATATCACACGTACTACATGTACAATTGTTCTGTATAAGCGGCTATAAAGTGCTTTATTGTACATATATACTGATATAGGTTAAACTGTATTCCCTATGGATATGCGAAGTGATCTTTATCCACACAAAAAAGTTTACACAAATCAAATGGTAGACACTCTGAGTCACAAAGACAAAACTATATGAATGTCATCTTTTAAAGGAATCAAAGAAAAAATCTGATAAAAAAAAAATGTGGACCTGCATCAATTGGTCAAATATATTTTGTGAAACATATCTAGAACAGAGGGAAGATGAATTTTTAGTTGATAGTTTTTGAATAGATATAACAAGAATTCATAAAAATAGTACGTGTGATATCTGGTTTGGTACATGAGTCATTCTCAAAAGATGCAGGTTTTTCCCGTACCTGAAGTAAAGTCTTTAATAACACCAACAAAGTGCTTTTTTGGAAAACATTTTGATATCTTCATGAATGCCAACATATATTTGAACTTATGGTTTGTTTTGATTCAAGAAAAATGACCACATCTTTTTATTTTTTTCATTTTTTCAACAAGGGGGTAGGCGTTTTTCCATGTATCCAGGTACAAAAACCTGTGATCAAGTGTCTAATGTTCCCTTATTTTCATAAATCTATCTTTTTTTCTGCAGTGATCATAAAATATGGAGCTTTTCCCCATTCCTGGTTGAATTTCACAACTTTTAAGCAATATTTTGATATGAAAAGTAAACTTTTAATCTTGTATACAAGAAAAATGTCTTTCCTGTAACAGAACCATAAAATTGAGAAAAAATCAATGATCCCTCATCATATGAAAACAATACTATCTGTAATGCTCATCAACTTCTGGATGAAAGTAATGAAGATAACTAATTGAGTCAAAGACAAAACCCTTTAAGAAAATGATGATGAAAAAGTAAAAAAAATTGAGTATTTTCATCCATGTCTTTAAAATAACGCCATTTAACAAAAAAATACCCAAAGATATGTTTATCTCTTTGCATGTGGAACCGTAATTGTAAAACAATTATGTTGTTTGGATTTTGGAAAGGGACTGGTAATTTTAATTGGTTCGGATTAAACTAGTAATTTGTCTTTTATATAACAGTCTTTTCTGTAACAGCTTTATCTGTTATTGGAAAGGCTATTATTGTTACTGCAAAGAATAATTGATACTTATTTGCTTCATATTTGCTATTTCAACTCCTTTAGAAATATAAGCAAATTGTAATAAACCCCAATAACTTCCCTAAACAATTTAGGATGACAATTTACTTTCCTTCATAAAATCATACTATTTTTGCACAAGGGTTGTTATTGGAAAGACATTAGTGTAACTGCATAGACAATTCAATACAAATAAGATTCTAAACACCATTCCTGCATGTTTTATGCTTATTTGAATTTGTAAGGAACTCATAGATTGACTATTAAAATTATGTTTTGCATAAAAATTAACATTTTTCAAATAATTTATATGTTTAAAGTTTGTAAGAACTATATGTTACATAAAAGATGGAAGCTGTTACTTCAAGAGACAATAAAGAACTTATAATCCTTAATTTTTGTGTTTCATTCCAAATAAATTTTAATTTTTATTAAGGTAATGGGATAAGAAAACCTTGTGTTCTGTTTGTAGGTCTGTTTCCTTTATATTTCATGATAAAATGATTAGTAATAGACTGTTATTTAAAGGACAATTTTGGTGACCATGGCTAAAAGTATGACATATAGGGAAATACTGATCAGTTTAAATAACCATGACGCTTAAGATAATTATGTTCCTCCTTATCATACTTAATATGTCATGACCCCAAAAGAAAAAGAATGAGGAAAGTTAATTTCTTCTTATTCTATAAAAAAATTAGCAAGATATCTATGACTGAAGTAGTGCCGCAAGAAAAGGTATATTGTAGGAATTATGTCTTCACAAAAGTCATGCAATTGCAAAAAACAACCCAATATCTATGTCAATTACACGTGGGTGTGAGGCCAAGCATTGAAGCAATTATGTTTAGCACTGTAGCAAGTTTGCCTGTACTTTGCTAAGTACTGAAGCAGTGGAGCACAACACTGAAACAGTTGGATTTAGCACTATGCCTATCACTGTAGCAGTGGACCAAAGCACTAAAACAATGGAACTTAAGGTCAATTCAGTGAAGCCAACACTGAATTGGTGCAAATAAGCATCTATTAAAAGTCTTAGGTTTCCTTTGGTGAGCCATGATTAATTCTTCAATGTCTTCTATTTCAAATGTTTTAAAAAATTGTCTTTCCTGTAACAGTCAAAGTCTTTGGGATATCAAGCAGGCAAAGTTATGAAATATTATTGTTTTATTGTCCTTTTAAGTACACTACATATGTAAAATGCTTATTGTCAAAACATTTCATAATTGTCCATTCTGTAACACAAGAAGGTCTTTCCTGTAACGATCAGAAACTTGCTTCTGTTCTTATTTCAGACCATACAAATAACATGTAATGTTTACTGTGGTTTTGATATGAATTACATAAACACTTCCCTTCTGTGCAGATAGGTGACACATCTATGGTTTGATTAAATAGATTTTC
The DNA here is from genome assembly GCA_921293015.1 of Phorcus lineatus. NCBI lineage: Eukaryota > Metazoa > Mollusca > Gastropoda > Trochida > Trochidae > Phorcus > Phorcus lineatus. The sequence continues at coordinate 41,794,388 of OV121086.1, forward strand.
ATAATAATGCGAAAAATCTTCTTTCAAATAACAATGTGTGTCTTTGGAATAACAATGCTGTCTTTCATGTAACAGTACCAACAAGTATTTGTTTAATTATCTAAAATGTAAAAATGTTTGTCAGATATCACTTGAAAGTAATTAAACATTCTCTTATAATAATACTCAGTACAATTTTTAGCTGGAAGTCAATTGACAGGATATCAAAAGTGTTTCAAAATAAGTACAGATCTAAATTTTCATCTGACAAAGTGTAGAAAATAGTTTTACTCATGAAAAATGATTTTAAAATTTCTTTTTTAAGTTTGAGCAACAAAGTAACTGATAAGATGAATATAACAATACAAAATCTTTACAAGATTATGTATATTAAAGAAAAGACAGAGGATTTAGTGTTGTTACAGGAAAGACATTGTGTCTTCATTCTCATTTGCTTAATTAGTCTTCCTTAAAATATAAGACTTGATTAAGCATCAAATATATTTGAAATATGACCCAGAACAATAAAGCTTTCGATTTGTGAAAAGGGCAATTCATAAATTTTTATTTCAATTATTTCGTAATTTGCATACTAAAAAGCTGCAATTTTTTAGAATGACTCACATAGGATGATGTTTGATTTACATTAAAAGTACATAATTGTTATATATATGGCATTTTTGATTAAAATGTGATGTTCGATGATTATCAACATGATTGGTGTTTTGTCAGATATGAAAGTTATTTAAATATAGTAAATCACTGATTATGTCTATATCTTTAAACATAAAAAATGATTCATCTGGTTATTAAAAATCAATTTATAGGCATATCAGTTGATTGAGACTGTCAATAAACGTACACTTCAATATGCATCATCATGATCTTGACCGGATTAGCATACACTTCATTATTCTATATCCCATTTGACCCTTGGCCTTCACCTATATCTTACGTATAACTTAATTATAAGAAAAATTGTAATCATTTTTCAACTTAGTTAATTCAATATTGACTTACCACATGGAATCATTTATTTAAGAATAAGATTGTTTTAGAATTAGAAATTTTAGATCATAATAATGTGATTAACAGATCATTTCTCAACTGAATAAAGAGGGCAATATGAAATGTTTTTAAGAGAATAAGTTTTTATTTGTTTGAACACAAACAGAAGTATAATATGAGTCTAATTCCAACAGCAACTTACAAAAGCGCTGTCTATGTCTGTATGATGAGCAGGAAAGGTTCTGATAATTTTTGCCACGAGAGAAGGTTTTGGCAATAACAATTAGAAATTAAAGTTTTAACTTATTTTCCAATCCCCATTTTACTTTCCTATACTTTGTTTATTAAGAGTTAATTAGTAATGCTATCTCAAATTTCTCAAAAATGTGGATGGCGTCAGTTTGAAATGTACAGAAGTGATAACCAATGCATAGACTTTGGCTTACGGGTCCAAAAAGTTGGACTCAAGTTCTCGGACTCTCGGACTCTTAGTAATAATACACATAAATGACAACTTACAGTCCTCAAGGCTAAGAAATTGGACTTGAGTCCAGCTGTACCGAACTCGGGCACGAGTACTCGAGTACCTGTGCAATCCCTAGCTTAGACTATATATCTGTAACAGGGGATGTTTCTAAGAAATGCATGCCATTTAGATATTGAACCAATTTAACATTTTTATATTGAGGTCTTGGGATCTTTTACTATTTTGTGTAAAATCTCTTGTGGGATTTACATTTCATAGGAGTCGGGCAATACTGCCAACAGTGACTAACCAACGGTTTACCAACTCACCCAACAAAGCTTGACACATTGCAGATGGTATAATGCTACCAAATATAACATTTGAAATGATTTATTTCAGATGCAGCCAATACTTTTTTGTCTAATCTTGCCAAGGACATTGGGTTAGAATGTCAAATTTTGGAGGTAAAATAAATTTCCTTAACATATTGATATCTAAACATCAATATTAATAGTTTTTTAAACATGTTTTATCTTCCTCATAGCATATGATACACTTCCTCATTAATTGAACTAATTTTGTGTAACTTAAATTCAAATTTTGTATAATTATTAATCAAAGAATGTTTTCAAAAAAATTCTTGTCTTGAAAAAAAATTTATATGGGCATTGTCTAACAACAATATCCTGTTTTTACCATTTGTCACATCAGAAAACAATGAAATAATTGTTTGTTACATCACTGTAGCAAGAAGTTGCACATTTTATTTTTAGAATTCAATTAGAAGTGTACCACATGACTTTGAAGTTCTTTGTGTAAATGTGTGATGGAAGAACAGAGATATTGAGAGCTCTGTCTTCTTGTTCTTATCCATCACCATGTAGTGTGTGCATCTGTCCGAGTGAAAGGGGACAGCTTTTTGTATAAACTTATCAAGATTAGATAATGTTGATCTCATATAAAGATGGTATATAGTTTGAAATATTTTATGACCAGTGCAGTGAATAAGAACTAAATCGAAACTGAAAGCAAATAGCCTCGATTCAATTACTGTAATTGTGAACTGTTTCACCCTTATTTCAGGTACTGCCCGACAAGCCGTTTGTGGTAATGACGTGGAGAGGTAGTGACCCTTCTCTCAAGTCTCTCATGCTCCACTCTCATGTAGACGTGGTGCCGGTCTTCCCGGTCAGTTTCTCTTTATAGCTACAGGGAATGTGTTTATGACCATGTGTATTAAAGTAATACTTATTATTTATGAATGTTCCCTATAAAAATGATGGCTTTAAAACCCAAATCACCTCACCTCACCTCAAAGTGATGTCATATTGTTTTGAAAATTGTGCATGACTTAGATACTTTTATTAAATAAAGAAGGAAAAATGCTCGAATCATCATGCAAGGTAGAAAGGTAGCAATTCAGCATGCTTGATACATTAGCAGTTTTGTGGATATCTCAATTCCTTAAAGAGCCACTCCGTGATTTTCATAACATATCTTTACCTTTGATACGGATCTAAATGTCATATGTGGTGATATAAAATCAAAATATCTTAACTTTTCATGTCCAAAAGACATATATATGAAAAATACTGGTTTTCCATGAAAATCTCAAAGCAGCCTTATAAATGCACAGAAGTGTAGATATCGCGTCCAATTTACATGGATACTAGTTATATAACCTAACAAACACTATCAACTCCTAACTGCCCTGCCTGCTGTTTTAGGTAAGTCTCCAAAATTACGTTTGAGTATTTGACGCGCGCCACTGTCCGGTTTTCGATCATAATTGCGACCTTCTACCTTACATAGTGTCAGTGTACAGAACAAATTAGCTTTAAAATGTTTCTTTTTGGCAACAGTCGATACTTTGCTATCAAATGACACCATTGATTAAGTTTGGCATATATGACTCCAACAACTCATGGAGTGGCTCTTTAATCACTTTGAAGTGAGGCAGAAGGCAGGGGATTATGAATTTTTATAATCAACCATTTTTAGGTCTTTTTTTATCAAATATATCACATTATTAATGTTGAAATATTCAAACGATAAAATGATTTGATTTTGTTAATGACTGCATGTTCTTTTAAATAAACAAGGCTTTAGACATTGGGCTGATATTTATTACAGATATGAAAGACTAGATATGAAAAAAGATATTTAGTCAGAAGAAAAATTTGATTTAATCTTTGGAAAATATAATTTCAATACTTACTGCAACAGGAACACTGGAAGGTTGATCCCTTCAGCGCTGAAAAGATGGAAAATGGAGACATTATTGCTCGTGGCTCACAGGTGGGTTTATAATTTTTCTATCAACAAAACAATTGTGAATTTCCTCATGATATTGTTAACACTTTTTCACATGAAAATATGACATCATTAGGGAAATGGTTAAAGACTATTGGTTTGATTTGATAGGTTCCAATGGTTTATATTTAGGTGAAAGAAAATGGAAAGGGTTGATGTTCTACAAATAAAATAGCTAAAAAAGTTATGAATTATTTTCTTCTTTTGTTTAACTGTCATTTGTTTTCATCTTTTTATAGGATATGAAGTGTGTTGCAATTCAGTAAGTATCAAGGGAAATAGGTTATTGAATAAAAAAAATTTAAAATAATTTCCAAAATTATTAATGTTTTGAAAATATTTCTTTGAAAGTGTGTTCAAATTTATATTCTTTAATAACAATAATTAGTCTTATTCAGTGAAATCTTTGACCAATTCTTGATACCAAAAGGAGTCTTAAGTATTTTTTATTAATGATATTTTAAAAAGATTGCATTTTGTTACCGGTAGTTATTTGATATTTCATCATACTTTTTCCAGATTATTTCTTTTGTAATGTCATCAAATAACCAAAGTGTCTCCTGAATAAATCTGCTTTTAAAAACTGAAAATGTCTCAGAGTTGCAATTGTTGTTTAAACATTTTTTATTAGAATATCTTTTACTTTCAGGTATCTGGAAGCCATACGGCGACTAAAATCTAAAGGCAAACAATGCCTGCGGACCGTTCATCTTACTTTTTCATCAGGTATTTTTTACTTGGCACTTAATCCACAAGGGTTTATTTTGATTAGCAAAGGAGTCTTTACATAGAATCTTAGCCGTGTAACACTCATAGTTCTTTAAAAGAAGTAAAGAATTGTTTTTTTTAGGATATTGTCCCTGTTGTCCATCTTAGTCTTGGTTAAGAGGGGCCAGAAGGATACCAAATCAACACTTTGTGACTAACATTATTAGCACTAGGTATGAATACACTAGGTTTAAACTCTTTATCATCCGTTTATTTAAGGGGGAAAAAAACCCAAAAATTTCTTTAGCATGACTTTCAGATCCTACAAATAATAATTGAAAAAAGAGTTATTATTTCGTTTTAGATGAAGAGATTGGAAGTAACCCCATGGTACATTTTGTCAAGAGTGAAGAATTCAAGAAGCTTAATGTTGGATTTGCTTTGGACGAAGGTTTGTAAAATAGATAATAATAGATATATATATATATCCTAGATAAATAATGGGATGGTTTTCTTTAATTGTCATTTCTGTGTATTCATTAAAAGTCTTCTCAATTAACATCATTTTGTCACAGTTTGAGTTGAAGTTGGGTAAATCAAATATAAATAATAAGGAAAAGACGTATTTATAGTTAACATTTCAAGCAGTTTAAGGTGCTCTTCATTTGATGTGGTAGGGGACCAAGTAGAATGTTTTTATTCCATTATGGGGACAACCAATATGAATTCTCCCCCCATCCCCAGTTTCTAATTGTGTATTTTTAACTAACAATCTTGAGCTATTTCCCATCATCCCATCATAAGTGAATGTGAAATTGGGGATATTTATAGCGCTGAATCACGGAGTCAGGCACATTTGTTGTGCCCTGAACCATTCTTATAGTTAAGTCAAAACATTATCCATGAATCATATTTGTTTTATTGAGATATTCTCATGGTATAAACTTAACATCAACTTTGTATAAACTGAATTTTATTTTCATTGTTGAATGTTTTCCAGGAATAGCCAATCCGGGCAAAGCTTTCCGAGTGTTTTATGCAGAACGTTCCATGTGGTGTAAGTTTGATTGCTTATATTTTGAAATTTAGATACTTTTACTCGAGGACTTCTCCCATTTTGTTATGAATACTCGAAAGGTTATGTTATTAGAAGAAAAAGGAATTATAAAGCCATAAGAATAAGATAATTTTCAAAATTCATTATTGTTATATGATAAAAGTATAGAATAGACCTTTAAGTTGATACCGTTGATCTTGCATACATTTTTTTATAAATTGAAATTTTTTTTGACTTATGAAAGATACAAGTTTGCAAGATGAATTTGTTCCTGATCCCTTTTTTACAAAGCATAACAGGTTGCAGGTTGTTGTCAATAGTGTTATTAGAGTAATTTTAAAAAGGAGGAGTCAAAGTTCATAAATTATGTTTAGATTACTTTGAATATTTTGTCTTTTGACCATAAGTAAGTTACAGAGCTCTGAATTCTCTCTAAGGAAATATTTTCCAAATTTACAAAATTTTAGGTGATTCTAGCAGTGTTGGATACAGGAATTTTGAAAGAGGATTTACCTTTTGAAAATGTGTCAGATTCACCAAGTTTAAGGTCAGTTTAAAAATAAATTTTAAAAGAGGGGGTTCAAACCATGTCCCCCGATTACCTTACTGTCTCATTTGATATTGCAGCAATGAATACCAAGAAACAAACCCCCCCACAATCAACTGTAAAATGGGTGACATTCTCTCACACCATTCCCCTTTAATAAAATTCCTGGATTTGCCACTGATTAGTTATCCATTAAAAAAATAATGGCATGAATGGAACCAAACTTGGCTAAAAGTTGAGACAGTGACATTTGAAAATTCAAATAGGAAGTGAATTTTAACATTATTATCTCTGTGTAGGAATGTAGACAAGTCATTTAGATGAAGACGAGCCTGACATTAATATTTTATTGATTAAAGACCAGATTTGCATCAAAATGATGTTCCTGGTTCGGTAATGAGAAATATGACTCTTGATACTGGAGTCAATTGCTAATTTGATGAATGCATGATAGCCTAATCAATGTGTGAGACATTCAGGAATTTGCTTGTCTGTTAATGAGTCCGATAGGTGGCTCTGATGTGGTGCGGGGGCAGAAAATATCTCTTCATGATTCTTCTCTGAAGTAAATGTCATGTATCGGTCATATGAATAATTAATCAATAGCAATTGCTTGATCTTCGAGGAAAAATTTCCATTAAATATTTTTTTTGTAGAAATAACTCAGAATTTTTAATTTCTTAATCTTGCATTTGTTTATATATACTGTATGAAATGCTCTTTCTTCACACTAATGGAGCAAGACTAGCTTCATCTTGAAATATCTATTTAACTCATATAATTTCAACTATATTATCTTAATAAATTTATCAACACTTTACCTATTATATTCTTTCTAATGCAGATGTCATTCTTGAGACAGACAATCCTAGAAAAGGATTATCAGAGAATCTATAGAAAGGCCCTAAGGAGGAAGTGTTTTTAGAACATTAGCAGTCAGTTGATTAATGTAACTGTCATTGTTTTACTACCCTATGTAAACGTTCAGACTGATATGACTTTGCTAATTAGTGCATTATCTTGAAATTGGGATGGAAAGATTGGTTGAAATTCATGTGTTTATTGTACAAAGATATAGAGTTCTTTTCTGTTTTCTATATTTTATTTGATATACCAAGGACGAGTATATCTATACACGTTTTTGGATATACTTAACAGCTCTTTAAGATGCTATAGCATTATGATTTATACATCAAATCATTTCCATGTTCAAGAATTAGAATCACAACAATCATAGCTAATGGTTTACATGCAGGCTTATTGATCACATCAAACATTCATCACATCATCATGTTTGTTAATGTTCTAACATCCTAGTTCATTTATTAGGAGTATCAAATCATATCGATATCTCACTAATGAGATACACAACGCTCAAGGTTAATCTGACGCAGCATGATAGACTAATGATATCAGTTTGTCAAACAATCAACACTTTAATTTAACACTATTCTTCAAACACTTCCATACATTGCAACTCAGTAATCAGTAAAGGTTGTATGATATGTTTTATTCATAGGTATACCTATCAATATCAAGGAATGGAAGTTCAAACCTTTGTCGTTTATCTGTAAAAAAATGTCATTCGTGTAGGTTTGTTAACATTTACATTGTTCAAAAAGGGCTTTTAAGACGAGGGAATATTTTAGGCATGTCAATTTTGTAGATATTTTCAGGTTTCTGATTATATTTTAAAGGGTTTTCTGACAAATTTAACTAAATCTAGATATATCTGAAAAATAAGACTCTAATCAGAACTTAAGAAAACTTTCTTTCAAGCCCCGAGTAAATTCGTAATCATTCCCTGCCATGGAGTGGAAGATGGATATAGGTCTTATATAGGTCACACTTTTTAAAACAGACAGCATATTTCATTACATACCCGTTTAAATATCTAGGTATCCATACCTTGATGGAGTTTTAAAATGAGAATGGAGCACTTATTTGTCCAGAGTTATTGCCCTTGTCCCTTTATTTGATGCTGTTCAAGGGTACCTTCAAAGGGGACAGCTTTTCTTAAAACTGTTCAAGATAGGATGACATAATTTGGTGTGTGGTTTCAGGTTATCTACTCTTGATGGAGTTCAGAAATGAAAAGCGTGCAATCATTTTTTCTAGAGCTATTTCACTTGTTCTGTTTTTTTATACTCTGATTAAGGCATTTAGGAAAAATTGTGAATTATGATGGGAACCAATGACTCTGTCTTCTTGTTCATATTTTCATCATGACAAATTATACTTAAAACTATGTTGCTAACTCCTTATATGGAGTTATAGCCTGCATCACTAAACTGCAGGGGTGTGTGTCAAGTGTCCGGGGCAGCCAGGCCATGGATCTCAGTTCATACAGAATACCGCTGCTGAGAAAATAGTAAGTTGTAGAATAGCTAATCTCCTACATATTTAGATTATTCTATTTTGTGTCACACTATCTGCAATAGAACATATTCAAACCGACAACTCCAGAGACAGGAGAGTTCTAGCATGCTCTGACCATACCCACAGCTTATACGCTCAACCACAAGGCCTTCATTATCTATATCAGTGTAAACTTTGATAAACAAGCAGAATGTTGGGTACCCGGTCGGATGAGAATTTGACTGTATCAATACTCCTCTCATGATAAGCATGTTGAGATTAACTTGAGAAGGCCATTGGTGTCCAGCATATATATTATCAGAAAGTTTTGAAGGTGCACTGCAAGTTGATACTTCTGAACTGCCTGATCTGTTAAAACGCTAATCTATATATCGGTCAATCAGTTGCTGACAACAAAGATAACGAAGTATGAGACCTCGCACAAAGAGAATGCCCTTCTCGGCCTTAGTGATTTATACATGCATGTGTGAACATGAATATAATGTATATGACACTGGTTATGTTACATCATGTAAGATGTTGTGTTTTATTCATCAAGTTTAAAACTTCATTTCAACATTATTTTGTTGTTGTTATGTTATGTTTTTTCATTTATTATTCTGGAATATTTTATGAAATGAACTTTATAAAAATATGAGTTTAATTAATTTATTTTCACAGGAAAAGGTCATCAACAGTTTCATGTCTTTCAGGAGAAGTCAAGAACAAAGGTAACACATTGTTTCGGGGTGGTTAAGATTATCGGGATAATTATTATGATTCTTGCATCAAAATATAGAAATTTGTTCATGGTTAAATATTATTATGGTTGCAGATTGAAAGACGACCCTAACCTATCGCTTGGTGAGGTGACCACAGTGAATATGACATTCTTGAAGGCAGGTAACTTCTATTCCATGTGTTAAAAGAATATCACACTATTGGTCGCTATGGAAACGTTTTTGTTCCCCATCCTAAGTTTTCATTGGATATTTATAAAGGAATATGCCTACCTAAATGTGTAGGTTGATAGGCTTGTCACTAGCTATCAAATAAATTTCATCTCTAACTTTCAAACTTTTCCAGATCACAAATTAAACTTACTGTGATTTGAGAGTTAAAATTACTCCTGCAAGTTCAAATCAAACTTTTTAATTTTTCAAACACAATATTAAGTTGAATATGAAATGTAAACTTCAATCATCAATGCAGGTCAAAATTTGGAATGGGAACTTAAAAGTTCTTCACAAGTTCTTATTCTAGTTATATCTTTGTGAAAATGTTATGAATATTTATGACAGCCCAATCAACTCCTCTTCCATGTCCTGTTGTGTTGTAGGGAGGGATCCAGTACAATGTTGTCCCAGCCGAGCTGTCTGCGTGTGAGTTGTACATAATATTTAGTAGTCTTTGAAACTTCCCACTTACGAACAAGAGTAGCCTCAATGATCATGTGTTTTCTGGTAAAGTACATTTTGTCATACACTGTAATACTTCAAGCACAAGGACAAAGGATTAAATGCATCTCACTGTATATCTGTAAATCTGAGGTTTAAATGGATCAGCACACAACGGTTTTGTCGACATTGTTGATATTTGAATTGGTATATCCAAGGAGGGGGAGATTCAGGGCGTTTGAATCCCCATATCCCTGATCAGTAACTGGAATGACCAATTGAAGACCATCAAGTGATGCCCATTCCATAGGCAAGGATATCTTATGCTCCCTTTACTACTTCCTCCCTTCCTCCACTCTCTTCCCAACCACCCCCTGCCCCACTTCCTCCACTCTCTTCCCAACCACCCCCTGCCCCCTTGACACTACCCCTACCTTCCACCCCCTGCCCCACTTCCTCACTTCCTCCACTCTCTTCCCAACCACCCCCTTCCCCCTTGACACTACCCCTACCTTCCACCCCCTGCCCCACTTCCTCACTTCCTCCACTCTCTTCCCAACCACCCCCTGCCCCCTTGACACTACCCCTACCTTCCAACCCCTGCCCCATTTCCTCACTTCCTTCACTCTCTTCCCAACCACCCCCTGCCCCCTTGACACTACCCCTACCTTCCACCCCCTGCCCGACTTCCTCACTTCCTTCACTCTCTTCCCAACCACCCCCTGCCCCCCTGACACTACCCCTACCTTCCACCACCTGCTCCACTTCCTCCACTCTCTTCCCAACCACCCCCTGCCGCCTTGACACTACCCCTACCTTCCACCCCCTGCCCGACTTCCTCACTTCCTTCACTCTCTTCCCAACCACCCCCTGCCCCCTTGACACTACCCCTACCTTCCACCCCCTGCCCCACTTCCTCACTTCCTCCACTCTCTTCCCAACCACCCCCTGCCCCCTTGACACTACCCCTACCTTCCACCCCCTGCCCCACTTCCTCACTTCCTCCACTCTCTTCCCAACCACCCCCTGCCCCCTTGACACTACCCCTAACTTCCACCCCCTGCCCGACTTCCTCACTTCCTTCACTCTCTTCCCAACCACCCCCTGCCCCCTTGACACTACCCCTAACTTCCACCCCCTGCCCCACTTCCTCACTTCCTCCACTCTCTTCCCAACCACCCCCTGCACCCTTGACACTACCCCTAACTTCCACCTCCTGCCCCACTTCCTCACTTCCTCCACTCTCTTCCCAACCACCCCCTGCCCCCTTGACACTACCCCTAACTTCCAGCCCCTACCCCACTTCCTCCCTTGGAAAAATCCTTGAACTGCCTATGCCATGAGCTGTGTTTTACTCTGTTTACTCTGTTTCTCCAGGTTTTGATATCCGGATCCCGCCAACTGTGAATTTGCCAGAATTTGAGAACCAGATTAAACAATGGTGCAGAGAGGCTGGGGAGGGGGTCACCTATACCTTTGATGTGGTAAGTTGCTGCCTATAGATTCTAAGTGATTTTAAAAATACTCATCGATGAGCATATAACTTTACTCTATACACTTAAATGAAACCTTTTTTGAAAGGATAGTGTATATATATATATACCTATATATTTTATTTTTTTTGCCTGATTATGTGCGTCCATTTTGAATTATCAAATGGTTTGACATTGATGTTTTGTCCTTGCATATGAAATGTCTATTGTTAGATCAAAATGCAATTTTATTGAAATTCCACTATTGATGGGTAAAAATAGTCTATTAATATGTAAATAGTCAATCAAGATGGTGGAAAGAAGAGGCCTTTTACTTTTAGAACATTACTATAGATGTGTAATGCATTGTTGGTGCTTATTTAACTCATGACAAATTCAGTTCAAAGCTTACAGGTCTGTATAGTACATGTACTGAAGATGGGCTTATGGCCAGGGTAAATCTCTGTCGTCCATTGGGTATTCTTAATCTTGATCTCCAAAACTTGGCACCTTGGGGATCAAATTTGTAGGTTAGGTCCTAACAACAGACAGAGAGAGAGCAACTAGAATACTGATGTTCGTTTATACAAATCTTGAGCAGCAAATAACATATTACAATATTGCATATTTTGTATTTAGTGAATAGTTTTCAAGTAAAGGATGAATCTTATGATTTACAGCACAAGTGGCTCCATTTTTCAAGATTATTTTATGTCCAATTTCAGTATGATGGATCTCAGAATATATCACCCCATGACAAGTCAAACCCCTGGTGGAATGCTTTCAGCTCCACCCTCGAGAAACTGTGAGTTGTTGGATCATTGTGTTACAAAGTTACCATTTTAGTCATTGAATATTCTTTATAACTTCCAGTTAATTGCCATACAGACCTAGCTTTTACAATAATAGCAATATTAATGGAATGGTAAAAGTTGAGCTGCTGATTGGAAATGCAATGCATATTTGATATAAGAATAAGAATTATGATATTATAACTAGTATTCTTAAATGTCACCTAAAATTGATTTTCAGAAAGTATTTTTTAAATCATAACCAGACACAAGAAACCAAAAGCAATTCATGAAATATTTATAAAAAATCTTTCATGCGTAGGCATATTGTATGAATGCTCTCAAATGTCACCAAACATTGATTTTCAATAATTGCTTCTATCATGACCCTCAATCACAATGTCATCAAATTTACAGTCATCTATTTGTTAATTGCTACTTCTGTTTGCTCTGGATCAAAGCATCCCTTAATGATTTATCAGCTCGGCCTCAAGTTCACTGAGTTTATCTCCATCTTGCTACTTCCTTGTTACATAATGTAATCAATATCAGTGTACATCAAATACTGTATCACCACAATCGTTTTATCAGATTCTATACTACAGATCTCTTACCATTAGGCAGATTGTGTCACATTCTGTATCAGTAAAGAACTTAAAAGCAAACCTACACAATATCATGGCAAAATTTTATCTCTGAGGTGACTATATTTTAAGAAAATGTCTTTTAACCTATCTTCTTATTCTAGCTAAAACTTAAAAGTATCTCTGTAAGGAAGGTATTAAATCCAAGGAAACTGTTAATGGTGGGCTACCTTCCTACCTACCTTCCTACCTACCTACCTACCTACCTTCCTTCCTACCTACCTACCTAGCACTGTCAATAGAATGTATGCATCCTTCCTACCTACCTACCTACCTACCTAGCACTGTCAATAGAATGTATGCATCCTTCCTACCTACCTACCTACCTACCTACCTACCTAGCACTGTCAATAGAATGTATGCATCCTTCCTACCTACCTAGCACTGTCAATAGAATGTATGCATCCTTCCTACCTACCTACCTACCTACCTACCTAGCACTGTCAATAGAATGTATGCATCCTTCCTACCTACCTACCTACCTACCTAGCACTGTCAATAGAATGTATGCATCCTTCCTACCTACCTACCTACCTACCTAGCACTGTCAATAGAATGTATGCATCCTTCCTACCTACCTACCTACCTACCTAGCACTGTCAATAGAATGTATGCATCCTTCCTACCTACCTACCTACCTATCTACCTACCTTTCCTTTGCAATCCCATAAATTTGTCTATGTTTTCCTTAGGCAATCAATTGTGTTTCATGCTTTCGTTGTCAATATTTCCAGTCATCTACTTCACACCCTGACTGTCAGTCTTCTTTTGTAGTTAATAACTGAAGACTTTCCATGATATTTTTGTATTGATGTCCCTAAATTTTTAAATATCCACGTACTGATTAATGAGAGGACATTTATTCTCACAATAAGTCCTCCCATCACACATATACAGTACACTTGACAATGTTGCGTCATTTCATTCTTGAACAATATTTTAATTGCAATGTTTAACCCAGGGAACACCTAAATACTTACCATTTTTAAAATGTCATATTTCATTTATCCAAAAATATAAAGCAAGAAAACAAATTATCAATCCCATTATAAGTCCTCAAATCACCAATTCTACCCTCCTGACAACATACAAGTGCTTTAATGATTTTCAGGGAGTTAACCACTTAGCAAATACAAAACAGCTTGTATGGTTTGTTTTATGACGTGTTTAATAAACCTGTGTAAAGTAGAGGACCTGGCGTGAGAAGTATTCTTCAGACTGCGATTTATCATAAAGCTCTTAGGCAGTAATAAAAAGTATTTGTTTCCTGTATGATCAGTTCTCCACCAATGTGTAGGGTAAGTGATATTCTGTTCATATCAAGTATTTGTGACAGTCAATAATTTGATTTGTTGTGATTGAGATGAAGTCATTTTGGCTTTAAATCCAGTTTTAAAATAAAAATACCTATGAAAATCCCTATATGGATTAAAAAAGATCACTTTGCAATTTAAAACATTTGTTTTTATTCCCATCCCTTTATATATCCAATAGTAAAATATGTGTCAGTATTTCTGAGGCTCACATGGCATGCAGAGTGCTTAAGAAATAAAACCTTGGATGTGCTGAGCATATATGATAGAAATAAACTTAACTATTGTCAAAAAAACACAGTTTCATGATAAGAAATGAAAGATATTTATGCAATTTAGTGGCCTTACCTCGGTTTACCTGTGTTTTACCTGTTCAACTGATTGTCATTGTTTATCTAATCAATTAACATTACCTGCCATCTAGCCCTGATTGTGCTCAATATTTCACAGGTAGTCAGTACCTTGTGGAGAATATAGATTTATTGATTTCAAGTTAAACCGGTTTATAAAATCTATGACAGGTAAAGACATGGATAATCTTGATGAAGCAGAGATTTGTTATCACTGGAGTTGACTCAATCAGTACTGTTTTGCACTTTCCATGAACATGAATATGGAGTAATCATTCAAATGAGGGATGTGTTTAACATTTTGAATTAAAAAGGGTTTTGATCTGATTTCAGAGGATGTGAGTACACGAAGGAAGTATTTCCAGCTGGTACGGACAGTCGTTACACGCGATCTGTGAGTGCTCTAATTATTCGCGTCATGTTTTTGTTGTATGAATTTCTTTGAAAATTGCATGGAATTTCAGTTAACAAATCTTCCTGGAGATGCAGTAAAGAGGACAATACAACACATCTTGAGTACTGACGTAACAATACATGAGTCCAGTGATTGACTTTTGATGATTTATCAAAATACAGATCCTTATTCTTTAAATGATTTCAATTACTAGTATTTAAACTGTGGCTGTATTTAGCATGCAAAGGGAATAAAGAAGGGACATCTGACCAATCAGATAGCTCACTATATGACCACGAGTGCACTTCTAAAACTCTGATCATTGCGTAACAGCTAAAAGCTTTAGGAAGATTTTCTGGTTTGCAACTTCTTTACTATGAAATTTACTTGTCTGGATATATTTTTACTCCTCCTTGTAAGGTGGGATGCAGGGAATATGAAATGTGGTACATATGTATGTATACCATTACCATAACAAGAAAACATAATACAAAAGTGAGGGAACAGTGTGGATTTTTATTGAAATGACAATGTAATACAATGGATATTTAAAGTAAAAACATGAACCAACTATACACTTGAGTGGTAAAATAAACAAAGTCCTTCAGGCTTAATTGAAGTAGTGGCCTTTGTTAATTTATCATATACATACCAAATTTCATATTTCCTGCATTCCATCTGATGAAGAAGTAAGCATATACTCCAAAATGTCGTAAATTTCACAATAAAGAAGTTGTAACCAGAAATCTTGTCTTATTTTTGTGTATCACTTCTAAATGTTCACAAGGACTTGAGCAAATGGCTTTAATGGATGTATGTTCTTATTTGGGGTTTTTGTCAGGAGGCAAAAGTCAATCGATTCAAGCTGAATATCTTAGATCTTAAAAGAGCAGGTTTAGGTCTTTTTCAATGAGATTGCATGATTGTCATGAACCTGATTGATCACATGTGAATTTCCTAATTAACATCTCCAGGTTGGAATCCCGGCGATCGGCTTCTCCCCGATGAACCACACCCCAGTACTGCTGCATGACCACAACGAGTTCCTCAACGAGAACATCTTCCTGAAGGGCATCGACATCTACCAGGAGATCATACCGGCCTTGGCTGATCTTCCTCAGTAACAAGAACATCCTGGAACCTTAGTTCATGTAACCCTATCTACCAAGATATCTTCGGTGCCAGGCTTATGCAGGTCTAGTGTTTAAGTGATACATGGAAAAATAAACAATTACGCTGAATCTAGTGGCAGCGTGCGTTGCATAAATCATTCTTAATTCCCCAAACACCTAAATCAATTATCAAGAAACCTGGCAGCTGTAGCTGATATCTCCCAGTTGAATTTAGAACAGATATCATTTCTCATTGCTCATCATAGCATCATGTTTTGTAGAAAACTTTATCAGAACATGGGAGGATGTTATTTGGTTCCCTAACCAGAAAAAGAACTTTGCACAATTTTGTTATTCATTTTGGAGAAATTTGTTTTACGATTGTTCCTGCTGTCTGAACTTCAAAAAGTTGTATCCACTCGAAAATGAAGTGTTATTTCTAATGGCCGATAAAAGAGAATACTCAAAAAGGCTGTTCCAAAGATAAATTTTGTTCTATTCATCCATCCAAATAAAAAACATTTTACTTTGGCAGAAGTTTGGTTACACTTAGTCAAATCCCTACTTTTAAATAATCCCTATACTCACAGATTATGAAATGTTACCACTAAATCATTACATCCAAGTATACTTAAAATCTAATGTTAATTAGATATACTTTTTCTGAAATGTCTTGTACTTCATCAATACTTTATAAGAATAATGAGCAGTATGAATGAACTTGTTTTTGGGCATTATGATTTATGCATGAACTATTTTTGTATGTGCAATATATGATATCCTAGATAAGTTCTTTTTCTGAAAATGCCCTTGTCAAACTGTCACTTTGAAGTTGAAGAAAGGGGATTCCCACCCAGAGAACGAAAGCATCAGCTTTGACGTCAATGGTTGTTCATGAAGTAATCTTTTACTCATTAATTCATCATTTTTATTACATTGAAACCTGAATTAAACGGGAGCCATAGAAATTCGCGATTTGCGTCTGAAATTATCTTTGAATGATTTTACCAAATTACAACATTTAATATTCACTATAAGTAGTTCACATACTTAACAGAGGTTTATTATGTAGTCAGAATTAGTTTTCTTAACCCCAGCATCTCAGTACCCATCAATATGTTATTTTAACATATGTACACATGTCCAAAACAGCTTGTTAGTCATATTTGCGATTAAATGCCTTATTTTCCAAGAAAAACAAAAAGTGTTTAATAATCCATGGAACAGCAAGCTGGTAAATGTGGATGTACAGGTCCATTAGAACTGAACTGTACTGTTATATTTACAGAATATCAAGATCGGTTTATAGATATTTGCTTCCTTGTCTATTTGCAAAGAGGATTAATCGATCAGCCAACAGCTCAGGGTTTTGAAAAATGTATTGTGAAATTTCTTATGTACATTAAATTTTATTTTGATTACAAAAATAAATCTTTGTTATATATTTTTTTCGTCAATTACATCGGTGATTTATAGTTATGAGATTATTTGATTGAAATTGTATGTGATGAGGAATGGATGAGGTGATGAAGAATGATGCAGGCAGGTTTATGGGTATACAACTTTCAGTTCTGATAAGGCATCCTTATGACACAGAGGGTAATTGTCTTTCTCAAGCAAATGAAAATGAGTATATAAGTCCAACGTATTCTTCCCAGAATGGAGATGGTGTATATCAGTAGGTTTGCCATCATCATTCTTGAAAAGTTTTTAATAATAATAATGATGATGATGATGATGATGATAATAATTTATTGCCTTTCCAGGAATGGGTTTTACATCACCAGAGCTTGAAAACATTTATACAATCACGAGATTTTGATATCAGTACACGAATCAAATATTTTCACATTTGTTTAATAGAGATATTGTGTTTGGAATGAAAGATGTATGGGCTCTCTTAGTTTTCAATACTGGAACTTTGTAGCGGCGGCCTGAGGGGAGAAGGTGATATTCTGAATGTAGGTAGTGAGTAGTAGTCTGATCTTTCAATGTAAACTCCTCTGTCATGTCAACATTTTATAAAGCATTTATTCAAAATATTTTAACATTATCATTCCACTGTTGGTACGGGTCTCTCTCTGTTCAATTGAAATCAAAAGTTAACAAAATTTTAAACATTGCGGGTAAGATCGCTGGTGTCAAGTTTGACTGTTTAACTGATATATACGAGCGGCAGATCGTAAATCAATCTGTACCTAAATATTTATATTCCGACACAGTCTCACTCAAAGAGGACCACTGGATAAATAGTATATAGTGTGTATATTGAAAGCACAATATGTTGCACATGACAGATAAATCTAAGGAGTATTTTCATTTCATTTTCAAATCTCACGCACACATGGAAACAGACAATATGCTTACACCACACATATCATGTACATGAAGCCCTTGAATACGTATACATGAAATTCCAGATTTCTTCTGATGCGGAATATGATTTAAGTCAAATTAAAAGTATCGATCGCACTCATACAATTTAAAATTTATGTTCATTTTATGTTTGGAAAAGTAAAATTGATAGAGATGTCGAAACTAAATTGTCACAGCATTTATTGAACAGTTTAACCTGAACTTTTATACAGTGAGCAAGTGAACAAACGCAGTACAGAATCTCTCTCTTCTCTCAACAGTCTTTGCGATTTAGTGGATGTTTCCTGACTTAAATCAAATTGAAAATGGATAGAATCTGTCACGACTGTTCCCTGGAATGTGATTTCATGTTGTTGGGTTTTGTGTCTTTTTTTTTTATAACGCTCCTCTGTGACCCCGTCCTTTCCCCATGAGCGATCCCCTCATCCCCCGAAAATCCTAAATATAACACTGATACTGTGTATGCTGATATAAATATGAATATCTCAAATGTTCATCTATAGTATCAAGCATATATATAACCATTGTTAGTTTTCAAAAAAGGAGGAAGAAAAGAACAATCGCTTTATATTTGTGCAAAAGAGGAAATCATACGTCTATTGTACAAAAAAACTAAATTTATATATATAACCTATCAAACACTTTCTACCCTTTCTGTCCATCTTGTGCTTTGGATAGGTTTCCGAACTATGTTTTCATTGCAGTAGTTTATTGTACTCGTGTGGATATGTAACTTAACTGTTTTTTGACGTTTATTTTCTTATCACTGGATTAACATATATAATTTCTACAGATGTGAAATAGCTAAGTTCTTCAAATTAGGCCTTGTGAATACATCACATATAAATTTAACGGTTAAGCCTTTTAACAGGTAAAATAGCAAGAACTTGCATACACACAACACATTTATAACGTTATAATTTACGTAAAACCAGCAGTGCGTTACAAAATAAACCTGCAACGCCGTTTACACGGGAACGTACAGTTGCACTAAGGATTCTATAGAAGCGTTGCAATCGAGAACAAAAACTATGAATGATCTTTTGAAGTGGTAGTAGTAGAACGTTATTCTGGGATAAATAAAGTGATCTCAAGAAAACGAAAATGTTTCCAATTGTAAGACAACTTTTTAAAATCAAAGGAACGTACCATGATCGGTTAAGTTATGCGAATCCATTTCCCTAACTCGCTGATTAAATGGTGTCGACACAAAAATGGCCGCCAGTGTTTCTTGCTTTATGCTTGATTATTTCATTTAAGACTGCGTATGATCGGGTAGAAAATGAAATGTTTGACCCTCTGAAGAAAATACATTTGGCATAAACAAATGTTTATTGGGGAAATCTTCAAGAATAATTTTTTTCAAAAAACATGCTACTGCCCCCTAAGATAATAATACAAGTAATGATTTGTAACATGCTTTATGGGCCTGTAAATATATTGAAAAAGAACGTCAACTGATCAATTAGACTATGCATATCGAAAAAAATGAACACTTCATCATTTATTTGTATAAACTGTCATCAATGCTTTTCGTGAATTCATCTATTGATTGTTTTGGTGATACAAATACATCATTGATAGTTTCATTTCCATGTTAACTTTATAGAGATCAACATTCTTCATTTCATACAAATAACAAGTCATATCTTTCACTGTCACAATCCCACATCTTTAAGCAAGCAAGTGCGAAAAACCTCCGCCTAAAGTGCTTTTAAATTCTCTACATTAAGTATATAACGACACGTAAATGTTCTATACCTATTCTTTATAAGCCAATACGAATTGGAGGTATTTACAAATATTGTCGTAGTGAAGACGTACAAACCTATCACAATAATATTCCATGTTTTCTCAAAAAGAATAATTTCCAGTGGTTACGAAAATAAACATAAAAACATTCTATTTCAGCCAAGAGGTGCCCAGGACCAGCGGACTACACTTGTGGATGGGATCTCACCTGGCACGATAGATCCATCGAGCGTAAAGCGCGCGTAAAATCAACTTATGGTAATCTCGGATGTTATTGGGCTAATTATTCTTGTCGAATTATTTTTCTCCATTCCATCTAAAGTGCTGCGTCCTGTTTTAAAATAATTTACGTACTCGTATGGGTCATGCAATTTCAAAACAGATAGTGTGACAATGTATTAATGCTACCACTAAAATCATCCATGATATCATGCTGTTTCAAAGAAGGTATTTTAATCTGGGGTATGGTGGTTATAAATCATTATACTCCAAGAAAGGCGATCATATAATGTAATTTTCTGTCCAAACACCCCCCCCCCTAATAATTGTCTTCTGAAAAGCAAGACTATATCTTAACCCGAAAGAATAATACTTTCCATTTCTTTACAGGCTTATTCTACATTGCTAATGTTTTTATATTTGTTTAAAACAAGACCTGAAAGGTGTTTCATCGACTAAGCTTGACTACATAACCTATCAATATGGTAGACATATTGCTTTTAGAACCAATTGCTATATTGCTATAGTCTAATTCACGTTTATGACACACTGAGATCTGACATTTACTTCCCTAAAGCAGTTACCAATTTCCCCCATAAAGAAGGTCATTGTCTGATAAAATGCTCATTTTTTAAGATAACCAACATTCTGTTTTGCTTTCTCTGAAGAAAATTGCTTTCACAGATTTGATATTTATCTACCATAAATGCCCCAGCTTGTAGGCCACGTACATCTGTTTATGTGTAGCAGAGCAATATAATTTCTTCACTTCTGACACTGTACGTATACAAGCGCTACTCAGACATATGATTTTCATCTTTAGAACTAATTGCTTTTCCTCAATGGCATCATACTGTATATTTTAGCACGATGTGTAATTCTCAAAACAAGATTTTATAAAATATCACGATTTGAAGGTATTCCATTTTGTAATGTTTTTCAGAGAGAAAACTGGATATTGAATATTGTTTAATATAAGTAATTTGTCATCACATTTTCAGCCAAAATTGTATTATTATTAACTTATTTTATTACCATTATCTTTTAATTTCCACAACACCATACTTGTTTTCCTAAACTATGTGCAAGTTAAGCTAAAAGAATAACAGAAATCATCATCATCCTTTTGGGTAAAACATGTTTGTGAAATGTTGATAATGACACTTGCTCGCGGATGGCAGGAAAGCCATGGAGAACACCTGATTTCATCACATTTGTTTGATATATTTTGTCATTGTATATCTCTCATTTCATGAGCCGATATTTGGTGTTTTTCTCTGCAGAAACAGTAGCCGCCTCTGATATAGGTCCGGCTATGTACAAAACAAAGATCGCGTTGAGTAGCGAATCTCTTCGCTGCAGCACAGCCTCCAAACACGCCTGTCTCGATGTGATGGCTGGACCGCCTAGAATACCTAGCAAATTTACGTATGTGCGGTACAATAGTTAGTACGTAGCAATACTACACATGAACGTTTATCAAACATACTAAATTCACAACTAAACAAATATATTTTTCAAAAGAAAATATTCGAAAAGATATAACTGTTATGTAACTTAGTATTTGACAATATTTACACTTTCTGTGTAATCAAGCATTCACCAACAGAAACATATGATATGTAATCAACATTCAACAACAGAAACATATGATACGTAATCAACATTCAACAACAGAAACATATGATACGTAATCAACATTCAACAACAGAAACATATGATACGTAGTCAACATTCAACAACAGAAACATATGATACGTAATCAACATTCAACAACAGAAACATATGATACGTAATCAACATTCAACAACAGAAACATATGATACGTAATCAACATTCAACAACAGAAACATATGATACGTAATCAACATTCAACAACACCATTCAACAACAGAAATATATGATACGTGACCAAGCATTCAACAACAGAAACATATGATACGTAACCAAGCATTCAACAACAGAAACATATGTTGCGTAACCAAGAATTCAACAACAGAAACATATGATACGTAATCAACATTCACCAACAGAAACACATGATGTGTAATCAACATTCAACAACAGAAACATATGATACGTAATCAACATTCAACAACAGAAACATATGATACGTAATCAACATTCAACAACACCATTCAACAACAGAAATATATGATACGTGACCAAGCATTCAACAACAGAAACATATGATACGTAACCAAGCATTCAACAACAGAAACATATGTTGCGTAACCAAGAATTCAACAACAGAAACATATGATACGTAATCAACATTCACCAACAGAAACACATGATGTGTAATCAACATTCACTAACAGAAACATATGATACGTAACCAAACATTCAACAACAGAAACATATGATACGTAACCAAGCATTCAACAACAGAAACATACATGTGATACGTAGTGATGCGTGATCTGCAATCAACAGCAGGTACAAATGATACGTAATGTAGCATTGAACAAAAGGTACACATGATACGTTACCAACGTACCTACAACAGAAGGTACACATGAATCAACATTCATCATTAGAAACCGAGTTGCCTTTGGTGTAGGAATATGCGTCTTTCTTATAGATGAACTATTCTAATCCATCGCACACACGGTTCTTTGTCTTTCTCTTATGAACATCATACCAAATCGATTCCAGGGTTCGAGTCCCCGGGTCCCAAATACCGACTTAACTTAAGCTACTGGGACAGAGGCCCTCGCAAATCATTTGGGACAAAGGAACCTGACGTCATAGAGGCACCTGGACAAGGTGAGTGATCATGTTTGTCACCTGTCATTCTCACCTGTTTTATTCAGTATTTCTTTAATTTGCATAGAAATGCTGTTATAAGAAATATCAATACATTATTAAACCTTTGCGACCTGTCGTTTAAAGATTAATACCATTATGCAACAGGTGAAAATAGTTTTGTTTTATTTCGTCGGTATTTTTTTTACACTTTTAAAGAAAATTTGGAGGTATTTAGGACTGTTTATCGTTGCAAACATAGATATAGCCATTTCTCACGATGTGTCACGCAATAACAGATGTAAATGTACTTACAGATGTATAGTTAAAATTAGATAAAGGCAAAAGGGAATCGAGGGATACATTATTTATCCAATCTTAAATTAATACTATTTTAATAGAAAATACAACCATACGAACTTTGTGAGCAAGTAATCAAGACTAACTAAAATATAATGGATTTCAAATTACCCTTGTCCAATACTGGCGGCAAGTTACAGTTAAACACTGTAGAATTATTTACAACTTTCTAAAATACAACTAATGTGGTCAACCTGAAATACATGGTTGATTCCATTATGTTTATTTGATCTGGTTTGTTCCACTGTTTTATACCAGTCGTCTCATTTGACTCGTACATATAGCTATCAATGTTGCATATGGATGGAATTCCTAATGCCCGAAATACATGTCAATACATAGAGCTTAACTGCATCGTCTCTGAGTGGGAATTAACGTTGTAAAGTATTGAGAGCTCGTTGGAGAGCATTATGTCATCTCTTTATCTGCTATCAGTTAGAAGCATGTGTCTGCAGGGACTAACCTGTTGGTGATAATGTCCTTCTGAAATATTAATTGAAGACGAGGTGACACGGGTTATCACTGTCAATTAAAGACTTGCTTTCATCAGATGAGATTGCTTAATTCTATTGCTTATCTTAAATTCTAAAATTATCAATCAGCTATATCTATTTTTCATATAAACTTGTTAAAATGTTGCAATTAAGACGTTTATATAGAAATTAATAGTATGGACTAAGTCACCTGGCAGCGATAACATAAGCAATGCTAATCCACATTCAGTTAAAGGGACACAGAGTATGTTGTTGAAGTCAAACATGTCAAACTTTATAAATGGTGTTATTCTATCGAGAAGTATTGGTTGTTTCTGAAAATCAGCATCTTAGTGCTTATTAACACAGTATAAGGACAATAAGCAGGTTAATGTCGTGATTTATGATAGAAAACCGGACAGTGGCGCGCGCCAATGTCTCAAACGTAATTTTCGAAACTATCTCGACAATCATGGGTTGGAAATGATTAGTAGGTTATCAAGTTTTACTTTACTCCGGATATTTGGTAATTTGAATCTTATTTAAGCCACGTGAAAAATCATAAATTATAATCTCTGTCACTTTAAGTAAACTATTCAAAGTCCTTGGTACACGTACATTGGATTATATTTTGCAAGTCCAGTACAGTACAGTGATTTTCCGTATACATCTGGGTGCCAAGGCAAGAAGCCTAACTCCTTCACAGTATGGACATGTAGATTGAAATGAAATATAAAATCTCATATGTTGAAATCTTATATCATTTTTGTTTAAAATCCTTTACATGTTAGTCGTTACGAATCTTTTATCATTTAACCTTTTGGTTAATGTAAGGACAATTGGATTTTAATGTGTATCAATATTATTTATCTGGTTATCATTGTATTTATATACCAACATTTATCCCTGGCCCCGGTAATTACCACATCCCCGAACCTGACAAAGGACCCAAGCAGGGATGAGGCCAAAAGAGGTATGGTAGATTAATATCTATTTTCATTTTTTTTTCAAAAAACAAACCTACCCTTTTCATTGGAAAGGAAATTATAGGAGAAACGGTCTTATATGCGTTTAATAAAACTTTCATATTTTCGACATCTCCTCTAGAACTGTTGTACGCCAACCTGTAAGTCATAAGGTGCGGTTTGTTAGTATTTTTAAAAGTGTATGGCAAAAAGTCGCGACTCCCTAGTCATATAAGTTACTCTTTAAAGCTTTGGTTGAAGAATAAGATCTTGAATACTTTAATCGTTTGTAGACATGTCTGACCAGCAGGTTTGATTGCTAACCATTCATTTATTGTCATCAACCTGTTACTTGTCTGCTGCCTGATATAACAAATCATGAAACGCTAAAGAGCTACAGAGCCTGTGACTGTAAATTGTTTGAGTTACGGACCTAAAACATAACATATTTATATGAACATAGTTATTTCAATAACAATCTAAGAGAATCTCCTCATATTTCTACACTACACAACCCCCGTTCCATCGTTCCCCTGAATTTTGTTATTTCCTGTCCTTGAAGTGACTGTGAAGTAAAATACCCTTCAATGTTACCAGTAAAAATCTTTTTCGTTAAAACGATTTAATAATTACGAAACAGATGGAAGAAATCCATACAAGGTAGAGTGCATATGTTCGTCACACTTAAACATCGCAGGACTCGCACTAAGCTATGCTTAAGTTTCTTAGTTTGTCGCATTTTATCATCGTCAAGGTCTCCTTAGCAATCAATATGATTACATGTATTCCGATTTGAAGATGGCATTCACTAACTCCCCAAGTCCTTCAAAGCACTAATTGTTAACCATACTTGTAATGTCATTTATATTTCGTTTCATCTGTAAAGAGGATGTATCTCTCTGATCCCACACAGAACACTTAATGCACACTATCATATAGGAGTTACAAACACGACATGCGATACCGTAACCTATATGCATGACGGTTACCGTTTGATGTCCTCTTCAGTAATTTCAGTGCATTACCTGGGGAGAAGGGAATGATATTGATTTTACACAATAAATGTATTTTGAGTATATTTTGATCACGCAATTAAGTATTACCTGCCTTTGAGTTCTTCTGCCACATGCAATTTTCAATTATCACTTTATTGCCAGTGTTTCTCGATATAGCAGTTGTGATTGTGGGGGTTGAAAAAGCTAGTTCAGATTGAAGGTATAGGTTTTCATCATGTCAAGCTCGGCAATTTTGGCTACGGTAAAGAGCTGTTCAGTGTACCTTGTGTGGCTTAAAGAGCCACTCCGTGAGTTGTTTGAGTCATATATGCCAAACTTAATCAATGGTGTCATTTGATAGCGAAGTATCGACTGTTACCAAAAAGACACATTTTAAAGCTTATTGATTTTTTACAGTGACAATAGGAAGGTAGAACGTCGCAATTATGATCGAATACCGGACGGTGGCGCGAGTCAAATCGTCAAATGTAATTTTGGAGACTAATCTTAAACAACCAGGAGGGCAGTTAGGAGTTGATAGTGTTTGTTAGGTTATATAACTAGTATCCATGTATATTGAACGTGATATCTACACCTCTGTGAATTTATAAGGCTGTTTTTCGATGTTTATGGAAAACCAGTATTTGTCATATATATGTCTTTTGGACATGAAAAGTTAAGAGTTTTTTTATTTTATATCACCACATGACATTAAGGTTCGTATCAAAGGTAAACAATATGTTATGAAAATCACGGAGTGGCTCTTAAAACATCATTGCAGTTGTCTAATCGAGAGTAGCAAGTTTCGTCGGAAACCGTCATGCCTTGTACATTGCGGAATTTCCCCCAGTCATTGTTTCTTCCTCGGGACCTAATTAAGAGTAATCTTTGAAGGCGAAATAGACGAGTTGGTTAGCTGCTAGTACGGTCAATGCTGGCGGTTTTGCCTGACCATGAGGGTGTGGGTTCGCGTCCAGCAACGGAGACGACTCGAAAAAAGTCTACGAATTTTTACTCTTGCAGATAGTGTGATCCCAAATATATCACTGCTATAAATCTTTGAAAAGTTCCATATGAGATATTGTACCTCGCGAGATCCGGGCTATACTGGAAGGTTTCACTACAATTCCAAACCAATAATTATTGCGGGCTTTCCATCTGGAATGATATTAGCGCCGCGATGGATGTGAAATGAGAACGAAAACTTCAAAATAATCTTATTTGTCAAAAATATTTGCATCTTCAACCACCCCCCCCCCCCCCCCCCCCACTCCCTCCCCCTACCACTGTTTTTAAAAGGGTAGTTTCGGTGATTGTGGAAGATAACAATACAACGGTGATTGTGGAAGATAAAAATGGTGTATGTATGGTCATAAATCAATCTAAGTTACGAAACAGTAATTGCGATTAGTTAAAAGGATTATTCAGGGACTTGAGGTTAAAAAACAGTCAGTATCGCGAACTTCAAACATGCACTTCAAGGACAGCTTGAAGTCTTCGCCTCAAATCCCTCACCAGACGTCGAAATCGCTCTTGTGGCAACGGCTGCCACTCCTCGTGTAATGCCGCTTCTTTTTTAAGCAAGTTCTGAGAAGGAGGAGGATCCCTGCCTTGTATCAGTCGGTCCAATTGCCCCAAACGTGTTCAAGGGGAATACGATCCGGACTCATTGCAGGCCCAGGGGGGGGCGTCAAGGCATTGCCGTTCTCCTTGCTAGTGGTTCTCGAAATGGGGCACGACAGGTTCAAGGTCTTCCCGGATGTCAAGGTACCTCGTACGGTTACGAGATCAAGTTTGCAGTTAAACGAGAAGAACCCCCATTCCATTACAGATCCACCGCCATACAGTTCTGTTGGCATGCTACCTCGTGGTGCATATGCTGTTCCTTGATGCCTCCAAACTCTGGTCCTGCCATCCACAGAGTGGACAAGGAACCTGTTTTCGTCTGACCAGTTAACCTTCTTCCATGATCTTAATTTCCAGCCAGGTCTTTCTCTACACCATGTCAGATTGCTTGTGGTTGTTATTTAGTTTTGGTCGCTTGATTACTCTTCTGGACTTCAATCCAGCGGTCTTGAGTCGATTTCTAACAGTTTGGTGACTGAACAGACGGTGTGGAAGCCAATGGCGTTTTAGGGTTGTACTGGAAGCTTACGAGCGTTAAGCAATGATGTATCCTCTCTCACGGAGGTGATACGTGGTCTGTCTGAGGGTGTGCAATTCTTCGCGTCATTTGGTCGTGCATGTTTTCTGGCTAAACGACTTATGGTAGATTAATGACGTCAAGTTCTTCTTGCAATTTCCTTGAAAGAAAGACCCGTTCCAAGAAGACCAATAATCTGCCACTTGACAGCCTTCGACATTCTAGCACCCAGCATTCTGGGTTACAATGGCTAAAAAGGCTTGTATCAACGTTTTTATAACCGAAATTGATTCCAAAGCCATACTGCAAATTTCGGAAATCGTGGAGAGAAAAGTGCACGTGCAGCTTTTCGCGTTTGGATGACAAATATCCCTACAAAAACATGATCAAATCAAACCTACTACATAGCAGATTCATGGGTACAAACAACATCAACTGGGTTTGGTATGTGCCGAAATAACTTAACTTTTACTTGGGGGTGCAACACCCTTTTTACTATGTTTATTTCGTGTAGGTTGGGTACAATTAAGCGACTCTGAAGACAAACATCACGTCAATTTTCATCAAAACAAAAATCATATTTTTAGTATTATCTGTTCATAGAGTCTTGCCACTACTCCAGTGCTTTATATACTATCTAAGTTGTAAAATCGAAAGTTGTAAAACAATTTGACACGCATGTTCAAGGAATGGTATAACGGCGTCATTTACCGTCCTTATTTCCACTTAAGCCTCTGAATACAATACAGTAATTGATGTCAGAGACACATGTATTGCATCTCTTCTGTAACTATTGTCGTTATTGTCGTGTTTACTCCTAAAAAACGCGATGAATAAACGACTGAATTGTTGCTTGTCATTGATGCTTACCACTCATTTACTTCAACAATATGAAATTTACATTTTATTTGTATCACCTATTACGACAGCTTTTTTTCATTCATTTTTTAATTTCGAGGAATTGTCTAAAAGCATAAAATTAATGAGATTCTTTCATTCCAGCAGGAGTAACAATAATGTACTTAGATGTACAATTCATTTCCTTAGCTCATACTTGATGGTGAACACCTATTTCGGACTGAATGAAAAATTTAATTGTATAGGTAAAAGGGAAACTTCGAAAAAGAATAAACTAGAACCATTAACATTATATATGTATAATACGAATATCCGTAGTCGTAGAATAGGGTGTCTTGTAATAAGCGAAAACTTCATGTAGCCATTTTGGTGTGAATCCTTTTTTAATCATTCGAGATAAAGGCATATATATTAGTAGCGAGACCGAACTTGGAACATTCGTTTTAGAAGTTTATTGATTGAAAATATTGTCCTGTAATTTGGATTTGTTGTCCTTTTCGTGAGATCGATGTGTTTCTCTAAAAGAACATGCATGCCACAAGGCCTTTAGTGTAAAATGATACTTTGTAATAATAATGTCAAATGATACTTTGTAATGATAAAATCAAATGATACTTTGTAATGATAAAATCAAATGATACTTTGTAATGATAAAATCAAATGATACTTTGTAATAGTAAAATAAAATAATACTTTGTAATAATTAAATAAAATGATAATTTGTATTTGTAATAAAAAATAAAATGATACTTTGTAAGAGAAATATTTAATGGTACTGTGTATTCTTAAAATCAAATGATACTTTTTGATAATAAAATCAAATGAAGAGTAACATCACGCAAGAACTGGTCCAAAGAAAAATGGTTGCGTTCAGTTTCATTAGAAATTTTTAAAAAAAATTTTAATCTTTTATTGAGCGCCGTATGAACGGATCTCCTAACTCCTAGTTCATGCGTTAATGTGATCAAGTTTAACTCAGCGTAGTTAATGCAGTGATAAATGTATCAAAGAGGAGTATTGTGACAGTATAAATACAGGGTTTGGCGTCATCCAAATCCAGGGCCGAAATACTTCCTCTTTGGGGACTAAATAAAAGGAGACGCGTCTGTTCAGGGAATAATTCTCTTTGATTAAGACATGTTCACGTCGATACACTGCTATTATCTGAAATTAATCCCCTTTGGCTTAAAAAAGCAAGTTGATTGATATTCAAATCTTGCAAAACAGCCAAATCTTGCAAAACATTGCAAATTGAGAGTGTTACATATTCATAGCTATTCAGTTGTTGAAGCTGACGCGTGCAAACCTACATACTGAAGTTTGGGAATCATTTGTAAACTGATATCAAAATGAAGACCGTGAATGAAGAACATTAAAAAATTAATGGTAATCAGTCCCGTAGAGAAATGTCTTTAGTTGAGTTTTAAAACAATCAAGATTTTCGCAGTCTCTTAGGTGTTTATACTACACAAATAAGGACCACACTGTTATTCAATGGCATGTATAAAATAGATCACGATGTTCACTGGTATAGACAATATGACACATTCATATAATATGTAGTGTGTAGAGAAGTGAATTTAAGTAATTCATAAAGACACTATAATTCCTTTTTGATGTACATACATGTATGACTGATGCATTTGTCCTTTGGCTTTACCTCTACTTTATTCTACTAATACTAATATGGTATATAACTGCCGTGTGTGTCACTAAAGTTGGAATGTTAACACGTTCCTTGAAAATAGAGGCGTCAAACGTTAATTTAATAAATGCCAACCTTTTTAACCGAAAAGCTTAATCAAAAAATATAGCCAATTAAAACGTGCGTACAATGTAGATGAATGTGGATTTACACACCTCTTATGTAAATGTTTTGCCCCAGTCCGCCCTCTTGCCCCTGCACCCAACACCTACACGCTTAAAAACACCATTGACGCCAGTACATGGCGGTCACGATGGCGTGTAGATGGTTCGACATTAAAGGTAAACTATCAATGTTATAAATCGTACAATATTAGTATTCTATCTGCATCATTACATGGAACTTGTCGAAAATCTACCGCAGAATCATCAATTTTGCGCTTTATCTTATTTTTATTAGTAACGATAACCATCTCCTTTTGTTATCCTTAGCGTTATCCTTAACATCCATAACTTTTGTCAAACATCAGATTGAAGGACAGCCGAGATAACTGGAGATTCAAGATTTCGGGTGTTGAATCGATTTTGTAATCAACGTGACTTCCCATCATACCTGAACATTTTACCGCTGTAGATCTTGTTTTATAAGATTCTTTAAAATCAACAATTTTTAAACCAAAACAATCAAAACGCTCAGTTGATGAAAGAGTGGTTTGCTTCACAGAGGACGGTTCCTCGGGACCTGCACAGTGTCACGTGCGTGAAGCGACTGTGAAGAAGGACAGTTTACGTGCAGACAAATATGTCAACCTTCTACAAGTTGTACGTTACCTACTTATCTAAACTTTAAATTCAACATTCTTAAGGAGCCATGACCGGAGCAAATCTTACAAACACATGAATATTATACAACCATATATATCACAGGTGCTTGGCTTACGCAACACTTCTCATCTTTCAATTATCTTTAATTACTCCCTTTCATAATTTGTTGGCACACCACAATGATACCGTGAAAGAATATTTTCCGATTTCCACCGTCAAAGTTCGTCGATCATAAATGTTCAAATATCATTGACATAAAATAAATGATCATAAGTATAATTTATTTTTTTAATCATTACGATTAAAATATTACTAATGTTCTCATCATACATATGTGTAGCATCCCCCGTACCCACCTCATCGGGAGAAACCATACTTATCACGTCAAATAACATTATCACTTATGTCGATTAAAATGTGTCGAACAAACAAAATATTAGCGAATCAATATTTTTATCAAGAGCCGAAAGACAGATAATTTACGCCGAGGGTTTTATAAACTTTGATAATCGAACTACGTTCCCTGACTGGGCATCTGCAATCAGCAGATTGTTGTCATCAAAGGTTTCTCAAACAAAGCGCAATAAAGTTATGGCGTGACAGATTATAGTTATCTCATATCAAACTGGAGTAACAATTGAAATACTCGTTATAAATGATAACGACCCTGTTATTTTTCTTTATAAAAGGTAGGCTATCACACATAAAATTGTCTTCTTACATGCATTAACAACAATCGATCGCTGTCACATTTCAAGGGGCTTCTAATGAGTGTACATTATGCCTTATATGCATTGAAGGACGTTATATAGGAGGTATTGTCTAACTTTACACTCGGCCTAATCATCCTGTCCTAGGGTAAACCGTATACGCTGACGCTCCGCTGTAGTACCCTCAGTTACAACCCGACTCAACCTTTTTGTTTTGTTTCATTATCCCAAATACAACATCCGGGAAGGAATAGAAGTCTAAGATGGAGTTGATTGAGCCGCACAGGTGAAGTGTCATAACGGGCAGCTAAATGGTCAGTAAAATGTTGGTCACGTTATCTCTCACGGCCAGTGTCCAGGAAAAGGAAGAGAAATGATGACATCATGGTTGAAACGTCCGTTATCTTTGATGAGGATGTGTCATGACTGCCACAAATGGTCGACAAAAAGGTGCCTCAGATCTTACTAGTACTTTTTTGTCTTTGATGATGTGTTCGATAAATGCAACCAAAATATGGTCAACACAATGATCCCTAGTCACAAGAATATGTCCACATTGAGGAAAATTAAAGATGACACTGTGGTTGTCACGTCCGTTATATGAGGATGTGTCATGACTTCCAACCTGACGGTCAGCACATTGAACATGGTCACGTCATCTCTCGGTCACAATGCTAATTGCAAGAAAAAGATACACGATATTAGATTATATCTCTATCTTAAGCTTCAGGAAGCTGTTAAGGATTTGCATGAGATTGTGAAGGTTATCTTCAACTGAGTTATTGAACACGTGCCGAAATACTTGGTATGGAATGGATTATATTTAGTACGCTCCAGCTTCTTTCTGTACAAGTCCGATCCGTCGTGGCGCCTGAAGATCATTGTCCAGGAACACGCAGAACAAAAAAAATCATTTTATTGACCTCGATGCGTTGTATTGTCCCTTGGCAGTCTTTAAGAGGTAATAACAGACATGAGTCAATACGACTAATAACGGTAACGTCTCACCAAGGACAAACGAGTTTAAGTCTGAACCATTTTGAAACAATGACATGCATATGGTACCCGCCCGCTATTGTGGAGATGCAATAAACAGTCAGAACAGACTTCAACAATGTCACAGAAAAAGGCAAGGAGGTGTAAGGAATGAAGCAGTAGTAATCTGGAACGAGGCAGTTGTAAAATGGAACGTCAAAAATGATGAGCATTCCAGTCAAAGAGTTACATGTTACCACCCTTCATCAATAGTTACATGTAACCACCCTTCATCAATAGTTACATGTAACCATCCTTCATCAATAGTTACATGTAACCACCCTTCATCAAGAGTTACGTGTAACCATCCTTCATCAATAGTTACATGTAATCACCCTTCATCAATAGTTACATGTAACCACCCTTCATCAAGAGTTACATGTAACCATCCTTCATCAATAGTTACATGTAACCACCCTTCATCAAGAGTTACGTGTAACCATCCTTCATCAATAGTTACATGTAATCACCCTTCATCAAGAGTTACATGTAATCACCCTTCATCAAGAGTTACATGTAATCACCCTTCATCAAGAGTTACATGTAATCACCCTTCATCAAGAGTTACATGTAATCACCCTTCATCAAGAGTTACATGTAATCACCCTTCATCAAGAGTTACATGTAATCACCCTTCATCAAGAGTTACATGTAATCACCCTTCATCAAGAGTTACATGTAACCACAGTTCATCAATAGTTACATGTAACCACCCTTTATGAAGAGTAACATGTAATCACCCTTCATCAAGAGTTACATGTAATCACCCTTCATCAAGAGTTACATGTAACCACCCTTCATCAAGAGTTACGTTTAACCACCCTTCATCAATAGTTACATGTAACCATCCTTCATCAAGAGTTACATGTAACCACCCTTCATCAAGATTTATGGGTATTTATAGGGATATTAAGAGATATAACATTTAGTCACATCTGGAACATGCTTAAGTTAGAATAATGAAAACAGGAGTCAATGTTCATTATCAAGCATACAGTTGTGAAGAAAAGACACACATTTTCCAAAAGGTCACCTCGTAAATGACAAGAAAGCACACAAGTTAAAACTGAACATTATCTAGAAAACCCTTGATGCTGAATATTGACCACGGAAGCTTTCCTAATCGATGAAAGAGACGATATTCCATTATGACATTTCCCTCTATTGTATCTGTCTCGACACGACGCTAGCTGTGATAAGTCAAATAAATGATAACACGAACTAAAAAGAGGTAATGATTCTTTATCACTTTAGTACTTTTTGCTTAGATGTAGCTAATCGAGATAACAAACGGTTTATGTGCGAATCTAGGTATACACTTATCAATTGGGTACACTGAAGAAAGATAACGTTATAAGATAACCGTGTGGCCTTCTGTACATGAATCAGTCGTCCATTCCTCGTACAACGACAGTGCATGTGTGCATGACCTTGGTAATATCGTCTCAAAAAGTAAACCCAGGAAACGTTAAAACGTAAAAAAAATTCAAACTAACAATAACTGCTGCGACACGACGTTGGTCATCCATTTGTCCAAGGTCGACTAGTCTCCTAGACATCGCGTCAACTCAAGGGTAATGTCAAGGACCCACACGATATAAAACGGCCATTATCTGGAAGTACTTCACCACTGGAATCATCCATTATCACACAGACATTACGCTTCCATTATCAGACATCGTCCATATACTTAACTGGTCGCCGATTCTGTCACGTAACAGACGTGTGGAGCGGGGTAAATGAACAATAACACACAGGAAAATGAGCCAGTCGCTCTAGCTGTCAGCGGGGGAGGTTTTTCATTTAATAAAAAATGTTTTCTTGATAAAATTATAATGTTATAGTTCTATTTCAAGATGCTTTTATCTACTTTCCTTAATTAATACTTTTATAGGAACACGGTATGATTCGTCACGTTTGAGGTCTATTCAACATATTTTAGTCATTTTACCCGCAGAGCAACAAAAGCATCACGGTCCTACCAATTAGTGAAACTATTTTCCTATATTCATCCACGGGAGACAGGTCATAAACGAATATTTTGTTTTATGGGTTATGATTTTGTGTCATTGTCAAAAATGCACATTTGTACTAAAATCTTTTGTACCGTCTTTTACGATTAAACATTTTCATTTATTACAACTTTAATGCAAGAATAATTATTGTTATTGAAACTCAGATTAAGGTTAATCATTCACGATGTTTATGCTTCTATTTTTGGTATTTTTCATAGCTTTATTCCAATTATAACCAATCAGGATAAGCCTATGCTTTCAGCATTTATGTCAGAACGTAAATAATTGAAACGTTTGGGCGAATGGTGAACGTTTACATCAAGATCATGTTTTTATGTAGTGCCATTGGCAGAGTGGCAAAACAGTCTCATAGTCCAAAAGTGCATGAATGAAATAAGTAGTACGATGGAATTTTGTATAATCGAAAAAAAAATGTAAAATGATGTAAAAAAATTTAAATGATAAATAATGTGTTCACTGATAGAATATCATAAAACGTCAAATATCTCTAATATCTTTGATTTATAGCAGTATACATGTATGCCACAATGACAGGTCTGACTCCTTGTCTGTGATGCATTTCCTAATCCATTTATACCTTAAGGATTATATAGCTTGATAAGCGTAATAAAGAACAATAATTAGGCCAGGAAGTCCCTCGTTGTTCACCGGAAGTTCGAGTTTGCATTAATGAAAGATGATAGGGGAGGATTCGGCTGGAGGGTCCATTTCCGGTAGCAGGCATCGGAGTTACAAGTGTCAAGTGGTGTCTTAGATTGGTTGGTCAATTGTTGACATATGTACGACATTAAAGGCATTCTGTACCTCCTCGAGCTACATGTTATTTGTTGAAGCCTTCAGTATCAAAACCTCTGGGAAGTCGAAATCAGTTGCTCTAGTGATCGTTATTAACCATACCATCGATTTATGATTTTAATGGGTTGTTTTTCATGGAGCAGGATGATATTAAAACTTAGTTGTTGCCTATAATATATCAAGACCAAATTGTGAATTGTCAGTAAATGATTTCCGCGGATGCATGGAGGTGAATCTAAAACAAGTTAATGTGATGTTATAGGATGGGGAACGAGAGAGTTATAATCTTGAACGATTTTTTGGCCTTCATATTACTGACCTAAATGTCACTTGTAAATCAAACGAATATACGATCACACTGATCTTTATTGGCTAATGTTATCTAAGTATTTTCGATTTTCCTGAATGTAAATTTCATCATTCGCGGTCCTATTTTAATGCTTATATAATGATATTACTGTCATTAGTTAGATTAACTTCCAGTAAACCAGTGATAAGGAAAGACACCTTTGACAATGGGCCACTTTAGGGCTTTAGTCATTTCAGAATATTGAATGGGCCATTTCCCCATTTAGCAATGGTAAAATTTCCAATTACAATCGGCCATTTTTTCATCCAATGTCCAATATGGCTCATGTCCCCCACTTTTCCCAATCCCTAGTAAACTAATTGAGCGATGATTTATTAAGCCATTTCTTACATTATTTCCAAAACGACAATGGGAGTTGTTTGTATTCCATGAGGTCACCATTGTAGATATCCTCAGACCGTGCTTGATTTATGAGATGACGGTTTTAAAGAGGCAATGGCAATTGTTAATGACTAGACATGACAAATATCTCTTTTGTAATTATGTTCATTAGTTTCTATCAACTATTTCCCACATAATCGAATGACGAGTTAGGGTAGAATTGTGATTTCCAATAATTCCCCCTTCAACAGCCTCATTATCTCGTAGTAACATCACATACGTTGAATATATGTTACAGTTTTTAAAGGCACTATATCGCGCATTCTAGCGTTCAATTTGGTACTTTAAGAATTATTAGGCCAAAGGCACTCACTTTTGCGTTCTATCGATGCAATAAAATACTTATTGTTCTTTAAAATTGACCTGCAATCAATATTGAAAAAAATTGGCCGAAATCCGCTTAGAGATAAAAAGAAAAATCTACGGTCAGCTGTGCACAAAAATGATTAAATATGGATTGTTGTAAACAGTGCAGCTTTTACCGTAATCCCTGAACTGAGAAACAAGGATGAAAAATTTGTATTAAGACAATCCCGAAACTAAACAATTCTTTGAAAATGGCATTGTTGTTTGATATACATTAGCGATTGCCGTTTTTTATTTTTCTGCTGTAAGCGAAATTTGAATATTTCGGATAACGTAGTTCATTAAGTGCAACATTGCATTGAATACTTCTGGTCTTTAAGAATCTACTTAATAACCTGAATACGTGCCTATTTGTTAAAATTGTTTTAGGTAGATTACCCCAGTGAAGGTCGTTAAAAATATCGAAAGTTATCTACGATCTGTATAAATGAAATATTGGTGTGCCCTAGTGCCTTTAATGACATTTTCTTTGCATGGATTCGATGTTTCCATATTATTCTACCATGGTTATCCAGCAAATGATGCCATGCGTTACCTTAAGGTGAGCATATCTCTCAACAAAGATTACGGCCTTTTTTTCAAATGAATGATGAATGGATTGATAGCTAATGATAATTAAAGTTATCAAACGAGTAATTTTCTTGGCGTAAGTATGCGATGTAATCTCAAAATTGAAAAATTGACACAGGTAAGTTTATTAAATAGTTTCTGTCTGTTCATTGAAATATTTTAAACACTATTTGTAGTGAAAGTAATGGTTTTGACTCCTTTAATGTGAGGAATTTGTGAAGTCACGTGCAATCATTGACTTTGTAGCCCAAAAAAAGAGAAACTGTGATTGTACTTACAAACACAAAATCATGAGGTCAATCGATGCATGTTTGCATGAACCGAGTAAGCACATTGAAGCTCATTTGGGAAAAAACAAATTGAAAGTTTAATTTTGATGACCTTTTGGCATTACCGCGTCTTACAAATGAAGAACGTCAACGCGCTATGGGGAGGCTCCGTGCTGGTCAGTCTGTGGTCACTGTGGCAAGAGACATGAACTGTTCACGACAAAAAAATTTAAATCTCAGGATGAGAGTGCATCAAACGGAAACAGTTGCAGACCACCCGCGGCCAGGAGCATCACGTGTGACGTCACTCCGGGATGATGCAGCAATACGTTTACGTCATCTTCGCAACCGATTTGTAACTGCAACTTCCACAAGTAGGGAGATGTTTCGTAGTCAAAAATCGCTTGCGTGCCACTGGACTTGGAAGGAACCTGAACCGCAAGGAAGGACCTGTCCTTACACTTCTTCATCGCCGTAACGTCTTGCGTAGGTCATTCAAAGACAGTGGAATTCCATTGTTTTTAGTGACGAATCTCGATTCACCTTGGACGAACTGGGGCGAACCGGGTCGATGTGTTCGTCAACAAGTTAATCTACTACAGACGTCGCAAGATCTTCAACGTCGTTCTAAAATCCATGAGGAGACGTTGTGATCGATTCTCTTTCATTCTGTGAAATTCATTTGGGAGGGTATTCAGCCGTCATTAACGTTATCGACGTTAAAGACAAACGTGTTCATGTTTTTCTGTCTTCTGATTACACCCAACTGATCTTTGCACAACTTACGAATGCAATAATTGATTTAAAACAAATATTAAAATGTGTGTGCCAGAAAAACTAAGTGTCAAGTTTTCATTTTTGCTCAGTTTATTACTTACGTATTTACTAGGGATCATGGAGAGAACGTCATACTCTAATTTACGACATATCTGGCCCTATTTCAGATCTCGTGCTACGTGATGTTGCTAAGGAAACTGTCGAACCGGAAGTGATAAACCAGACTGATGTCTCATGGTCAATGACGTTATGCAGTCATACAATGGTCGTCAACAGTCTTCATGTCATTAGGAATTCATTGAATACGAATGTCGCGAATTTGAATGATCATCTTTTATATTCGCCGACTTCGAATTATTTCCATGGCATTTGAGAGATTTTGGAAAAATTATTTGAAAAGTCGCATACCAATAGGGCATGACTGATTGTGATACAGCTTTCATTATGGTTTACCTATTACAACGAATCCATGGAAACCTACCAAAACTCTTTATGTCAATATATTTTCATTAAACTGGTATATCTTCAAAAAAAAAACATTGACTTACTTTGGGAGCCAATGGGATACTTTAATAAATAGAAAAATAAGGTTGTTTTTTCCCTTAATTTTCAAGAGTAAAATAATCTTTTCTTTGAATGACATCAATTATTAACTGTTAATCTGTTTGATTGCGACTGGTTGAACATTGGGCATATTGAATAGAAAAAGCTGTCATAATGTTTTGATTTTATTCTTGAACTAATTTTACATATCTTTTTTTTCTATGTTGAAATTGAAATAACGGAATCGGGTGTTTGAAAAAAGGGGTGCTCTCACGCGCTATCCTTTATCACATTTGTATTCGTATTTTTGGTACTCGCTATTGCATATCCCGACAAAGAAATGTGTTATCTGCATTGGTGCCTAGTACTACGAACACAATGTCCATATCATAATATCGTTCACGCTGTACACCTCGGTAAGCTTGTGGTTTTCCTGGTATATTGATTAAAGCTGAAGAAGGATAAACCAATAGATATTTTATATCGACATTTCGAAAAGGACTCATTAACGTGTTTTAACTATCTTACAGTCATCAAATATATTTTCGAAATGCTTTATATATATGAAACCTCTACACATGCAGGGTATGTATATCTTGTTATCTTTAAGTTACATGACATTAACGAAAATAATTCGATGCACCAAACAAAACAACGGGTCCCAATGACGTCACTGCGTGGACAGAACGTGCTAAACAATGAGGGCAGATTAATTATTCAACCATAGTTATTTCTTATAGAATTGCCTTTTCTATGGTTTATTATTGTAAATTTTCTATTCTGAATCTTAAATGCAGTAGTAGGTTTATAATCAACGAGTTACAGATTAAGGACGAGTCGACTTGCATGATTTGGATGGTCGAGTTATATGTGCTTCATCGTATATGCAATGATTGTATAATCAGTCGTAAGATAGTAACATCGCCAGGTGACATGCGCACTGGCCTAATTATGAACCATCAGTTCTGAAGTAAAGTCGTGTTGACGTGTTGACTGGTCGTGTCATCTTGGTTCTCCTTGCCAGTAGTTCACAGAACAACCGTGCGAAAATAACAGTTTATACGCAAACCAGAAACAGAAGTCATGCATCCGCCTGTTCTGTGTGCCCTAAAAGGCAGGAACGAGTCAATATTTGGAGTTTGTCAAATATGTCCACCCCGGATATAAATGTCCTCCATACATGGAACGTCAATTTGCTCAATGAATGAGCGCATTATTTTGACGCTACTGTTCAACCAAAGCTTATTGTCGCGGCCCGTGTAAACGTTGCCAACTCTTGGCCAATTTCCCTCATGTGTAAGCGTCATCTTCTGACAATGTACTTATTATGGTTCAATGGAGACTTATAAACAGTAAATAGGACATGTTTTGAGTTGATTGTAGCTATGTCAGGTGCTTATTTTCCCAGGATCAATCAAATAAAGAGAAAGTTTCATGTCATTTTACTTTGTCAAGGTATCCATAATTGTCTTCCTTGAATTATACATTGTAATTAAAACAATATTTTAGAAAAAACCCTTTAACCTCTGCTAAAGAATAGCAGTTTTCGTATTAGCGTTTTTAAGTCGAAGCACAGTATTGAAAGATTATTCCATTTAAAATCGTCCAACGTGAGGTAGTGAGTGCACTTGTACTCCAGCACTGACCAGAATCCAAGGCATGGAAGATAAATCTGTATTGAGCAATTGCAATCAAGCAGTCTAAAAGTACGACACTTGACGCTTTAAGAACTGATTGATTCTCTTATCTGATGTCGAGTCTATATTAAACATCGGCCAGGTCATTTATATCGACTCGATCTATTTCTAGATT
Organism: Phorcus lineatus; assembly: GCA_921293015.1. Taxonomy (NCBI): domain Eukaryota; kingdom Metazoa; phylum Mollusca; class Gastropoda; order Trochida; family Trochidae; genus Phorcus; species Phorcus lineatus. Next base: position 41,835,319 of record OV121086.1, read on the forward strand.
CGTTGTGTGTTTCTATACTGAGACTAATTACTAAAACAGAGTTGTTAAGTTTAAACGGAAGGATTTATTTAACACTCGGGTAGATGACGGGCAGATAGTCGATATTTAAGTAATAATAGAAGTCGCTTCTCGTATGAATTATTTAAAACCTTATAAACGTTCATTTCAACTATGTTTAACTTAAATTTTAACCTCACGACATACTGTGAAAATAGGCGGGTTGGTGATTAACTTCAACTTTCACACATATAAATACGATTAATACTATATTTGAGAGTATACCGATATTAACAAATAATGTCGACTATAGGAACTTCAAGACATGCAAGTACACGATGCTTCGACGCAGATAACTGTCTGTAATTTCCTTTAATATTTCATCCCAGGTAAACCCTATTTCTTCTTGTGTTTTTTTAAACAGGGGTTGAACGAATCAAAGTACTTTTATAACTCAAACCGTTGAAGAAATAACCAACACTAAACTTGTTTGTTAACATCAAAGGAACTAGCTCAAAGTTGAAACTCTCAAGACCAAATCTTCTGATAGTTTACACACAAAAACAACCTATTTAACGTATTCAAAAGTACCAAGTTAAACGACAAGCCCAACGAAAATGTTTGTAAGTAGCTGAACTGATAGATTACAACGCAGATGGAACCAGGGCAAAAAGTTGGAAACGTTTAAGTCTTTTTCTGATAAATGAAGGTATTTCAACAACTTGACATACAGAAGTTTACGTCACTCCCATCCCGATCCCCCTTTTCTCTGTACACCTGTTAACTCGTTACCTGGTGACCTTGTGTAATTATTCCCTGTTCTAATTTTTACCTGGTATCTCAGGTTACCTACTCCGTAATATACCTGGCTATTTATGTTTTTATCATCAGAACCCGCTGACCCGATTGTTTTGCTTTTACGTGTATAAGACTTTAGTTTTTACCTTGGGTGAAGGATCATTAAGTGTACATTCAAAAATAGAAGTGGGTTCATAAAATGGCCAAAGTAAAGTTATGGTAATGGATTGCATTAAAAACACAAAAAGCCATTTGCTAATGTTTTTATAAAATGAGGTGAATCGGAATTTAACGTCGTTCCCCATTATAGCGTTTCTTGACTAGTCGTTTCTTATAAAGTCATGGAATTTTTTAATGCCAATCAATAGACGGGACTTTTGTCGGAACTTTGAGCGTCGCCTGAAACTAATGAACAATTGGTGCTATGGCGGGAACGTCAATGTAGAGACACAGCAAACCCTGACTGCATGGACTCCAAAGCCTTTGAACCTAATTCGCTTACCTAACCCCTCTGTTTACGTTTACTATTGTATTTATCACGTCTAAAGGAAACTTGTCCCTAAATGTAATTTGGCAATTGGAATGGCAAAATATATATACCAAAATGTTCCAAGCCCGGCCAAATAGTTCGAACGCATTGTTAACTAAATAATGTGTAAAACGGTTGATTTACTTCAAATCACGTCTAAAGAGTGACAACCTTTGTAAAACACACATTCAAACACACTAGATCTATTTGAAGCACTACACATTGCGTCATAACATTCATGAAGCACTACACGATATGTCATAACGTTCATGAAGCACTACACGATATGTCATAACATTCATGAAGCACTACACGTTACGTGATAACATTCATGAAGCATTATACGTTGTGTCAACATTCTTGAAGCACTACTCGTTAAGTTATAACATTCATGAAGCACTACACGTTACGTGATAACATCCATGAAGCAATATACATTATATAAAACTTTCATGAAGCAATACACGTTATATTAAGTATTCATGGAGCTAACATTCATAAGGCAATAAAACGTTACATCACAACATTCATGAATCATTACACGTTACATCATAACTTTCATGAAGCAATACCCGTTGCATTATCACATATATGAAGCAATACACTTTGCATAAATTCATGAAGCAATACACGTTAACTCATAAAAATTAAATATTAACAGCGTCGGAAAGTTCGTTTTCATCATTATCACACTATGAACTCTGTGTTGATAACTGTTAATTGCATAAACATGTTCACCAAAATGAATAGCTTAATAAAGTTCTGTGAATTCAACAATTCCATAAAAAGCATTTCTTTCGACTCTGCAAGTTTAAATCATTTTACATCAGTTCTGTTTCTTGCCATTAGATGATAGTATGGAAGGTATTGAATTCTATATGAAAAACAAGTTTGTTTCCTGTTTGTCGGTGAAGTTGAGAAAGTTTCTTTGACATAAAACAAGTAAATGGTTTTCGATCATAAAAGTCGAGATTATTTCATTAGCTAGAATACATTTGGTTAATTCAGTTATTCTATAACGCATCTTATGAATTGCGTTATTTTATACAAAACTATTCGATATTTATATCCGCCTGAAACAAGACAAAATCGTGAATACTTTCATTATTTTATCATTATTGACGTCAATCAATGTAATAGAGTGGACTCGAAATGATCAAACTAAACTATAAAGCTCGATAATGTTTCCACTTGCCAGCAAACTAAAGGTCACCTTTACGTAATAATGGATTCTCAATAAACCCGACTGTTAGAACATCGGACCTTTGTCTGTGTACCGTATTGTCTCTTGTAGACGTTCCCCTGTTCGATAAACGCTTTGGGACGCAGACAGGACAATAGACGTATTTCCTTGGATGATACCATACCATACCCTAATTGTTGTGACCTCCCGGGTCTTATTCGAATTTAGGATTATATTTTCCTTAGTGGCATATAGATTTATTACATTGGTTGTTATCTCACTATTTCTAGTCCCTTTATAGTTATGAACCCCAGGTTCTTATTCGAAGTTTGGATTATATTTTCCCCAATTAGTGACATATGTGTTTATTTCACACAGCAGGTATCCAAAGGAGCTTTTGACTAAGTTCTTACAAATGTATAATAGTCTGAATTTCATGAGGTTTCATACTTTGGTACACTATGGGAGTAAACACGGTACGCAGAGATCTGATCGACCATCGGGGAGCTGTAGCAGTTAACAAATAGCTGTTGGGTGTATATATCTCTGATAGTCAATGAATAACACTGCATGTCAATATCTCATACAATAGCCCTGAAATCCATGTCAATAGACCCTCCTGACATTAGTTGTGCATTAACGTTCAGGCCCGAGACAATGTTCAACGACGTCATCGACTGAATTAAAAAAACAGGGCCAAATGATGAATAATGTTTTGTATTCCGTCTTTCCAGTAGAAATTATTTCCAATCTGTAGCAACCGTTTGACGCAGTGTGTATATTTGGAATGTAAAGAAATACCAAGAAAATAAAAAATATTGCTACATTGTTTGCGATTGTCATTAAAATGTACAAGGTATATCCATGATGAAGCTAGATTATACAATTAATCTCACTGAATCATGGAATATCGATACAATAAGCTTGTTTATAGAGCATATCAATCAGTAAACAGAATCCAAACCGACAATAGGTAATCTAGATAAGAAGATCTTGATTGATGTAAGTATGTCTTTTGGTACACCTGCCCCATTTTCCTCGTTAACGTTAGTAACAAGTCGGGGAACTATAAGCATTTATTGTCAAAGGCCCTTTTTAAGTAATTCGTTTATTTTTTCTCCAAAGTTATTTATTGAGGGCACGTTAACCTGTGTTTGAAAGGTAATATATCATTTTGATGTAATCACAATGTGTACGGCGTAGCAAATTTGTTTGAAAATTTTATTTTCCTCGTTTTCCGAATAACAAGTTTATATGACTGAGTTTATGACTTTATGATTTAATAGCTTGAGAGAGTCAAGATATCACATCATTCAATTTGATAATCCATAATCATAGAGGAAATAATCGGGTATGCAAACATAGACAAATTGGCGACCATTTAATGAACACAATTTAAAAATTTGAGACAGGGAAATGGATTCGCATAGTTAAACCGATCATGGTACAAATGTACATGTACGATCGTTTGAAAACTGCTTTTTTTGATTATCAACATTGTCTTGCCATTGGAAACATTAATTTTCGTTTTCGTGACATCACTTTGTTTATCTAAATCACGTGCTACTGTCCCTATACAGAGTATTGCGAGTTACATACTAGATTTCTGGAACACTTTTGGATGAAATTTAAATCTCTTATTCCATTTATGTGACGTCACCGACATATCTTAAATAACGACAAACACACAAAAATGCGATATTAACTGCCAAGTCGTTGTATGTGCACATGATGCTTATGGCACTGGGCATGAAGCTCTCTTAGTGCTAGGATAGTCGTAAACCAATGTTAATGTATGGTACTTACGACTATCTTAGTGCTAAGAGAGCTTATAAAATCTAGGCATAGAAGGGTCAATAATTATATATTATATCATAAAATGTGATCATTCTTAACTGTTTCATCCACGCTTAAGTTATAAATAAAACATTAACTGCGGGCTCTATTAAAGAGCCACTCCATGATTTTCATTACATATCATCTAACCTTTGATACGAACCTACATGTCATATGTGGTGATATACAATCAAAACATCTTAAATTGTCATGTCCAAAAGACATATATATATATGGCAAATACTGGTTTTCCATGAAAATCCAAAAACAGCCATATAAAGGCACAGAGGTGTAGATATCACGTCCAATATACATGGATACTAGTTATATATAACCTAACAAACAGTATCAACTCCTTACTGTCCTTCTGGCTGTTTTAGATAAGTCTCCAAAATTACGTTTGACTATTTGACGCGCACTACTGTCCGGATTTCGATCATAATTGCGACGTTCTACCTTCATATTGTCACTGTACAAAACAAATTAGCTTTAAAATGTGTCTTTCTGGTAACAGTCGATACTTCGTTATCAGATGACACCATTGATTAAATTTGGCATATATTATGATTCCTACAACTCACGGAGTGGCTCTATAAGAAGGGTGTATTAACAAGGGTCACAAGGTAATGTTTTGTCTAAGAAACTACTAACTAATTATAATTAAGTTGATTTCATTGTCCGATAACGCAAAATAAAAATATTTAAGTTATTGCTTATAGAATATCCCAATAAGCAATCGATCGATTTTGTTGATATTGATCCGCATCAGATGTATTTCCCTTATATGTTCCCATTTTGTATGTGAGGCAGAAGGTAATTACGAAAAGTAGAGTCCCCAAAGAACAAATGAGTGACGTCACAGATAATGATCATCGAGGCAGGAACTGACGCGACTGTTTCGTTCCGGGTGCTTCTCATTATTTCTACGGTTTCAACATCTCTCTCAATGAATCTCGTCTTTCAATCACTAAAATTGAAAGAGCTGCGTCATGCCCTGACTATACGTCAACGGTGCTATAGTTATCTGTATAAACCCTCCTGGTTTTCAATAAACCATAGTTTTGTACTCCATCCAAAACTGTAGCGAAAAGGTTATTTCCATGGTAAATCAATGGAAGTTCTAAGGTATTGCTGCAAGCACAAAACAAGTAAATATTTGACGAACAAATGTAATTTTCATAGCACACATACATCACTCAGCGTAAATAACCACGCAGCTAGAACAAATAACTATTGTGAACCCTTTCAATCTAGGCTTTTTGATAATGATTTCATCAGGTAAACGCCGTAATTTACAACAAAGCCAATATTTTACAATTTATCACTCTGCAACTTTTAAACGTGGCTTTTTGATAACGAATGCTAGTGGTGGTGATTTGTTGAGTCGATTTTGTATTGTCAAACCAGAATATATCCTCATTGACGTTTTTTGTCAAACAAGTGTAAATAATTACAGAGTAAACCATTCTAACTGACAGCAATCACAAATCTATGCTCGACGATATAATTTGCACCTGTGTTTATATACACCTTATTTAGTCAACATATCCATTATATGGAAAGCCGTGTTACATTGGCTGCGTTCGCATCACACAAATAACATTTATATATGTGATATGTCCCATTCAGAATCACGCAGTTTCATCTAAGGTGATTGTTCGGTGTTTATTTATGGTCTAACTCCTAATAGTAGCGCCATTAGTGAAACGCTACAGGGAATGAGTTATGAATTGTTTTCACGTTCACAAAACAAAACGTATTAATTTGCATTATCGGATTGACGATGATTGGATTGTGTGCTGCTTCAGTCACTTTAATGTTAATGTTTTATAGCTCGCATACCTGTCCGAACAGGGTGGGGCTATGGTAACCCCACCTTCACGTTTGCGGGCATACATTTAATCCTAAAACGCGAGACTCATAAAGTATTCATAACGAACTATGTAAGGTACGACAAAATGTCAGCCATCTTGGATTTCTCCCATAACCGGAAATGGATACTAGGATCCCTCATGGCGTTGATTAATACACATTTAAGTCAAGAAACTATTTCCGGGCATGCTAGCGATCCATTGTAGCTGACTTTGTCGTTCCTTCTTTATATTTTATTTAGATATGTTTGAATACTTATATGTATGTTTAGATTCTGGAACGTGTGATTGAATTGAGACCGAAGTTCGACGACAGCGATAAAAGGTATTTAGTAATAGTGGGTGTTTCTTACATGAAAGATGGAGACTCAGTTCAGTTAAAACAAAATGTCAACTTGACCTATCAATGCAAGCGAAAATTAAATCACTTGGAAAAATGTCTGATGTATACATTAACACACATATCTAAACTTCTGGTTTGAAATCGACTATAGCGAGAAAAGGAAAATAGCTACCTGGGTTTTCTTTACAATAGTTTCGATCTTATCTTTGAAATACATCGATATTGAAATACAAAAGTTTAAAAATAAAATGTTTATTTTCCTTTTATAATAATTGGATGAATTATTGAAATACTGTTATCCAACTACTATTTACAGTTTAATTATTCTAACCTGTCTTAACAGAGATAATATGTATCAATATAAATCCTTGATATGTACTCATAACTTCTTGCAATACTATAAACATTATCAAATATTCTGTCATTCTGAATTTAGAATTTCTTGTTCCGAGGACGTTTTTGCCACAGACAGGACAAACCTAAGACAGGAAACTGTGTTCTGGAATACGCACATAAAAACACAATAACGAATACGCACATAAGTACACAATCACGAAATGACCATTAAAATTTGTCATTAAAATTCAAACTTGTTAGTGCCTAGTATGCTATACAGTATTATTGTCATTCAAAAACGTAGGTACGAACTGCACGAACAGCACGAGCGATTTCGTATCTTTTGCTTCCACAACATGCACGAGCGATTAAAGTTTATAACACTTTGTTGTCTTTATTACGTAGCAGAATTCTATATTGGGTTTTACTCATGCATATGGAATAAAAGGTCACTTTTGTCTGACAACTGTTTGATGCACTTGTTTTCAAAATAATCGCCAATTCAATGCTGTTGTTGTGGTCTTGCTTGTTTCTATTCTGTGCTTCAAGATTTGGGACGGAACAGTCATGCAAACTTGATGAGCTAATAGAAACATTAGTTAAAACTAATTACCAAATTCTCCACATTAATTTATACTTTTGCACAGCAAAGTCACAAAAGTCACGTAATCAAATCTCTCCTGGCGAGACTTAGATAGATGTCTGTTTCACGTGCACTGACTAAAAGCTCAATAAATCTCCACGTTTCCCCTGATTACTGAGTCGAGTGAAGCGGAACATGAAATTTATTTGCAATTTACGTGCAATGTTTTGAACGGCGTCTTAATGAGTAACCTGACTTGATTAGGAACAATGAACCGTATCTGGACGTAATGTGGCAACGAGAAGACAGGGGCGAAGTGGTTTTATACAGTGATATTGATGTCCATTTAGATGTTCGGAGTTTGAATTAAAATTTAGCGTCTTTAAAACCTTTCATGCAGAAGGGGGCAGGAGCACGTTTATTTGGATAATTACAGTGATCTCAAGAAAAGAAGAATAAATGTTTCAAGACAGAGTTTTATGATTAAAAGAATCAGTATTAAAACGAACTCACTTGCATGAAGGGTTAAGCTATGCGCATGCGAAGATATTTCCCTAGCTCAAATCACTTAAGGTGTTCACACACAAATAGTCGTTGGCGGTTTTTTTATATTTCATTATTTCCTCTACGGCTACAGATGATGGTGTTGAGTAATGTTTTACATCCTGTAGATAATACTTTTTGCATGAACGAAAATTTTTTGGAGTATAATGGAAGAAAATATTTCATAAGACTTGCTACTGTCCCTGTAAGAGAAAGGCGTCACTTTATTGATGAACTGTGATGATATCATATATTCCTATTCATGATTTCAATAAGCTGCCTTTAAGAAAGGTTTACGATAAGGAAATGTAAGTTTCAAAAATAGTTCTTGTTTGACAACTTTAATCAAGTAAGTAATTCATAATGAGGGTTCATCACATACTTTGGGAATACTTATCAAAGAATCTGTTAAGAAATTTCAGCAAGAACGAACGAACGAAATCCACATGTGTTTTACAAACAAAATCTACATGAGTAATCAACACTTGGGACCGGAAAAATGATCAACAAGTTATTCAGACTCAACTAGCTTTGAAAAGATAATACTGTTTCAACATGTGCAGTGTGGATGTATAAAAGTATTTTTAACAAACATTATATACCTGTGATCGCTATCTTATCGTACAGTGGTTTATGTTAAAGATAATGTTGATCCAACACGGGAAGTCATGTTAACACATACTGTAGATATATCTAGTACATAAAGCCACACATGTCAGTTATAGTCCGTCTCATCGCTATAACATGGTCCATGTGTGTTTATTTTGAGTTAATGGGGAAGTACCGAGCGCACGTGTCGACTTACTGTACTAAACACGTAGTGTACAGTGGATCTCAGGAACTGGGAGGGTTGGTGCACTCTTTGAACTTGTCCCTGGGTTCTGCTATTCATCTTGCCCTTCCTAAACTGTTGGCATATTGTGATATCATCGGGTAATTTGTGGTAAATAACATATAAGTATTGGATGATTTGTAAATTGTGAAGAAAAGGATCACCCAACCTCTTCCTTCCTTCTTGTTTAATGTGAAACTTTAAAATGTAAAACTTTTCGAAAGTGAATTGATCCAAATTCAATACTTAATTGCAATTAATGTTTTTATATGGGGGAAGCCAATGATTCGAACCGGCTATTGTTTTCTAGATCAGAGACCGATTCGTTATTTACTAGATGGGTAAAGTGGAAACCGTGCGTGGAGATCATTGGTAGCGTGGTCGGAGCACGTGTATTGTCATATGTTGGTTGTTAATCGCAGCGCGAGGATGCACGTGCACAAAAAATCATGTCCCATTAATATGAATATATGAATATAAAAAATTGCGCGAGAACGAACATTTACAAAATGAATTATGATAATCATTGTGAATTTCGTAGCTAATCATTTCAGTACTAGCAGAGCTATAATTGATTCTTTGATAAAGATAATCGTTATCAACTCGAGCTCGCATCCTAACAGCGTCAGAATCTTGTTTATATTATCCATATATTCACGAGTAAACATGAAAATTAATATCATTGTTCGTTCTGTAAAAGGTAATTATTGTTGCAACGATAAATGTAAGTATTTGAGAATTTTGCTAATGATCTCCTATCGCCAGCTTCTGTATGAAAGGAGAAAACTGTTTTTCTTGGCGTCCTGTAGTTCCAAGTAAGAAATGTCGGATATAATTCCTTAGGACAGTTAGCTTCTATTTTCAGAGTCCAATATCTCAAACATGCAGAATAAGCATTTTTATGATCAATTTCTGTGTAGAACGACAAGATAGAACCGAAAACATGCTGGGTTGTGTCTCCACGTTGCCAACGCTTGTACATGAACCTGAAGCTGTCGGCTTCAACTGAACTGATTGATACTTACCTGGAATACTTCGTTATGACGAACATGAAGGCCAACATCGGAAACGTAACCTCAAAAAAATAAACATATGTAGCTCAAGTAGAACTACTCTTGTTAATATTTGAGATTTGCGTAGCAAACGTTATTCAAGTACGATTCACTGTTTAAATACGCGTGTGTAATATTCATCGCGATCCCATTTCTTACCACAATTGCATACCAAAAGTTTGTTCACATACCACTTTATCGTAGTGCAAATATCTCGTTCTTGTTAGTTTATTTCAAAGAATAGTCCTATCAGGGTACTTTTTTCGTGGAAACAAAATTCATGGGGACATTCCAGTTTATATACTATGTTATTAGTACATGATCATAACACAACCCAGTTGAAACATGTAACTGAGGGTAACAACTTGTTGATAAAGATTTGACAACTTGATAAAGAAGAGCGCACACTCGGTAAAAAAAACCCTCAAAACAACGAGAAGTGAAGCCATTCATAAGCTACGGGAGTGAAAAGCCTTGCTACGGCATTAAAAGGCATTGTTAAAAGGCATGATTATAGTCTTATCATAAGTCATTTGTGAATGTGTGGATATTCCATCAATACAAATAGTTTGTTTTCATTATGTTAATATCAGTAAAAGTACAGCACTTTTGTAATGTCATTTCCCATCAAAAGATCACGGACCTTAGCCGATAGGACAGACACGTTAGGTACCAGGGCTATATTCCCAAAACCGTCTTAGCTAAGACAATCATTTCAATCAGTAAAGGTGTGGTGCTCATGGTTAGCTTACATAAACTCTTCGAGAGATAGAAAATCTAAGCCCAAACATAATTTCAAATTGGCATTGATCACATTAGAATATTTAAAAAAGGTCATTTTCATTAGTTCTGTGTATCAATACCATCTTCAATATCTGTCAAAATGTATCTTTGTTGCCCACATGTTATGTAACATTTTGGGTTTTCTTATTCCCTATCAAGAGCTATCTTAACTACATGCAAGAAAATGGAATCTAAAGTTTAATCAACAATATACCTCATACACGGTAATCGAGCTCATTTACATCACCACCATCCTCTCATTTTGATTTTCAAATTTTAAAAACACGTTATTCACCGCCTTACTCTGTTTTTTTGAGCAAGTTTGAAACATGTGTAATAAAATCAGCAGCACCGAAAACTTAAACGCACTAGTGCACGCCAATATTTCGTAAACACAACGAATGCACAGATACCCCATATCTCTCGATAATACTCACTATCCTCACTCAAGTAATCTACCTCGTAAGTTATTTAACAAATATTTACGTATTCAGGTAGTCAAGTGGATTTTTAAAGGCCGGAAGTATTTAATGTTACGTTACATTAAATCCGCATGAACTACGATATCGGAAATATTACAATTTTGCTCATAACCAGAAAAGCGGAAACGGCAGCCGCTATGAACAATCTAATTACAATGCTAATACTGTGTTATTAATTCGGTTTATTTACAACATTGCTTTCATTAAACTTATTTCATTATTTGTTCTCAGTTTAGAGTTTAGGTAAATTCAATAGCTGCATACAATACTAGTTCGGCCGTTTCCAAGTGTCAATAGTTTATCCGTTTTGTGCACAGCTAACCGTTGATTTTTATATGTCCAAGCCAACAGCGGCTGTCTTAACGTTTTCATTGTTGATTGCAGGTAAATTGTAAAGAATGTTTAGTGTTTCGTTGCATCGATAGAAAGTTTAAGTGAATGCATAAGTCCTCGTAAACCTTAAAAAAGCCAATTTAAACCGTAAAAGCGTGCACTAGTGCCTTTAAATGCTTATAGTAAGTATATTTTGCTTATCTAGTGTCACGCTTCTTCATTGAAATTCATTGAATGCATAAAAGGATATTCTAAATGATTGATTTGTTTTGACGACGTTCGATTACATATCAAGTGATGTTCTGCAATATTAATATAATCTGCAATCTATAATTATGTAGAATTAGGGTTTGAATAATTGGTGACGTAGTTGGGAAAAGAATTTTAACTAGAGAATTATGTTCGTTATATTACATGATCGTAAAACCAGCTTGTTTTATTACCTAAACAATTTGATTTTAAGCATAAAACGTATTTTCGTAATTACAGTTACTAAAAAATAATTGGAAATCTCTTCGGCACAGCATGTACCTAACTAACGTCTAATTATCTAAATTACTACGAGTAGCACAGTTGCACTAGAGCCTAAATGCAATGTATGAGCGCAAATCGTGTAGTCTTACGGCACATCAGAAGGAAATTCTAATCATTTACAAATTTCGATGAAAAGGTAAGCTGTGTGTATAATAGTTTGACTATTGAAGATAGGAGACTTAGTTCTACACCCTGAGAGCACATCAGCGTAAAATATACATCCTTTACAAATTACTTTGGTGTGTTGGCCCTAAACGTATTTGCTGAATTATATTTATGATGAGGCGTAAGTATAGCAAGCTTTGAATTTGATCACGTACTAAACATTAAAGTTAATATAAACCGACTCGAAGTGTTTAATACAAATTTATCATCATCTATGTAATGATTTGAACTTATAGGTGGTTTGCTGAATAAATATCGTTTCACAAAATTGTTAATTTGAAATGAGTTCTTTATTTATAGTACCACTCAAACGAAACTGTAAATGCAGGGAACGATGAGAATATCCCAACGAATCGCACTTCATAGATTCATGTACAAGTAAGCCAAACGCAAAGGCTGAAAATATGGTTGCTTATATGTAGCTGATGGTATCCTCAACGGAGAGATGAAACTTCACTTTAAAGACGCAAACTGACGGTTGAACAGACAGAGTTCATACATACCGACAATAATATTGGAACGAGCTATGCTTCTTCAGCATTTACAACCCAAACCTGAGGTTAATGAACGATAGATTGTAAACGACGAAACAAGTAATTGGAAGCCGCAGATAAGACACGATTTGCCCTAACACCAATACCGAAGCATCTCTGGTAGTTAACTGATCATGTATCCACTTAATAGTTCCACATGTTGAACATAGCATAGATGATCATTGTCAAAACTACCAACTATCTCAATATCACATGGATCTGTATTGCTGAACCCATTATGTCCTTGGACGTATTTATTCACCAATGCATGACCCTATGTTTCTGATTCTGGTCTACTTTATTTGAGTCTTTTCTGAGTTGTTTTTCAATACGTCACGTGATACTGATTTAACATACTGATAAAAGTACTTAAGAGAAATAACATTTTAGATCTGGACCTCCTAGGAAACGGTCATATATGTTGTAGGTCTATCGAAGGCGAAAGCGATGAAATGCCAGAAATGATAACTATTTCTGAATATCATGGTCAGAACTTTCTAAGAGTTCTTACCTTTCTTCAAAGATTTAACCTTTAGCGTTGAGCGACTAAAACCACCCCCGCCACGTAGTAGGAGAAATATCGCATTAACAATGCATGTTTCGGGAGCTTTATAACAGGAAAACTCCTGAAGTTATCTGTTTAAGGGGCATTCCGACGATAGATAGCACGCGCAAGCGAATAAATGAGCGATAACATTAAACGTAAACGCAAATGTTTGCAATGCAATAATTAATTCGCGATCTGTCACCTGAGATAGTACTCTACAATTTGAACCAAAACTGATTATCAGAGGATAGTTGTGCGATGTTGTGTAATGAAATATAACGTCGATTTATAGGAGAGACCCGATATTGGCTTCGCAAATGGCTTAGCTCACTGACTGGATTAATTTCAGGACTTGAAATACACTAGTTCGTTTTTTCCGACTTATGATGTCATCTGAAGGCAAAGGTGTTTGGATTAATGTGATATATTGTTTAAATGGCTTATTTGACCATGGCATTTTGAAAATAGTTTTCAAAGAGACTATGGGTGTTGACCCCTTTATACTTCCCTAAGTATAGGTGCTTGATCGCCGACTCTTTTTCCACACTGTTTATCCCTGTGACTAACGAAACACGTATAAGGAAGAATGAGAGCACGTTATGGTAACACTACAAGACAAAGGCGTTTCATTAGATTATTCACTTTTGAGAAGCACATTTTCTATGGCTAGCCGCTGGTACGGTCGTTGGTGGTACGACCCTGACTCTGAGGGTGTGGGTTCGAATCCTACGACTCAACCCGAAAGAGTAAAAGAATTTGTACAAGTGCAGATAGCATAATCGAAAATATAACAGTGCCCTATTAGTATAGTTGGGTAGAGACAATATGAAGGATAAACGTCTAAGGCTTGTTATTGAGTCTATATGAAATGCAAAGAATCTTTAAGAAACACCGTGAAGGAGGAATGCGAACAAGTCTGAGGGTAGGCTACAAGACACTGTAATGCTAGTTTAGATTACGGAGGTGATTTACGTACCTGTGCCTCCTCATAATTACGTCCGGTTCAAGAATCTCGCTACATATCACTCCACAGCATGTTTATGTTAGAGTCTGCCTCATGGATAGTTCAAGCCCAGGCGACGCATATGAAGATGAGGCCATCGTCTAGGGGTTTTAGTTATCAAAAGTAGTTACTTCCTTATTTTTTAATAACAAATGAGGTTAATCATATTGTGTGTAAATTGGTTTCAAACAGAATCCATATGAACGTGAGTGTTGAGACTGCAAGATGAGTGATCAATCATATCATACCTACTTAAATACAAAGTGCCGAGGAGGTTTTTTTTTTTAATTCAGGAAAAAAATGTAAAAGCCCATCTGTAAATGTGTTGTTATATCAAAGTATAAACATACTCGTTTTACACTTAAACGACCTATAAACATGTGTCCGTATAGTTTGATATTTCGTAAAACTGTTTTAAACCGGATCCTACGTGCAGTTTTCACTTGGCGTTACGAAGTAATGTGAAACAATCATCTAAACCATTGAAAGCACGTAATACTTCCTTAATGTTCAATGAATAATGTTGAGTTATATATAGAATTGTTTTAATCTTAAAAAATGTTACCTGTACCTGAGAAACATAATAAGTATGTAAACTCTGCTTGTAACATTGTATAATTGAAGGTACACATTACAACATCATCAAAATATAAGGTTTGCAAAAGTGCTTTAAACTGAGTTGCTTGCTCTTAATAATTGCACTGTTGACGGAAGTATAAACAAGTTAACGGAAGTATAAACAATGATGCTTTACAAATAGATACCATAAACGTTGTTACTGTCACATTCCCTTAACATGAAGTTTGTTGATGTTGTTTCTAATTGGTTTAAACCCAATCTCATGCCTCCATAATTGAACTAAATGATGAAAGGATTAACGCACTGCAAGATGTTGTTCACTTACATGCTATAAATTATCTTTTCGCGACTTGCTCTGAGAACCATTTTCTGTGCAAGTGGTTAATATTCGTACAATGGGAATTTTTTAAACATTTTCATGGTATCAATAAGTCAGTATACTTGATCGATTATTTTGATGACACGAACCAGATTGATGCTAGGCCCATATGCATTTAAGTGTGGTAACCTTTTAGAAGTTTAAAAATGAAATGTCCACAAACTTTCTGAAAATACCACATACTGAATTGGAATTTTTATATTTACAGATTATGGTAAATGTTTTTTCATCATCATCATTATATAATTCATTCAGAATTTAGGCCATTCGGGCCCATATACATGTGTTAACACATTAAGTCATATTACAAAAACCTATAAACACGCCCATCTGCATTAATGTATTTACACATTTCCATAAAAAAGAACATTGATATATATTGATAACTAACAAAGAAAACATATGTGTAATTTGACTCTTAATGTTACTTACATTCTTGTAATAGTTTACATCTTAGCTCGTATGAATGCATGATATACTGGAAACAAGTAGAAAATGGACTCTCCAAGAGGAAGGCTTTAGTTCGGTACCAGAACTAAAAAAACTCATCTTTCTATATCATATAACGTGTTTTCATTTTGAACAGATTTATATACTTGAAAGTTTTTATTTGTACATTTCCCCTTTCACTCGTCGATGTTAAGTATCAATATTTTACCTTCGTTTCAATAATTCATATTCATTCATAAATGTACTGTGATTATTACAAAATATTAAATCAAAATGAACACAAAGGAAATAGCTCAAGCGATTTTTCGGAGAGTTATTAAACGCTTTAACACTAAATGGTTAACTGAGAATAAATGGTTTAAATTATACCTGGATTAGGTTAGAGAGTTCAATTATTGAAGTAACATTTAGAATAATCCAATATGTATTAGTGGTCGACTATTTAGTAACAAATCCAATCAGCATGTTACTTTATAGAGACTCAATAAATAAAGTAGTTTTTAATCGATCCAGTACTAGTTATTAAAGGAAGCTCTATACATACACCATACCCGTGTATATAAAGAAATAAGTAAAATACTAAGCAATAAACTCAAATACTCCGCCTAATATAGTACAGACAACTGTACAAAACAGGATGTAGACTGACTGCAGACTGATACAGCACTTTACACGCCACCGATCAATTCGTAATGAAACACCTTTTGGGAAACCGTTTTTGAACTGTGAAGTACAGCTGTTGAACAATTGTCACAGAACTGCGTAAACATAAACATAAACATTTATCCTTACAACTTGAACAAAGTTTCATCTTATCATCAATAATTATCTCTGGGCGTTAACCAAACGAGTGGTCATTGGGAGCATTTATAATTCCAAGACATCTCCAAGAGACCGGAATAATTATCCATATGCAGCACAGCTGTTAAAATGTCACTGAACCATGTGGTCAAAAACATAAAAAGGGATATACTAATTCAATCGCAATCAAGGTAAACAGCTCTCATAACCAACATGATTCGATGATTGTTAGCGTTCATTTGATGTTTCACATCTGTTTCGTTAAAGTACATTTACATTTAATTGTACCAAGTGCACTGGATCATGAAACTTAAAGAAGAAAAAAAACCCAAAACATTCGTGCATGTTTCGTACAGCTGTTGAACATGCATGTATCTTCAGTATGTGTTTTCAGTCCCAATCTGCCAACAGGTTAATTCACATGAATACATTTCACGGTCCAGTGGTCAGGAAGTAAGGTTCATGTGCTGACCTTACCTTTCTCTACAGAAAGGGACTCAACTTAGGAAGTTGAACATAGGGTACTAAACTTCAAACCAGTACCATAAACGATGTTTCAATTACCTCTCAGGTCAACATCTTTACCATTACGAAACTAATAAAATTATATCATTGACTTATAAATGAGGGAACGGACAATTGACCAGTTGACCACAGACAATGATCTACGAGCAGTTCGCATTGACCGGGCGAATGCACATATATTACATTGAGACCAGTACAGCTGTTTGTATTTCAGGTCTTTCCGTGAAATCCTGAACAATGATCTATACACAATTTAGATAAACACCTATTTAACTGTTAGCATGAAACTACAATAACCATTCATTCAGATATGACCAGTAGCTGTGGAGTGGTCAGTTGAACTAGACCATTTGTGATTGGTCAACGACTCGTACAGTAATCGGAGCAGGTGTGATAATACAAACACCTGTTCATAAGTAAATACATACGTAAGTCATTGAACTATATACCCACATAGACGTTTACACACATCTGTTTTAATATCTTCATGGAAACGAATATACCTTGTTGATGGCGTTTTTCTTAACCGCATATATTTTGTAAGTGTATTCGTAAATTGGTACCCCAAATTAAGAGACGAATATCGTTGCTTTTACGTAGTTATGGATATCTGTAGCTTAGATAGATCTATGGAAATTATGCAAATATTCTTGAACTAATAAGGTTCGAATTATGTCAATTTAATTCAAGCACGATTCATGCATCATTAAACATCCAGTGCTTAGGTTATTGTCAAATCTGATCGGAAGTTATGCGATCCCATTACATGTAAATGAAACACATATACATACATGTACATTTCTTGTGATCTTGAAATGAGATGTTTTCTACAAAAGTATTTGTGAATACCACTTTTACGAATCACGATTTAAGTGATTGTGACTTAACCTCTATGTTCTATAAACTGCTGAATATACTACTGACTACTACCGAATAAGAATCGTACCAGAAGTGAGAAATATATTTCATAAATAGGGAAAGTTTTAACTGAAAGTCAACTTACCTGTATCTTCTTACAGAAAAAGGCCCGGCCCCAAGCCAGTATCGAGTCGAGAAGCCCAAAAAAACCAGGCGCTGTTCGAGCCCCTGCCTTCACTATGGGTCGATACTATCTTCTTTCTCCCCTGGTTTCAATTGATTAGAAACGTTTTTTAAACTTACAAGCTGCTGACTTAACACTGGAACAGTTCGTCTACTTTTGTCAATGGGATGGCACCGTTTTACCTAGGACTTGAGTTAATCTGAATCCTATAAAACGTTTTCACCTCTGACAATAGATTAAATCCCTTTGATGTGTGTCTGTTACAGTGTAAACTTCTCCGTTGGCCTCCGCTTTGACTAACCGGAAGTTCGTATCTGTCTTTTGTCGACTTTTGCCGTGGATTGGAAACGTTTATTAAATTGCCGGTTATCAACTTCCACAAGTTTATACCAATAGAATCGAACGGTTACATTACTTTATTTTCACAATTGTCGCTGTAAATGCTAATAGAATTTAACTTTATTTCGCAACTTTCCAGAAGAAACCGATTTCGTCCACAGGCGCCGATAGACCCGAACGCTATAAAGTTTTACCTATTACATTAGTCAAGTAAAACTTAAGAAGTCTGATGTTATATGTTCACCTGTTTTAATGGATCAGAACTCTTCGGTGCTCCACAATAGTGCCAATTGACTACCCTATTACTCTCCCGCCAGGTTCGTTACTCCGTGGTGTCCTTGCTGTCAACAGATTGTATTAATCCTAAATCCAATAAGGTCTCAGTGACTTTTTTCTTTGTATTGATTGAGCGTTATACCTTCCGTGATCAGCTGTGGAGGACAGATCGCGACGGTTTCTGATTTTCTATCACTTTGACGGTGTGCCAAATTCTGCCCCACCTTAATTTTCCGGTTGCTGTTCTGCTAACACACTACAAACCGTGATTGAATTTTATGAAAGATTTCTTTGAAAGTCTTTAAAAATAACTCTCTTAGCCAGTTCTCCCAAAATTGTTCCACCTGTTGACTTGCACACTACACGTGTATACTTCCAACAAATGGTTGCTTGAATAGTTCTTCAAAACGTTTAAAGCTCTCTGATTTCTCAATGCTTCCCTTTACATCCAACTGTATAGGTCATTGAATGTAATACAAATCTCACGGGTAGAATTATAGCACTCTGAAACACTAAGTATTTTTTATAAAACCACGAATAGTTATCATAATGCCATAGAACTTCACGTAAACAGTATGTCCGAGACTGTTCCAAATTAAGTTGTTTGCAGAATGGTACCACGCTACTGACTCCGATGAGGCCCCGACGAGTATTTCATTGAGCGCGATTCATCTAAGCTACTCCATACAATCTGGTTTATCCGTGAAGCTAGTTCATTACAGTATAATACCTGCAAGCTACGACAGATGGTTGTGTCGATTTGGCTTAACTTTCGTCGTCTGCTGTGTGGGAAGCTCGACCAAACAGAACTGAGGTTTTAAATTGATGGTATTTGCTAAGCCAATCAGAGCTCGTGTTACAAATGGATAGAATTTGCTACAACCTGTTAATTGTCTAATAGAACGACGACGACGGCTCTTGCAGAGAACCGTTCATGCACGAGAGTGGAGTAAACTCCTCCACTGCGCGTGCCGTCTGACACTGCGGGGAGTGTGGCGCAGTTAGGAAATAAGACGCAATCAGCCTGTTGACAAATGATTTCGATTTCCAATCCAAGTTCATCGAAGAGACCGAAATTAGCATCCTTTTAACCTAAAGTTGCATCTTTAGATCAACGTGTGCTGTAATTATATATGTTGCATACATATCCTTAGGCTGGTTAGAAAGACAGTGGTTATATTTGAGGCGATGTTCACAGACACTTAGTGACTTTTAAGAACAGCATTTCTTAGATTCTGTCATACAAATAATTATTTAATGAAGAAAAATTATCAAAACAAATCTACAATTTATCTTACAGTTTTTATTTTCTTCAGTATGAATCAAACCCGTGTACATTATTGCTGTGTTCGAATTACTAAGAATTGTCATGCATTTATACTCATAATGATGTCAGTATATTCTTGCTTGTCTAAAATCCATGTAATTACCAAGATATTAAAGGTCAGTCAATCGTTTCAAATTGCACTGTTCAAACGATAACGATAATAACATGTATTACCATATTTACCTTTAATGAATTAAGATTGTTAACCGTGATGATCCTTAGCTTACATGTTTATAGAAGTTACGATCAGGATTGGAAGATGGAATCAGGGTGGATCACTATGGCGGATCAAGAAACTCATAAAGGATTCCGAGGTCGCCTTCATCATGTGGTTATTCAAACAGCCGATAATAGTTTGTTAACGTCAGATATCATTGCAATTGAATGAAGGGTGGTCATTAACGGTAGAATCTAAGAGGACATGCTTACTTTGGTGGCAGCTAGATATCATTGGCGTAGGAACACTTAAAAGTTATGGGGGCAAAATCTCTCATGTGTAGGTGGGCCGTCGTTGAAACAAGCCCGTGGTGGTACTTTCTACGACAAGACAATAGTTCTAGTCCAAGGATGCGTAATACAGAACCTGCAATCATTACGTCACCCTATCTCCTGGCTTGCTGAGAGAAATAATGGTGTGAAGTACTTAAATGCTTGACAAACTCATACACTCGCGTATAGTATAGTAATGTGACGCTTATATCGTTAGATATCCGAAGCAAGAAGAATCTAATTTTGGTTCTGCAGACTAAATATAGCGAAAATATATTCTTTGAAATACCCGCTTGCTGAAGGGGATTCATAGACTGCACAAAAGAGTTCGAAAAATATGCAGTCTTGGTGCCAAACTGCAAAAATGACGTTGTAAGGGAAAGCTTATTTGGATTTATGAGAGTCAAGTACAGTAAAATTATTCTCTCATGACGATCGACTTTTTATCACTAGTTCGATACAAGTTTGAACAAGGACATGTCTCTGTTCTCAGAAAATTCCTTGGGGAATATAATAACGATTTTTGACTGGTTGTGATTTGATATGGCGTGACTCGGTGTCAATGTAATCTTGAACCATATGTACTTGTTTAAATTCTGTACTTTTGTATTACTGAAAAGCTGACTGAGAAATCTAAGGTGCGACAAAGCTGAAACAAGAACTATTAAATCTCAATTTTGAAAGGGTTTTTTTCATTCCTGAAAATTACCAATACCTAACTTGCGGAAAAGAAAAGTAACAAATTTTGTTAAAATGAATGTATATTTTGTTAAATATATATATTACTTATTTAATTTGAGGTAAAAAAATAAAGTTTCGTATGGAATCGTTTCCTGAATGTCAAAACAAATCTTTTTTGTTATCTGTAATGATAATATTTTTGATAAACCAATTATTTTATGAAGAAAGAATTAGCATGTAAAATATCGCAGGCGCAGTTTTTTTTGTGAGGAAACTTTTGCTACGGAGAAACCTTAGTTTACGTGCAGCTGATACAGTTGTAGATTTCCGAAGGATGAAGACGGAATTTCACGTGTAGCTCATGCATTCACAAAAGTCAACTTACATTCGGTGACGCATATACCTGCACTAACATTGCATGTTCTAACTGCATTAGAGCAAAATATGATATTCATTACACGGTATTTTTTCCCAAAATGGATGTTAGTAAAAGGGAAGTCTGTGCAAATGGCCCTTAAAGTAGAATGAAAAAGTCCGCTTAGCCGTAACGTAATGTATTGTTATTGAGACTGTAATAACGATTGGTGCAAGACAATTGCTTCGAACATGTATCGACTGGCAGGCTTACCTTTCTGGGTTCGATCCCAGAGATACAACCAGGTTGGTGATCAATAGGATCCTATCCGTATAGGGAGTGTTTGTGAATTCCTATCAATATCGATGAACTATGGAATGACAAAGAGCATTTTATTACATTATAACGCGTATGCTTGACTCGTGTTTACCCAAAGAGATTGTTTGATCAAGTTACGTGTAAGCATGATGATATGTGCTGTAATCATAGCTACAATATTTTATTGGATATGTTGACGTCGATTTCAACTAAGAGAAAATGCCAGAACTATCCATGGAAAACTGTATTGACATGGTTACAGGTATTTCATCGAAATAGCCCTATGAAGTAGGCAGTGTTAATTCACATATTGGTTTTTCTCAAGTATCTTGTTTTCAGAAAGATGGCCAAATTGTTAAGGCATGCACCTTAGGACTGTAAAGTCCCGGGTTTGAATCGCATAAGGGACTATGCACCTTGGCGGGCTCAAGGCAAATTTTGTACATTTTTCAAAGGTTTGGTCTTTTGAGTCTTTATTTTTTTCCAGGAGTAACCGAAAATTACACATAAACATTACATTACATTATTTATATGTCATAGCCTTTTAGCACGTTTTCCCTAATGTATTATATTCAGAGGGTCAAAACATTTTATTTTTCAACCCGATCATCCGTAGTCGTAGAGGAAATGATCAAGTATCAAGCATAAACCACTTTCCATCATTTTTGTATGAAAACATTTTAATTATTTGAGGTACGGAAATGGTTTGCATTGCTTAACCGATCATAATACGTTTGTTTTTAAACTACTTCTTTTGTTTAAAAAAACATTGTCTTGCAATTGAACATTGTTTGATGATAACTGTATACCGGTAGCTAAACTTTATTATATCCATAGCTGCCTTAAAAATCATATTGACCTATAAATATGGTATGACTTTTCTTAACTCTAGTGATCGTTAGTTTACCAAAACAATGTTATAACTACATGTATGGGTTGATATCGAGCGCCCATAGCAATAAGTCTGCTTTATACAGATAGGCCCATTATCGGACCGATACCTTGTAGCCTAGGCTAATCAATACAATTAAGATTTATCCATAGTTCGATGACTACATGACTGTGCATAATCGATTACCAATCATTGATCTGTGACAGTAACACATGTGTGTTCACATGTCACATAGCGAGTAAATCTGCATCAGGCCAATACTTCGATGTACGATGACATTATACAGAAAACCTATATACGCTGTACATGTATATGCATAATAGCAAAAAATGGATTTCCTGTTAATATTCGTCTATACTGGTTGATCTGGATGAACTCTCTATTGAGGTTACTTTTATATTTCAATTTATACGAAGACTAAATGGGTGTCCTATGTTATGTCCCAGCACTTTGAGTTATCAGATTCTGATATCCCTTGTTCAAGTACCTACACGGAAGTAATCAAACAGACTCTTATCTATGTAACGACTTTGACTTTGATTATATTTCTATCGAAACGTTCCTAATACAATAGTATCTCATGAGATATTCCACTGCTACTGTTTACTGTTACTTGATTCGATAGTAAATCCACGTGTTCTGTCATGGTATTCGAAGCTTTTTGGAAAGTACGAGAATATAAATTTAGAAGGACATGAAGTTACACATTCATATACATCTCAATCTAAATGGCAGTTTTAATGAATGCGTTTTCATTTGGGTTTGACGGACGACGGCAAGACCTAGTAGACAAAACCGAGAGTAAAATTGGTTTGATATTGACAAAAAGCTCGTCAAAAGTCAAGAGTGACCATAATGAAAAGCTAGAAAAGGGAGGTGACATGGCAATAGCTTAAGTGTGCATTTGTTTGAAAGATTCAGTTAACATCTTAGTATTCAGCAGGAAAAGGGTTAACAAAAATAGAGATAAGAGATGCGTTTCGCTTGGAAATACGAAATGTAACGAATTTTCAGTTTTATGGTATCAATATAGGTAAATTGATTTCGAACATTTTGTTTCATTTTGGTCTCTGTTCGAGGGTATCTAAAAAGGGAATTAAAAGCGCGAAATTATTTTTGACGGAGTAATTGTCCTTTTTCGTTTTTTACTCTTATTTAGGACTTGTAGTAAAAGGTTACGAGGGGATGTTGATGAATATGTCTTCTTGTCCCTTTCACTTTCAAATTTTGACTGCGTTTTCCGTCCTGCAAAGCGCCTATATTACCCTCATATCCATCAAGGTAAATGCCTCGTATCACAAGCGATGTCATCGACTAAACCATTTGGTAAATAACTAGTCCTCAGCAATAAGATAGTTTTGCCTTTATTTATATCGGGATATTGCGGGAACTTTTTGTATTTGAGGATCTAGTTCAACAAGAAATAATGTGAAACAGTATAAGAATTGTTCTTATAATTGAACTTGATTCAAACATGTAAGCATCCTTAACATCTTGTCTACCCCATTTTACACAAACCTCACACCTAGTGTACATCGTAAAATTGTTTATCTAATCGTTTTGTGATCATCAATCAATAGCATATGTTACATTTATGTTTGCTTCCACTATTAGCGAACACAGATGTATCGTTATATAATACTATAAACTAAATCTTTATCTCTATTCCATATGCCATGTTTATTAAAAAATGATGACATTACATCTCAATTATCTTTTGCTACACCCTTAAATTGCTTGTCTTCATTTTGATTAGTGATCAAATTTTATCTCAGGGTAATGTGGTTCTCCACGAAAATACATTGCTGATATAAGGAGTTTTGACAGTAAATTTGAAGAAAATTACAATGTTTACAGCTTATTGTTTCCCTTGTATAAACTTTTGAACCTTATTTGTCATCTTGGAATTGATAATTTGTCAATTATCAAGATTCCTTTATCAGCACGTGAGTAAGATGTAATGTAATTAGGAGATAAACGTACTGTGTATGGAAATCAGAGGCATATAACGGAATTATAATAGCTCTAAATTCAATTTAAAGTCGAACGCGTAGCGTGAGGCTTTAAATGGATAATTTAGAGCTATCATAATTCCGTTATATGCCTCTGATTTCCAAACACAGTATGTTTATCTCCATTCTACCATAACACCGATTTAAAATTGAACTATATTCTTTCGCGTTAGCTCGATTGTGCTGTGTCATTGATGCCCGTGCACGGTTTCCACGGACTGACATTCATACAGAGATGACGTACTTAGGAATCCCGAATAACGTTGCTTGAAGTAAGCCTCGGACATTACCGACAATTTTCAAATGCTTTAAAGGGAGCTCACTCTATTCAATCCACGTTGGTATTTCGCGACCAGCGTCAGCGTTCGGAATAATTTCTGCAATATTTTAATTTTTTTAAAGTCAGTATAATGGCATTGATGTTTTGAATAAAGTTATGAGGTGAGGGCAATTTTAATTTTGATGAATTTGGTGTGATATATTTTCCGTCTCTGTTCCAAACCATCGCCAGCCTACTGTAGCCATATATATATAACGCCGTGTTATTAAATGCCTGCCTTCATGAACTGTCGGGGTTTCGCTGTATTTGACCGCGTTACGCAGTTGCATACGTTTATTAAATTGGAATTTAATTTAATTGTGCAATGTTAAACACAATAATGTTATCTTTTGTAAAATTGTCCGGCAGACGAGTATTTAGAGAATATTGTTGCTAGGCAACTAGTGAATTATTGCGCGTAAGACGAAGTAAACAGAAGACTGTATAACCAGATTATACACCCTCTGATTTTTCACAGCAGCCAATCAGAATTGGGTATTTTGCACAGTTATGGTAGAATAAGTAATGTCCTTGCTTGCCTTTGGCAGAGACAATAGTAAATTCTTTATGAAAATGAAAATTAAGTAGGCGTGCTGTTACTACAACGCACGGCCACTATGCCAAATGTTGAAATATAACAGCATCCTGAACCATGGTTACAGTGTTGCGATTTGCGTCAAACTCCGAAAATTCTGACAACAATACTAGCTACATGCAAATTATCAAATATAGTGCTCGATATAAGGGTATCACATATATAACAGCCTATAGTAGAACAGGGAAATTCTTACTAAATCCCATTTGATACTTAGCAAGATGTATCAGTATAATTTAACCACATCACACATTAGGGTAATGCGCGTACGTGTTACAGCTAATTCATGGGACACGATAATGAAATTGTACACCTTTAATCAACACACCTGAACAATGCACACCTGTTCCAGATAATTACACTGTTCGCCCGGAACCAGCGCACAGTCTGCAGGTGCCTGTGTCAGGTACACAATGACTCGCAGACTGAAGGTGGTCATCACAGGTAAACTGATGGGGAGATGGGGGAGGATTGGGAGGCACGGTATTGTGACACAGGAGACAAACTATTTGGTATTTGTAATTGAAAATAATTAAGCATAAATTGTATGAAAACTAAATGAAATTTCAAGAAATTATGTGAAAGAAAGAAGAGTCTTAACGCCTCTGCCGAGATTATGAAAAGAAAATTTATACTTCCAGGTATAATGGTTTGTTTAGTTTTACAATCTACATAAGACAACTTTACAAGTTAAGTTACACATACGAGAGACTTATCAATTATTTGATATACATACAAAACATTAGTAACCCAATAACTACTTGGCTTGTTTAGGTTTATAATTACCGACACTCTAACTTCTGTATAGCTGTGTGAACCTCAAATGAAATTGATAAAAAACATAGCAGTATTTTTGAGAGAGAGAGGGATCATCTAACCATGAGCGTTTTTCTAGTTTTTTCATCAAAGCAAGAACACGTTGTCAGAATTCATTTCAAACTTAGTTTGGCACCATTACGTCACATGTTGGATTATAGATACATTAGGCTAGGGGCACATAAGTGCATCGATGGGGAAGAATCTCGTGCAAGAAATCTATGCTCTTTATCTTGTTAAAGTTAGAAAGTTGTTGAGGGATGGCACACATGCGGTTAACCTTTGCAATACGTTATCTTTATATTAACTTTCAGCAATTATCAAATCATGCATGTACAAGGGTTGTCTACAAATCTAGTCTGTGAATTATTATGATGATTTGTCAGCTATTCATACGCACTTATCTTTTTAAGAAGTTCTCTTAGCGTTAAGATAGCCTAATCTAATGCTTAATTAAGGACGGAGCTTTCATGGCTGTTATTGTTAATGGCGATTTTGAGGACACGATTTAGCAAAAACGGTAAGGCTATTAAAGTCAAACTTGCCAGTGTGATAGACCTTCATGAGAAGAAGCTCTAATAAGCTTTTGGGCTCAATCTGATTACTTGTTATAGGCACAGTACCACTCAAATTTTCAACAATTGACATTGGAATTTTTTTTAAAAGGCACTTAGAAACCTGAAACTTTTTCCAAACGATAGGTCATTACATCACAAGCAAAAAGGTAAATAACGGCAAATTCGAAGCATGCATAGTTTGGCCGCTGGATTACTTTATTTGTCCTTTTCAGAGCTCTCTCTCTCTCTCTCTCTCTCTCTCTCTCTCTCTCTCTCTCTCTCTCTCTCTCTCTCTCTCTCTCTCTCTCTCTCTCTCTCTCTCCCTCTCTCTCTGTCTCTCTGTCTCTCTCTCTCTCTCTCTCTCTCTCTCTCTCTCTCTCTCTCTCTCTCTCTCTCTCTCTCTCTCTCTCTCTCTCTCTCTCTCTCTCTCTCTCTCTCTCTCTCTCTCTCTCTCTCTGTGCGCTTGTGTACGTGTGAAAAGGTGAAAGAGATATTCTCTGGTTTCCTGAAAACAATTACCCCTTTCAATCACGTAATTGACAAATGGCAGAAGAACAAAATAACTCTTTCAAGCAGAAGACGTTACGACTTAACTCATGATCAGCATGTGTAACATGGCCAAATGCTCATGTAGGCTAAGAGGGTAGCAAAATCTTTATCAGGTGGTCAAGGAATCGAGATTTCAGGATGCTTGCCTAGCGGTCCTATACGGAAGTGTAAATTGAAGCACCCTCCACCTATGTACGAGTACCATCATTCAGGCATAATATTCCAGTGTCAGAAAACTGCTTGATCTCGCTAGACGAAAACACTAGCCCTTTTTCAACTATCAGGTATGGACTCCCTTCCCTCCAGATATCCCCTTAAATTTGCTGTTTTCGCTTTCTTTGCTTAACTGGCAGCAAGCCATGTAAACTGTGTAAACCGTACTGAAAACGTACCCCAAACGTCATTTTGGCTCAGAATAAGACTAAAAGGTCTGCAGTGTACTGAGAATGTATCCAAATCGTAATTTTGACTTGGAAAAGCACTAAATTTGCCTCAAATAGCCACTGGTGCTCATATCTGGCTGAATCCTGTTATTGTAGCTTGCGACTAGATTTATGGTTCTTATAACTATTTCAGTACTGGAAAGCTATGCACGTACATGTTCGATGAATCAAAATTACAGACATCTGGGTCATTTAACATATCTCAGAGGGTTCTGGAGTTGATGTTAAGGCTTGATAATCGACCGGGTAAGCTGGTAGAAGAGACGTTGGTTATTGCCTGACGATGAGGGTCAAGTTCGAATCCCGCAATGGAGCCTACATTTTTTACCATTGCAGATTGGTTGATCCTAAATATAACAATATTATACCTGAACGATGTATTTGAACGATAACACCGTTCATATTTTAGAGAAAGTAACAATACCTTTTATGTCGATATTTTCTTCGATATATCATCTTTAATATTATTAACATTTCCATTTCATTTAATTAGGATTACCTAGGGTTAAGAGTAAGTATGTATTCTCGTTAGCGAACCAATTCTATAGTTGCTCCCAGTAATCTAACATCGAATCATACTTTTATTGTTTATGTATGGCTTTTGATTTTTTTACGTTGATGTTGTAAACTTTCCATTAAACACTTTAGGGTAAATATTGCAAGGGAAAGAAGCATATAGATTTCTTCATCTAATACAGCAATATCCTGTATGCTTTTGTGAAGAAAGTATTAGTTGTCATTAATGAAGTAATAACGGAGAAGATAACAAGTAACACGCTAATTTGGATTTGATTTGATGTAAGCAGCATCGTAACATTAGTAGAACAATTGTCAATATTGAACTTTGCAATTTGCGTTAAGCGAGGAAGTTATTCCATTTTGGTGCCAAAATGGCGAAATATAACCATAATTTTTTTTCTCTTTTTAAGATTGATTTCAGAAATATCTAACAAATTGGTGAAAATAAGAGTTGATGATTAGACATTGCAAACTCTATAAAATCTGATATCATGTTTTGTTTTTAAGTAAAGAACGAATTGTGTCGAGGCGCGGTTTATTGGCTTATAATCTATAACGAGCTCGATAGTTGATTATGGGTAAGCTTTCGTAAAGCACCGCATTTTATACACGCATTTTCGCTATAAGATCAGATGAATTTATGCAACGGACTGTTGTCGTTAAACTTTTCACATTTCTCCTCTAGAGCTGCTACATTCCCAATCAAAGTTTGTACATGTCGGTCTTGCCCTGTCCTAGGATGGTGGAATATTTCAACACAAAGTATTTTGCCAATGGTAAAGCTTAAAAAACAAAATAACTTTCCAACTTGAATGCCATAAATCTTTTTTCACGATACTTTTGTTAATAACTACTATATATGGCGGTTAAGATAATTTAACTCTTGACTCAAACCTATAAATTCGTTCACATTTTTGTTTTTTAAAAACTGAAATAAGGCTGTAAATGTACAGACCTAAATTTGGAACCTTCAAGCATAAATTACGGATTGCAATTCACCTATAGCTTCATTTACAATACTATTGTGTGTATTTTGTATCAGCACTTTATCAAAGCCAAATGCATTACAGCTAAATCCGACAAAGCTCCCTACGTCGTTGTTTACACTGATAATGCAATGAGCTAGCTGTCAGAAAATACGTGTCGACGCATTTGTCCCTTCCTATTGTTCGTGCAACTGATCATAGTAATCACTATTTGTTGAATGGGGGATTTTCTGTAGTGTATTTAGCAAAATTTACAGATCACCGTCCATTATAGCCGGTCAGGTACTCCAACATTCTATTTTGGAAATGTAAACGATGTAGAAATTGGATCAGTAATGCTACATATTAATGGATCTTTGACAATAAAATGTGTAACAGGTATAGTTCTCACTTCCAGGAATGATTCTATAACCATTAAAACGTTTATAGATATCGTCGAGATGTTACTTTAGTCCTGTTAATAAATTACACCCTTATTTATATCAAAGCCTAGCAGAATATCTCTCTACTGTTTTCAATCAGTGTTCTCAAATTGTTTATTTTTTCAAAGAATCAGAATCTATCTAAATTTATCATTTGTGATGTAGTGATACTGTTATTCGAGGTAATTGTTCTTCATGAATGAGTTGCTAGAAGTATTTCCCCAAGGGATGTCGTCTGACTCCGTGCAAAGCACTAACATGTTATAGCTGAGAGTTAATTGAAGGAAAAGGGAGCGATGCGTGATTGTTTCTAGGTGTTTCCTACTTGTGAAATCGTGGCACTCATAATTAGCAATGATTAACTGTAGTTTGTGCATCATCGCAAGATAACAAGGGTCATCCTCGCACTATCAGCCATTAGACCTAGGGAAAAAAACATGTTATGCTCTTTTGAGTTGTTTTATTGTTGATAAAAATAAATTGGCATATTTTATGAAACAATTGGGAAGATATAGTTGTATTTTGGTCCGAAACTGCGACAGGATAACTAATTTGTATTATTTTCCTTTCCCTTTATCAATATTTATTGAATGTTATGTATTTTGATTTAAGTGCCCACTGCCATAACCGTAGATGTATAATATAGTTGTATTTTTCTTTCCAGTGGCACCTAGTGAAGACTCTACAAAATACTCCAGGAACTTTACACAGAGGTCGGTATGGGCCCGACGGTGCCACATGTATTCATACATATTTAAATAACATGGTCAGAGCTTTCTCTTCAGCGTAGCTTCTTTAACATAGCAGGTAATCTTCTCCAAATATACTCCTCCTGTAACATAAGTGCCCAAATGGGAAAATTAAACAGTGACTGTAAATCATACTATGTTTTTTTTTTAATTCAAATTATCCAAATTTCTTTGAACCAAGCTGAAGTTATCTTTTTTAAAGATTTTTTATTTACTCTTAAAGGTGATGCCTATTATAGAATGTGATCTTTAAATTTGACGACGCTTTTTTTCTTTAGCTGCTTAACTACTAACCTCATAAAAGTAGTCTCCGAAATAAAGATAAAAAATGAAATTCATTGACATAATTAATTGTTAAAATTTTGTGCATTCAAATATAACAGGTATTATTTAGATATTAATGATGATTATGTTGTTTCTCGTGTGTTCCAAAAATATCAAACAGTTGTACCAAGCAACGAGTTCGAAAGTAATTACCATTTGATTTAACACCCAACCATGTATACCAGCCTGGTCACCAAAGGCGGCCAACCAAGAATTTAAGATTCACTTTCCACGTTGTCTCTTGAATATCTGTTGTCACTATAAATTATCAGAACGTAACAAAACAAAATTTTATCAGACCTAAAAAACATTTCTATAATGTATTCAAGTGCACCCGGTCCCGGCCCTAATTCATAAGAGGTGTCCAGCTACCACACTAACCGCGGTCTAACATAAATGGAGGCATATCAACCTAAAGAGTTGGGCAATTCCCTACGTGTACTCCGGCTCCAAGACAAAGAACATCGTCCAGCCTCTGGCAGGATATCTTTGAAAAGTTGTAAAGTCATTTAAAAAATTTTAACGTGAATTGAGTATGGGTTTTTTCTTCCATGAACATTATTTGTAAACATAACCAATATTATCGAAATAAGATCTATTTAAAAAAAGGTCTAGCCATTTTAATCCATCCAGCTCATAAGAGACATCTGGTGGGATGTGTAATTGAGCGAAAATTTAGATCCTTTTTAAATTAGATACTATAAATCATTGAATACCCACCGAACAAGTTTAGATTTCTATCCATCGTTTCATATCATACTTCGTTAATGATATACCGCCACTGCAAAGCATACCCCCAATAGGCGCAGATTCAGGTAACTGGTTTATCCTCTCGGTATCCAGTTTATAGAAGATATGAGTTTGATAAACGAGATAAGATGATTTACTGTCCGTAGAGAGTTGCTGAAATGTACTCCGTAGCTTAAGAAATATCATCATCATCTTTATTTGCAGTAGTTCAGGCCACATGGCCCATGGTACAGTTGTAAAATATAAAGTATTATTGTTGTCACATGATCAGTATTACAATGCTCTCAGTTTGAATAGTTTACACAGGTATATGGAGGTTAATCGTATTATATTCACATTCTCTGTGTTAAATATTTTGTACAATTAAGAAATATGTCCGACGCAATGATAAACGAATAAATGAGAATCCATAATTTTAGAAAGGAGTATTGTTGGTTATAGGTATTGGTTATTTTTCAACTAACCTTATTATAGCATTCTAAGCAATGATTTCCGTAGGGACTGTTTTTATAAACAGGTGACTGTTTTGTGTTTGCACTTTTGGGAATACTTTATTCTGTTTAAACCTTAAATTGATAAAAGTTGAACTTGCAGTTCATAAAAAGACTACCGATGTACCATTGAGCCTGTATATCTCCAAAGTGAGTCTGTTACGTCAAAGTGGAAAATAATTCTATAGTAGCTGATGTGCATTAGTGGTCCACTTAATAAAACTGCTGATTGACAACCGATAAGAATAACTCATGGTCCATTTGTCATTTTATTTAAACAAGGGAGTTGCTTTCAAACATCGATAGGCTGGTATCACAGTAATTACAATGGTGTATACAATTGTTTATATTATTATCTAATTATAGAATGACTTCCGAGATGAAGATTATACTGAAAGCCCTAACTTATACACTGATACTATTGTCAATTCATCGATTCCCCCTGGTAATGTCAATTGTTTGGCAACATCAATCATTTGTGCACAAATAAACTTAATCCCACACAACCCGACGCTCCATCACCCCAGCTGTTGATATAGTTGAAACCTAAATGTGCAGTATCATACGACTCGGTGACAGCTTTCCAGAAAATACCATGTAACGTACGTTAAAAACTAATTTTAAGACCATTTTTCTTACAACTCATTTTTTGTATCAATGTTCGACATATATCTGTCAATAATGTTAGATTAAAGAGCCACTCCGTGAGTTGTTGGAGTCATATATGCCAAACTTAATCAATGGTGTCATTTGATCGCGAAGTATCGACTGTTACCAGAAAGACACATTTTAAAGCTAATTGTTTATTTACAGTGACAATATGAAGGTAGAACGTCGCAATTATGATCGAAAACCGGACCGCGTCAAATAGTCAAACGTAATTTTGAATACTTATCTAAAACAACCAGGAGGGCAGTTAGGTGTCGATAGTGATTTTTAGGTTATGTAACTAGTATCCATGTATATTGGACGTGATATCTATACCTCAGTGCATTTATAAGGCTGTTTTTACATTTTCATGGAAAACAAGTTTTTGTCATATATATATAATATATATATGTGTGTCTTTTGGACATGAAAAGTCTTTAAAGGGGCAGTTACAGGTTTTCAAAGATAAATAAAGTCATTTCGCTAAAACGAAATTTAATGTTCCCAGTTGCAAGACAATGTTTGTTAATCAAAATAGGCAGTTTGGAATGAACGTACTATGATGTGATCTATTTCCTAACCTCAAATGATTAAAACGTGTTCTCTCAAAATTGACAGCCATTTGTTTTTACTTGATACCCGATTATTTCCTCTACCACTACCAGTAGTGAGATGTTTTGACCCTCTCAAGGAGATAATGCATTTTACAGATAATTTTTTATTTTCAAGAAATAAATCTTTCAAGGATATGAAAAAAACAGAAGCAAGTTTTTTAACAGATATATTTCTTCAAATTTTCCAAATAAAAACTAACAATCAATGAGGTAAGTTTAACAATGCACATCAAACTCAATTCTTCATTGTACTTGACCGCCAGCACGACGTCAATTTTCCTGTAGACAGCAAGTCTTTAGAGTCTCCTTAATCACCGGGATCAGGACATGACCCTCCAGACGCCAATAGTGATGTTGTCACTTTCAGATTCATGTTAGTGAATGCCAAGCATTTGAATACCACATGCAGGTTCTTGTTGTTTTGTTTTAAAAGACAGTAAAACATATTGAGTCGACCACTAGCTTGAAATTTGATACGACCCCCTGAAACATTATTATATACAAAGTGAACTTTGATGTACATCATGTTCAGGTATTGTTAGTTTGGAACCGGCGAAGCTTATTAAATGAATAATGAACAACTACTTCATTTTTTCGAAGAATTCCCTAATATCATAAAGAGGAATAAGAGGGTTTCAAGTGATGGAAAGAAAGCATTTAAGACAAATTATCCTTCCGTCAGCCTGTAAAATACCATCAGCAATTTTAAAGTGAATGCACTCATCTAGCCTTCAACTCAAACACGTATTAAATAATTATCATAAGAATAATGTACTCAAATTTATTACATTCTTTTTTTTTAAGATGAAATATCTTTTTTAATTATGTCGACTGTTTGAAAAATACATTGACGATCGAAACTGATCAGTGACTTCCTACTCTCACCTGTGCAAACATCATCACATTAACTGTAGTGGTGATCCATTTAGCATTCTAGTAATTGTAGAGTAAGTTCATAGAGTCATCGGATTGACAACTGATATGTTTATTCAGTAACTTGATCCCATGATGACTTAAAGACTGATGAAGTCACATCACGTATACGGTATACTTCCACGACAGCTGGGATTGAGCGTCACCTCAGCAGATCTGGTTGGCAAGAAACGTGATCGAACGTACTGCGGGCAAATATTCAGTGGTAGTATGCTTATATTCAATGAACAACACAATTTTACAATTAAATGCCTTTTACATATTTAAGAAATCTTAAGCGTGAGACTTTTCCATGAAAGTAAATCAACAAAAACGAACCTAATGGAAAAATGATACTGTCGGAAATCGCCACACATTATTGCTATGCGTCATAAATTAATCCCTTTATTAGCAGTTGCCCTTTTCAAGGACAGAATAATCTATATGAGTCTCTTTTACAAAAAGTTAAATTTTCTATATTTCAATGAATGAAGTATTTTTGTTATCCGTTATGCTAGTAAATATAATACAAGTAAAAACTCCTGCGCCCAAGTCAAATTTTATTTTCACGATCTGGGGTAGCCGTTATTATCTTATCTTACAGTTTAATTTATCTTTTCTTTTTTTAAAATGACACTAGACGCAGAGAAATGAAAATCAAAGATATATTTAAGGCAGGAGAACATAGGCATTCATTTTCCAGCTTTATATCGATTCAATGAAACATATATCAATCTTTATCATTGACCTGCAATCAATAATACGTATGTTAAGACGGCTGCAATCGGTTTGGGGATAAAAACAAACAAACAAAAAAGCCCCAGCCGAACTAGTGAAGTGTGCAGGATTTGAATTTACCTTAACTCTGAACGGAGAACACAGGATTTAATACAGTTTATTAAAGCCATCTTGTGAATTAACAGAGTATTAGCATTGTTAATGCATTAAGCAAAGTGGCTACCGTTTTCGTTTTTCTGGTTGTTTAGATATTCCCGATATCGTAGTATGTGAGGATTCCGTGCAACGTTGCATTAAATTTCCGGTCTCTGAGAATCGACTTTATAACCTGAATAGGTACATTTGCTTAACAACTTAATAGATTACCCGAGTGGGTACCGTAAGTAACATCGAGAGATATGCAGTACCAGTACATTTGTTGTTTATTGGTGTGCGCTTGTGTCTTTAAGTATTAGTATGTCAAAGTGAAAACGAATTGCAAATAAAGCTGAGCATTTAACTATCAGCCCCTTCATACTCTAATGTAAAACAAACAAGACAATTTCTTCATAAAATAGGATATATATCATCACCACTTTGTCCGTTTCGCAAAAGTGAGATAGAAACCTTAAACCATACATGTATGCTTTGGGAATATGAACATATCTTCAGATTATGGAAGGAAATAGAATTATGGTTAAACTCTGTTCAACTGAAATCATAGTTTACTAATCAATTTGTCATACTTGGAATGAACGGAAAGAACAATAATTCTGTAGATGCAATAATTTTACTAGTCAAAAAGTATAATCTTAAAAAAAAGAAACTTGACATTCATGCGAAATTGATTTTTTCGAAACGGGGCAATTTGTTTCATGATACATACCTGTAATTTAAAGAAAGGCTTGCTCAAAAGTGTAAATTGACCAAAAACAATGGCCCAAAAAGTTTACGTTGTGTTCAGGGATGCGATTCGTCCAAATGCATTTTCTGCCAAAGCACGTGCAGCATGGGATAATGAAGGTTTACATGCAGACACGTCTGCTTTAGGGGTATAAAAAGCCATATCAGCCGCTGTTCATTCAGACTACACAACATCGGTACAACGACCTGGAGAATGCCAAGACTGAACAGATCGCAACGCAACAACGCTATTAGCAGACTGCAAGCAGGAGCAACGCAGCGAGATGTTGCAACACACTTTGGCGTGTCCAGACAGACCATCTCTTCATTGTGGACCCGTTTCAACACCCGAAACAGCGTTGATGATAGGCCAAGGTCAGGCAGACCAAGGGTGACTACTCGGGCCCAAGATCGGTACATTCGACTGCTCCACCTTCGGGAACGCACCAGGACAGCAACGTCAACAACAACGCAGATACCAGGCCTGCGTCGAATTTCCGACCTAACGGTACGCAACAGGCGCAACGTCATCTGGCGGAACGTCTCCAGTGGTGTCAACAGAGGATGAGATGGGCACGTGCAAGGTGGAGAACCGTTCTCTTCACTAATGAGTCCCGTTTTCTGCTTCGACGAAGTGATGGACGAACACGTGTATACCGACGTCGTGGAGAACGTGGCCAACTGTGTTCAGGAGGTTATCCCATTTGGAGGTGGGAGTGTCATGGTGTGTACCGGGATTCGTCACGGTGTTAGGACACCCCTTGTGCATGTTGTGGGTAACCTCCCAGGAGCACGGTATAGGGACTTGATCCTACAGCCTTACGTTAATCCTCACATCAACGTCCATGGTGGTCTCTTTCAGCAGGACATTGCTCGACCACATGTTGCACGTGTTTGTCAAGACTTTTTACAGCGTAACAATGTCCAGATATTGCCATGGCCAGCCAGGTCACCAGATTTGTCACCAATTGAGCATCTCTGGGACGAACTGGATCGACGCGTGCGCAGTAGGAATCCACCACCCCAAACACTTCCAGGACTTCTTGCAGCACTTCAGCAATGGCAGAACATTCCACAGGCTGTGATTGACAACTTGATTGCATCCATGGGTCGTCGGTGCCAAGCAATAATCAATGCCAATGGTGGCCTTACCCGATACTGACATTACCCCTGTACCCCTGTGATGTTGAAACACTTGTGCACCTATGCATTTCAAGATCGTGCTTATTCTGAATAAAATTTACTTAACAGAGATCTTCAAACAGCGTTTTAGTTTTCATTTCAGTGTTTAACTTGCATCTGTGGTCTTTATATTGAACTTTGAAAGTCAGTGTCAAGTTTCTTTTTTTGAAGAGTTTATATCGATAGATGTAGCATCAATGGTAACAAACCAAAGTTGGAACATCTTCAAAAAAATTGTACGTTATTACGACTTATCTAGATATATTTTTCTATCAACCGAAAATGAAGCAAAGGTTTTTCAATATTGGTAAAATTTACACTTACTACTTGAAAATAATGTTATTTAGATTTCTTTTTAAATAAAAAATGTGATAGCCAACTGTGGATTTATTGTATCTTTATTTATGTGACGATTGTTTGATTAACAATATTATTTATTTTGCCTGTCACACAAAATTTGGAAAATAAAAATTAAAACAAAAATATAAAAAAAGATGAGAGGTCGTTTGTGATATGGTCCACATAGTTGTCAATATACCTAAGAGGTATTCATTAAAACTGGTAGTTGTAAAATATATGATAAAGATGCAAATCCGAAATACGGTTCTTGTGCAGAAGTTTTTATGTTGGAATGAGTTCAGTGAATTGCCATTGATTTAATGCATATAAACAAAACGTAAAATATCAAACTGAGTACATGAATCTGAAACTGTCTTCTTGTTTAACCATATGCATCCCAGTTTCCAATGTCTCTTTATTTGTCACGAGTCTTTTCCTTCTCTCTTCTAACTATACTTTACAAAAGTCAACCTTGACTCCTGTTAACTTAAATTACATGAAAACAATTAACAGTACAATAAATTATTGTGATCTTTATACAATCATCTTGTTTATCATAAACTGCAAAGATTTACTTGAGGCAAGTACTCATTTAACAAAAAGGTCTTCTTTTTCTCTTTTTTATATCCAAAATGTCAGAGAATCAAGAGTTCCCTTTATGTGCATTCACTTTTCCAACTAATTTGTTACCAGACCAGCAATAAAATAACAGAACAAAATAACAGATATGGTTTTTGTATTCAAACAAGTTTTATTAAAGACTGTATTTGATCATATAATGTTCCCTTGATGTCATTATCCCACTAGGAAACGTATAAGTGCATGGCAACTCATTCAGTGTTCAGAAGTCCATTCAGAACCAGTGTATACCAGGATATAGACCCACTTGCAAATCAAATGGATATATAGCCACGAGGCATACCTGAACAAACCAAGTAAGCAGTGGCAACAAAACTTGCATGGTCAGTCAGAACGAAATATAGAAATGAGACTGCAGTAGGAACACAACAGGGTTTGTTTCTGTAACCCCCATATTTAAATCTTAACTACAGTGCTCTGATTCAGAGTCTACATAGATACATAAGGACATGGAGAACAATCACAAGATGATTTTTGTATAAAAATATTATACAAATACAATTTTTTGTAGTTAATTTTAAATGCAAATGAGAAATGACACCACCATTACCCCGATTACTTCACCTCAAGCAAGCTTCCCTGCAGAATATCTTGGCCTCAGTAAAACATTTAACCTAACACCACATACAAAAAACAGCAGCGAAAACATTTGGTCCAAATTAAAACATAGAATCTGCTAGCTATTGGTATTCTTAAGTATGGCTAGCTTACTGAAAATTTCTTAGAATTTTGAGTTGAGCACATTTATTTATACATGAAGAGGATAAGCTTTCAGTAAGCATCCTTCAACCTTTCTCCACTGTATTCATGATACAAGGCGTATCAAGATGCAGGAGAAAAAGAGTAAAGGGCTATAACCTGACTAACATTTTTGATATGCAAAAAGTCAAAGACTGACTGAAAACCAGACAAGTCAATTACTATGGTATTGAGTGACAACACCAGTATCAAAGGGGGATAATAATGGCCCCTCGTTTGTAAGGTAACCAAGATGTGTCACAGGTTAGCAGATTCAGGTGAAATAACGAGGTAAGGGGTGAAGTGTGACAATATTGCCACAGGCATGATGGCCCCTCCTCCACCAAGGGGAAAACTGGGGAGGAGGAGGTGTGGCATGTACGTTTATCTAAATCAAGGCCCATAAGCACAAAGTCATTTTAGTCTAAGAATTTATTAGTTAATGATAAACCCTGAAGATCAAGGTTTTCAGAACCCAATGTTACAACTTTGGATACCTTTTGTCTTACAGAACTTCGTGCAATAGGGGTCCGGGATGTACATATCAGGGTCCATGTGCACAAAGCTCCTGCAGACAGGATCATTATCACTGTACAAAAGAGATGTGAAAACTCGTTTCACTTAAAGAGCTTTCTGGAAGTGGGTTCAGATCTACATCCATTAGTCCATATCACATAACATATGAGGATTTAAATCATCTTCATCAGGCCCAGGTTTGTAAAGATCACTTAGGGTTCCTATGAGTGTAAGCCAGCATGTAACCTCTCATATTTAATGGTGTCTTTGAGCCTCAACAAACGCAGACATGAATTTTAATTGTATTTATAAAGAGCAATAAAACTAGTTTTTGCAAAGCATTTAATTCAAACTTAGCACATAAAGACCTTAAAAACCTGGGCCTAAACCTTCACTTTGCTATTGTAAATAAATGTCATTGGTACATTATTTTTCCCATAACAATTTTTCCCTTCATATAAAAATTATTTTACATATCAAAGTGACTCAAGGCTTAAGGAGTGAATTTGTACTTTGCTTGAAATTTTGATATGAAAAGTGATTTGTAAGAATCAGAAAGTAGTGATGCATTTCATTACATATGAACAAATAATTTGGTTAATTAACAATGTAAAATGAATAAATCTAAAAGATGTAGTGACCTTAGCGATAAGTAGAAAACATTTCTTTTACCTTTACAGTAGTAAGCTTTAAAGTTTTAGACTTTAACTGATACCTGTTTGGTAATCAGCAAAGATCTTTTCTCTATAATCACCCCATAATTTCTTAGAGTCAGTAAAATGAACATTTAAAGATCCTAATGAATCAATAACAAACAGTTTGAAATGATTCATGAAAAGTCTACTCAAGTGCAAGATACAATGAATGATATTTACTTAAGACAATGTTTTTTTCTAATATATATATGTTCTAAATAAAAAGTGACTTCAATGAAAATTGATAAATGTTGACTAACCCTGGAACAAAATTACATCATATCACAGGGCAAGTTTAAAAGATGACATAAAATTCTGACTGAATGCTAAAAGAGTTTCTCAAGAAAACAAAGCACAAAAAGCTGTATAAGTTAACCAGAGAAATTAAATAATGACTTTCTACAACTTTGATGGACCGAGTTGGGTTGCTACGGTGGACGACAACTCGTCTCACAGGTTTGTTTACATATGTACATCTCATACAGTCAAACACTCTAAATATACAACTGGATCAGCTATTACCTTACCTAAATTAAATATCGGTTCTTGACATATCATGGATCAAGTATAAGACAAATTTACACCTATTTACAGATGAATGAATCTGTACACTATTGTGGCACCCAAGTTGAATATTCAAATATAATCTTTTCTCAAAGGCATGAAGTATTATCAATGATGATAGTTTCCACATGATTTAGCCCCATTGTGAAATCACAAATTTTGCAAGCTTTAATACCTGAATAATAACTTAGAACTATTAATTTTCTTAACACTTTCATACACAGATGATGCTTAAAAATTGAAATGAGCTATCATTACTCTATAAGTACTCTTGAAAATAATAACTGTAAACTTTGATAATCATCAAAACTGTTTAAATCTCATCACAGGTGATTATGCAGCACTTGTAAAACACAAAGTCTACTTGTTGAAAAGTTTTATCTACAAATCTTCATCTATGCAACTAGATAAAAGTGAAAACAAGAGAAAATGTTGAATCACAGAGTTTATGAACTTAAAAGACAGATGTCATGATTCCAAAACATATTCCAATTAATAGATTTAAAAAATCAAACTAATATTCCTGAAAGTCAAATATTATTTATGTAGGTAAACTTAGATTACTAAATGTAAACCAATGCTTTCAAAGGTAAATGATAGTTACTAGTAATTACAGTCAACCACTGTATCAGAAGGTCAATGTATGTTTTAAAGGTCACTCTGAAGGTAACGCTAATTTCTGGCATACAAAGGAAACAATATCAGTGTGTGCTAGAAAAGTGGAAGATCAAGGTACTATCTAAATAATTGGTCAATTGTTACAGAGAAGAGAAGTTACATAATCAAACATGTTTTGTGATTTCTTCTCTAAGTTTGCTCCTCGAGAATCAGTCAAACATGGCTCCGGG
This sequence comes from Phorcus lineatus, assembly GCA_921293015.1. Taxonomy (NCBI): domain Eukaryota; kingdom Metazoa; phylum Mollusca; class Gastropoda; order Trochida; family Trochidae; genus Phorcus; species Phorcus lineatus. Next base: position 41,876,902 of record OV121086.1, read on the forward strand.
GTCATCAACTGATTCTTGTGTCAAGTCTGTATGACAGTATTCTAAATATTCTGAATGATGAAGTTCTTTTTCTCATTCATATAAAACTTCTTTAATTGTCATCTAATCTTTTCTTATAACCCATTATCATCTTAAAATAATTCCAGCACTAAGAGAAATTAATGTCACTTCTTGTAAATTCAACTTCTGTCCATCTTGTGTATCTTAAAACAGATGCTGCATAATCAAGAGCTCTCGAGTTGAGTGTGCAGTTCTTGGTGACTCCTTGTACTAGAAATTTTGCATCTCTGAGTTGGGGACTGAACTAGCAAGCAGCAGAAATGTTGCAGCCTCACATGGGGCAATGTGAGAGAAAGCAGTTGGATCTCAACAGGTATCACATAGGCTTGTTGGTAGGTTTGTGATTGGGACAGTAGCACAGTGTTGTTGTCATCACAAGATCACTTTCTACACATTTAATCATTGGTGAACCCATTTTTGGAACACTGACCTTGTCCTTATGTTATTATAGGTGTCAGAGACTATACTCTCTAACTGATCAAACTGAACAGATTTCACAGTTGAAATTCATTGGAACGACCTATTTTTTAAAGGTGAGTTGCCAACATAAACTTGTTAATGAATGTACACATTCCATGACTCTGACTCATAAACATAATGAAAAGGTCTGAAATTTCAAGTCTGTAGACACCAAAAGAATATTTGAAATTCAGAGTCCTTAATGTAAATTCTCACATATTGAGATATCCTGATCCAATGCCTAAACTTCAATGTGTCTTGTGCTTTAGCCTTCTGTGTTGGGCAACGGCCTGAGTGAGTGAGAGCACCGAGTTGTAAAGGGGCGCTACTGCTGCTGGCATGAATCTGATGATGGGGCCACGATGACTGGGTGGGGGCGACTATTATGATATGATGGGTGATGGGGCATGTATTATGATGTGGTGGCGGTCAGCTCTGCTAGTGTGGGGTAGAGCGCCACCAGGAAGGCAAACAGGAGTATAAGAAGAGGTATACTGGAACAGAACGAAAGCTGAAACAAAGAAAAATAGCTAGTCAGGATAATACGGATTGTGCAGAAAATATGTTGTATGTTTGTTGATAAACTTCAAATAAGTCCGATTACATCTTTGAAACAATGAGGTTAAGTGGTCGTAAAGAACATGAGAGATTGTCTCAACTTTAAGTTTGGAAGTTAATACTGTTTATTATGGAAAAATACTGTAAAAATACACTTAGCTGAAGGAACTCTTTAATGGTCAGATATAAACAACTCTTTTGATAATTTGGCTATGATTTTCTCTTACAAAGGGTAAAGACTGCAAAAACATTAACTTCCCTTTCAGGGAAAATGGTTATAAATACTTCCTTCAGTTTCATATCAGAGATATATGTATAACAAGAAATGAATTGTGCAACTGACCACTTTGCTCTTGTCTGCAAGGGTGTGGTAGTCATCCAGCATGGAGTCGAGGTCCTTCTTCAGGGTGTCGATCTCGGCCACGTACTCCTCGCACTTGGAGCTCAGCTGCCGGAAATCAGCCATACATTTAACATGCTGCACACAGAACATCATTCATTGTCATACAGGTCATCATACATGTCATCGAACACGTCATCATGTTATCAAATCATTTCACATGTCTATCAAAATATTCTATTCGTTACCATGAAAAGTCATTGCATTTGTGAACTCAAGAGTGTGAACTTAAAAATACATTTTAAGTAAATGTTCAACTAAATTACGGGTTAAAACATTTTTGAAGGGACTAATCTTTCCTAAGGACTACAAAGAATTTTCAATGAACATTTACTTATGACTTGAAATAATATTAGTGCTATTTAAAGGGGTTATAAAATCATGACAAAGACTACTGTTTCAGCTCAAGACTTAGCTCAATGATGAACCTTAGTCAATGATAAAGACGCCTTAGACGGGCAGGCGATTGATCTCAGGGCTGAGTTTGGTCTGAGGAATGACCCTCTAGACAGTGTTTATTACTTATACCATTTTGAGTTGGTAAGCTAGAGAGATTAACATTAGTTCACACTCTGTTGTTGATTCACTTTAATTAGCAGTTATAGAAGATTGTGTCATCATACAGTATTTATGTTATTTACCTGATGTATTTTATAGCCAGAAGTTACATCAATAACTTCATCTTGAATTCAGTTAGTCATTAACTCTCCAAACTTTTAAATTATGCAAAAATAGAAGAAATCAAGCATGAAACAAGATATAAATAGAAACAAATTGCAACTCAATCAACTTAACACAAATGGAAACAGTGTGTTAAATCTAAATGAGATGAAAGTTATGATGATGTAAGGTGTTATAAACCATGATCGGGCCTGATGGTATCTATACAATCCATGCACTGTTCGTACAGGTTATCACAACAACTCCAACCTTTCAACTATTGACTAGTAATTCATTTTAATACATGTCCTTTGGCAGATACTGCAATAGTATATTCATATGGTAAAACTAAAATAAACAAACATGACATCATAATGTTTTTAAGTTGTGTTGTCATGAAGCCTCCTATCATCACAAAGGATGAATTACAAGTATCTAATTGTCTTAAGCTATTATATCAATATATTATGTACATACCTATATATCAATACCTTTGTTTGCAAGACCTATTCTGTTATCATTAACTCATGAAGTTAGTTTCGAACTCATTTTCTCTTGTATGTTATCAAATCATGCACTTGAAGATCATACTATTATTATTCGTGTCATACTGTATAATATAATCTAAATGGTTAAATTGCAATGATTTCATGAGTGGGACAGTTCATCATTAGAAATCTCTATTACCCTTAAAAAAGCAAATATTTCTGAAACTTGTACAAAGGCACTAACCCTATTATATGATGAAAACTTTTGTTTCTTTTCAGTTTTTTTTTTACCTTGAAATATCAAACAGATGAATATAATACATTGATTTGGATTAGGATTTGGAATGTCAATCATCTCTCAAGTGGCCAAATAATATCTATAAATATTACCTCTGAAAGGTATAAGTCTTATCTCAAGACTGGTTATGGTGATGATTTTATTGCTTTTTTTTACAAAGAAATGTGGATTTATTTATCAATTAATTAATCAATTCCTTTTTGTTATAAGGACATCATTCTTGAATGCAAAACTGTATTGGTTACTATTATTGTTGAGTAATACATAATTTTGATTATTAAATGACTATTTTTTCAAAGACAGTTCTATTAACAACAACATCATTTTGATTAATCATACTTAACAACACCATGATAACGCCTATAATGCATGCAAAATTGGATAATGAATATAACAATCGCACCAAATTACAACCCAAAGCAATTTCGATGATAAACTAGTAAATGCCAATCAAAAATCTACATCAGAACTTTAAATAGATTAAATAAGATTTAAAAAAACAAACAAAATCCAACCGAAACTTTGAACAGAAACCAACGACGACCACACAGTGCATGGAAGCATGATACCTGGGTCCCGTTAACGTGTGACGAGAGAGGCGCGACCAGATTCCCGGTGCTGGATGAACTCGACCCCGACCTTGACCCCGACCTCACCTCCTGTTTGGTCTGCTCGGCGTCCTTCTGAGCATCAGTGAGATTGAGTCGATACGCTGACTCGCTCGTCTCTAGTTTCACCTTGAGTGCTTCTAGGTTCTTGTAGGATTCTTGGAGCTTGTTGTACTCTGAAGAGAGTTGTAAGTTCTCGCGCCGAGACCTTGGAAGGAAGAAAGGGGAGGACTTGAAGAGTAACAGTAGATTGGATTAACAAATCAATATTGATAGAGGTTGTTTCTCCCAAAATATTGAGAATTCTTCTTCTCTGAAACAGCCCTAAGAACTAGTCAATGAGGGCCTCTTCAGTGTTGTGTCAGCCAATATTTAAATGATGTCATTTAATGAAAGAGTACTGACAGTTCCTTACAAGTATCATGTAAAACTTAACGTTAAAAAAAGAAACAAAATAAATGTATGAAGTGACAATGTTATTTTAAAACCAGCCAATGTACAGTTACAATATTTGTACTCTTTTAATTGCACAATATTTGTACTCTTTTAATAGAAGTCATAGTAGAAATGAAGTACACAATTTTATGGATATTCAACTTCTTTATTAACATATTGGCAAATCTGTTAATAACGAAGTTGAATATCCATAAAACCACGTACTTCACAATACTTGTACATGTAAATCGGATACATGATATCATCTCATGTTCATTCATAAAACTGTTTATCAATTCAATTGAAAACTTTTGGTTTTCATATAATAGGTATTTAAAGGTGAATAAAGAAGATATATTCATATCAGTTTATTTTGGGTCAAAGCCAAATATCACAGAGTGACACACTAACAGTGACAGAAATGTACTAATTTTAAATTGACCAATGCGAAGTTTCTCTTTAGGCCAACCTGTTTCATGAACATTAAGTCCCTTTATACCTTTTTCATCTCAAAAAAACAAGAATTTCAATAATATTTTGTTAATCCTGTTTTCAGGGCTGTTGGAGTAAAAGGATTAAGAACAAGAGTTAAATGATTTATTTAGACTTAAAGAGTCAGTTCAATTAGCAATCAGTCCATCATGAAACATGAAGGAGTTGTCAAATCTTAATCAACCAAAATGTTACCCTGAGTAACACGATTCAACTGTGTTGTGTTATAATCATGTTCTAATAACACATATGGATAAAAAGGAATGTCTCCTTGAATTTCATTTCCACAAAAATACCCTAAGGCAGGACTGTCCTTTTAACAGTTGACTCACATTTTCATCTCAGCTTCGATGGCCTGTATCCTCTTCCTCAGATTGGCACACTCCTCCTTCAAGGCCATGAACTCTGCTGAAGAAAAGCATTAGTTATTGATATGGACTGGACACATGGACAAGCCAGACACAATGCAAGGGTGACAGTCATTGAATACACTGACCAGACTAGTTTCTTGCATGGCAAAGGCGCAATGTTCCTGGATAAAACTTGCCCATCCTTTGAAGCAGGTATTACCATGTACAATATGTAACCTTAGACTTCTAAAACTAAGGACAGCCTACTTTTAGCTTTTAGCAATACCATATCATAGCCTGTATCGAAGAGTTGAGATTCCTGTTACTGGCCATTTAGTTAAGCTTGAGTTGATGAATTCAGCAGGATAAGGATTGACTTAACACGCTACCTGTTGAATAAGGTATTTCCAAAGAATTTTCAGTGGCCATTTCTAAAGAATAAAAAGTCATCAACAATATGAAAATCGGGGATATTGCAAGCCCTTTAGAAAATGAATTAAATTTTAAAATTTCAAAGATTTTGTATTTGATAGATAATGCAGGCATCAAAATAATATTGGCAAGGATTATCCCTCAAACTGACCGTAATGAACAACACTGACAGAGTAAGATAACACAAATATCAGCTCGGGCAACAGCTGGAGAAAAAGGTCGACAAGATGTTGAAATAATGAATGACTAATGTCAGATGAACCTCTCAGCTCAACCATGTAACTGTTGTGAATTTCGAATAAAATAAAATGACTACCTGTCTGAAATGATCTACCTGTCACAAATACCTGGTGTGAACAATGAATAAAAGCGTGCAACTACAGTGAAATGATCTAGGAGTAACCTTATGCTATAAGAAATGATTTCTTAAAGATTATGTTACAACCAGATGAAGGCTTTCAAAGGTAGAAACATGTTGAGAAAATCTTTGAATGAACCATATGGCTGTAGGCTAATATTTGATTAAAAATTGAACAAGAAATAATTCTGGCCAAAGACCTATGACATTTTTGTCCAATTTTTCGACAATGAAGAAGAGAGACAGCTTTACCTCTTGTTCGAGGAGTCTGTCGACTGGAAAATGAATCGCTGCGGGTATTTTTGGATCCATGCAAATCTCGTTTGTCTTTTTTCTCGGTTTCTAATTCCTCTTGAAGATGTTTTAGCTTATCTGAAGGGGTAGATAATCAAGAACTGGTGAATTAGCCCATCTACCAACAATGACTTACATGCTGTTAACTTTCATGCCTGCCTGTATGTTAGACTCCCATGCTTGTTAACCTTTAAACCTCAACTTACACCTCCAAGCATGCAGTGTAAATCTTGTCCATTTTCTGAAATGATTCCATGAGGTGGGATGGAACTATGATAAATAGGAATTTTGTTAGAAATAGATGCAGAATATGCCCTCCAATGATATGGCGATGATGACAGTGTAGAACTATCCATGCAAAGCACAGACCAAAATCAAAACAGAGTGACATCCAGAGTGACATCCAGAGAAGCAAAGAGAGGCAAAAATATATATCAAGAGGCATCCATAGAATAAACAACAGACATCCAAAAAGCAAACTAGAGACACCCTACAAATAATCAAGAAACTCTAAAAAGGAAAGAATGGAGAGTAGAAAACTAAAACCATGCAGGGTGCAGATTTACTCAAAACAGAAGAAGAAAGAAGAAATAATACATATAGAGGGGAGGGGTATGGTTACCACGATTTTGGATATGTAAATGATCCAATTTGTGAAATTTGTATACATGCAATGAGACACTGTCAAGCAATGAGTTGCATTAATTGATTTTCTTATTTGCTTTTAAAACATGTCTTTAACACTTAACCAGTCATGCAAACTCTTTAAACAAAATATATTTGTTTTTACATTTGGTTAGATAATAAACTAGTTTTACAAAGTTACACAGGTTTTTAGAAATAAAAGTTTTTATTATATATTTGACAGAACTTAAATCATTCATCAGCTTCAATAAGAATTCACAAGACAACAAATATCTCCAAGGGCCAAAGGGCCAAAGGGCTTGTTGTTTAATCGAGTCCTTTAAAAAGTACAGACTAAACCTGGTAGATAGAAAGACAACAGCACTGATCATGCTGTGTGAAGACTTACTTTTGAGTTGCTCTGATTCGTTGTGACTCTGTTTCGTGCTCTGTTGGGCCTCTTGAAGTTGTCCTGTAAACAAGTTTTCTTTTTAGTACACCAGGGAATTATCCAAAAAAGATTTAAAACATTTTGAATAGTTGTGATACTAATGGTGAAATTTATGAAAAAATTATTCATCATTGCTGTAATAATAGAATTAAGACTATTTAATACCCATTTACATGTTAATTTTGTCAAAAAATGACAAAAGAGATACCTTTCTAAATCTAGTTAAACATCATCTATGTTATCAAAAGCATGAAATGAAAACCACCAAAAACAAGACAATGAATACTAAAGGCAAAGCAAAACTCTTGTTAGAAACTGAAACATTTAGTTAAGGTAATCAATCCTGTAAAAAGCGATAAACTATTATTTTCAGATGAATTCAGTTGATTTTAATAGATTCACATAAAATATGTATTCAAAATTTGAATTCAGATAAATAACCTACTTTTCGTATTCTGAAGACATGTCACTGTCTCCTTACGACTAGATCTCTCACTTTCAAGTTTTTCTGTCAAAAAAATTTATTGAGAAATACTTTCACATGAAGAAAACAAAAGATATCATAAGAACACACTGAGTATTTCATTGTGATACATAATTAATATAAAGTTTTTGGCATAATACTTATTAATAACCATGCTGTTATTTCCCATCACCAAAGCAAGTTGCTAGGAAATTGGAATGTTTGCTATCTGAGTGAGAGGGTGTCTATGGACAGAAGCTATGGAAGAGTGTCAAGCTTTAGTGACAAGAGTTGTCTACCTTGTTCATACAGCTACGACCTATGAGGAGTTGGGGTTACAATTAAAAGAACTTTTGAAACAAGGGAAAAGTTAGAAAAGAGATCTTACAAACTCAGTTTTGTTACTTAAATATTATGAATAAGTCTTTGAAAACTCCACAATAAACTAAGTATTTTCTACAGGAGAAGCTGCTAAGAATTAATTGAATAACATCTTGAGTTCTGACATAATCATTAAACCTTAGACAAATACAAAAAGTTGTTTTAAAAAAAAGGTCGCAAATCACTCTTGAATATTGTAAATTAATCTTTAAGAATAATTTAGATCTTCAAATTCTTTTTTTTGTTGATGTCAATTTTACTTACATTTTGCTGAAGCGAAACTGGTTACATATTGAAGCAACCATATCATAAAGCAGATATATTTGTTATTTTCTACACAACCCAACCAGTTAACAGATTGTTAGTAAGTTTTAACATATGTTCATACAGGCTGATGGAGTCATTTTTCACAATAGAGTACCATAAATCTCATTAATAAAAAAAAAAGATCTAAGATAAAACAGGTTCTAGATCTGACAAAATGGTTTGTCTCGTCTGATTTAGTCGTCATTTGTAGTACCTCACATGAGCTGTCATGAAACCAGTGGCTGAAAACTGGGTATGGTGCATACATCCATCTTAGCGCTAAGAACCTTTACAAAAATGTTGTCACTAAAAGTTACAATACAATGGTCATGTCATCTTGTTAGGTGATAAGTGATTTATTGGGATATGTGAAAAAAGGATTTATATTCCTAATACTTATCTTAACATTTTTTCAAAACATTGCCCCAGGTAAATCAATATCATTCATTAAAGTGATCTTCAGAGTCTGGTCTTGCCGTAGCAAATTTTTTAAGACTCAGAAGATCAAAGAAAGCAATCAAATTATTTTCCTTAATGAACTTGCACAATATTTTCCTTCTAATCTTAATCTACAGCCACAAGATATCACCTACATTATCATGTTTCAACTAGACAAAGTGTGAATCAAGTATTAAAGACATCATGTCATATTGTCCATTAATAACAAACAGCTTACTGTCAATGTCATACCACTAGATCTACCATCATGTCAGACCTAGAATATATTGCATTCAGGTCTGAATTTTAATCAGATCGGGGCAGGTCGCAACTCACGCTTCAGGGTGTCTGTCTCCACCTGATTTAACCGGGATTGTTCTTGCTCATCCAGAAGACGATCTGTTAGGCGGCCATGCCGGGTCAAAGTTCATAGGTCATAGCATGCATCAACATGCAAGGGAGATAATTGGGAGAGAAGAGGTGAGAGAGGTGCTGTTAGAGGTGATGGTAGGACTTGTTGTATGTTTCTTATGAATGTTTTATAGGATGGATGATGTATAAACAATAAGGCACAGACAAGATTTTATTATATTTCATGGACTTCCAACATGTCTATGCTTACATCTGTTGTTCCCCGAGTACACCCTCAACAAGAAATAAGGACTCTTTAACAAAGTGAACTAAATTGGAATTGGCCTTGGGCCAAAATAAGTTTTGCAGTAAATTTCAGTTTTAACTGATAAAGTTTCAAGGATTGGTCAGGAAAATGCATTAGCTACTAGGTATTTTCTGGGACCAGCCGGAAATTAACTGATTAAGAATTTTAGAATCATTTCGAGATTATTTCCCAGTTTTGTGCCATAACAAACTCTATGAATAGTGAACCTTAAAGAAACTTTTGCTATTGAATTTATAGTGCTAAACCATTCTGTGTGGCAAATATACAGGAATAACAACTCCTTTATATTAACAATCATGTTGGAAGTGCCATGATGTTTCCAACATATTCAAATTTATGAATTATCAACATTATATTAATCAACAATGAACATTTTAGGTTAGTTTAACAAATTATGTAACATTTTCATTAACAATTTATCCTTTAAGAACAAAAAACTCCCTTATCCTGTTAGGAACCAAAAGTTTATACTCAACAACAAAAGTTTATGACAATTCCACTTTGCAATATTAAGTATTAAGGTTTTATATTACTACTGACTGTCGATTGATACTTGATAATTCAACACTGATGTGGTGCTTAACCTTTTGCTGTTGAGTATTTAACACATGTGAGAAACAGGAAAATAAAAACAGAATAAACAATGAAATGTTACTAGGAAAGCAAACAATGAATGATGATGCCTCTAGTATGTAGTACTGACCCCTCAAATCTAAAATTTGCTGTTTCACATCTTTAGTCGCAGATTCTGCTTTTCGTAATTGGTCTGAAAGAAGGAAACAGTGGCAGCTCTAAAAATTCATTCAAAGAAAAGTTGGAATGATTGCTAATCTCGATCTAAAGATTAAACAGGAGTTTTCGAGCATGAAAAATATCACTTGTCCACCCTTTTGAATAGATCATCATGGAAATATCATTCCAAAACAGCCTCTTAAGGCTCACTAAAACATCAATAAGACAATTAGCAAACAGTAGATCTATCTTGAATTACATTAATACACCTGACTGAAATTATCTCTTGTATGTATGGAATCTAGCACAACGCAGGGACATTTAATTCAAACTTCAATAAAAAGTTCCTATGGACTTCCTACTTGCTTTTGTTTTCAAAAGTGTTTACAAACATCAGGGTGATCTGTTGCTGATGGAGACAATAACAGAGGACAGAGCAAGGAAGGTAACACTGCACACAGGACAAGCACCACCCTCTCCCCAGAGGTTACTCATGTCATGTATTCTCACATTACCTATGTTATCATACGCTTGTTCTGTTGTATGACAGATGAAAACTGATTGGTTTCAAGTTTTGTTTAGCAAAGTTTCAAAAGTTTCAAAAGCATTTGATCTGTTTCAGTATGTGTCAGAAAGACTACAGTACATGCATTACCAACAAATCCTTCACAAGACAATTTCAAGTCAGGTAATGACAAAAAAACAAAAAGGCCTTTGATCGGATAGGTAAATGCTGGTGATGCTGATATGTAAATGCTCACCTTTGGAGGTGTTTAAAGGTAATGTGGAAACAATGAGTGTTGCACAACCTCTGTCAGGAGAAAATGAACAAATTCAACCCTAGCATTTGAGGTCTAAAAGTTTGAAATTACTTTCTATGTATACAAGATTTAGTCAAGATGCAGAGACCTACCTGACATGTGATAAACCTTTCAGGTAGTGTGTGTATACATCACAGTCTTTCAAGACTATGCAGAGACTCCCCCAACATGATCCATTTACAGATATTTTGAGGATCGTGCTAGTCTCATTTTCATGTAAAGGTATGAGACTTGACCAATTACTTACTATAAATATGATAGGTGATGTCTAAGTATCAAGCTCAAACCTTGTCTAAGAACACACATACCTTAGACATAAAATATGACAGGATTGAGTGGGATATTCTGCTGATGTTTCAACATCCCCTGACTCAAGTGAGTCAACTTCAATAAGCATGGAACAAAGAGACACTGAGACATACCCTGCAGATCTGATACTGTCTCCTGACTCTCCCGTGCCTGCCTCTGTGCCTCCAGCAACTGTCCCTTCACAGCCAAAGTCTCGTCACTGTGCTTCTTTGCTCGTGCTTTACTCAACTCTAGCTCGTCTGTATCAGAAGATGTGATGTTCAGTAAACAAGGATTTTCAAATCATTTCAAGGTGTATCATTGTTATGAAATCCCTATATGAAGTACCATGTGAGTTATAATATCACAGTTCAAACATACATAGGTAAGGTAAAGTCATATATTAAACATTCTTAAAGATTTTTTATTTTTACAGCATAATCACAAACATGAAATAGTCACAGTCAACACAGTTACAATATTTAAGAACCCAAGTTTTGAATGGGACTAATATTAATGGCATTGAATTTTATTGAAGACTAAAAAGATTTGCAGATATCAATATATTAACAACCCCAATTGGAAAGAAGATCAGTTAAAGAGCCACTCCTTGATTTTTATAACATATTATTTACTTTTGATACGAACTTAAATGTCATCTGTGGTGATATAAAATCCAAACATCTTAACTTTTCATGCCCAAAAGACATACATATGACGAATACTGGTTTTCCATGAAAATCTCAAAACAGCCTTATAAATGCACAGAGGTGTAGATAGCACGTCCAAAATACATGGATACTAGTTATATAACCTAAAAAACACTATCAACTGCTAACTGCCCTTCTGGCTGTTTAAAATAAGTCTCCAAAATTACGTTTGACTATTTGACATGCGCCACTGTCCGGTTTTCGATCATTATTGCGACGTTCTATCTTCATATTGTCAGTGTAAAAAAAACATTAAGCTTTAAAATGTGTTTTTTTCGGTAACAGTTGATACTTCGCGATCAAATGACACCATTAAGTTTGGCATATATGACTCCAACAACTCACGGACTGGCTCTTTAACTATAAAAGTTCAACATACCTCTAGACTTTCTGAGTTCCACTTCAGCCCTCCGTTGTGCTTCCCTTGCTTCATCTATTAATGCTGCAACAGCACATATGTTGTGAGATATTGTACATTTAGATAACAAAGACAAGTTGCTTCAAGACAAAAAATGTTTTCAAAGCAATAAAAACTGATACTAAGAATGTTAGTATCATGCAAGATAGGAGAGTTTGATTATCCTTGATTTGCCTGAGCCAATCCTGAAAAAGCAGGTACCTGATAGAAACATAAGATCTCAGGACTGTGATGGAAACTTATGTACTTAAGTCGGAGTCAGAGTCACAAGAATCAAGCCCTTTTCAAGAATTCAAGTTACCTGTATTCAACAAAAACTGTACAAAGCAGTATGCATTGCACTTATCATTGACTGAACTAAAGAACAACTTCTAGAAAGCCACTAAAGGAGTTGAACCAAAGAACTTTTATCCAATTCTGGGATGACCTTCATCGCTGAACACCCAAATAGAAAACCAGACACTGTCATCACCCCAGTACCTCAAGCAAAAGTACTCAATGTCCTCACCTTTCCAGTTGTCATCATCAGAGAGATCACTGAGACTGGAGGAGGAAGAGCTGGAGAGATGGTTGGACATGCCGTTGAGGGTCGTCTCATCGTCCACCGGTGATGAGGAGGCCAGGAGTGTTGTCTCTGCCTTCTCCTGCTGGGGCAACTTGAACACTGCCAGCTCGGACTCTAGCTGCTCTATTTGAGCTGCAGCACAGACAACAGCAGATAAGCAATGTTTAGTTCAATATTCTACAGTATCAAAAAAGTCCTGAAAGCTGTCTACTGCATCCACAGTGGCTTAACTGTACACTTAATATATGGACTGATAAACAAGTTACCTATATGATAGCATCAAAAAGACTCTAGCAGCTCAATTTCAAACTAAATGATTGTTAGTGAATACTAAGACTTTAAACAATATTTACTATGAGAATGGATTCATTCCAGATGTCAAGCAAATTAATTCACCTTCTAAAGACTGGATGAGACTGTTGCTACTGTCACACTGTTGTCGAGATTCTTTAAGTTGCACTGAAAAGAATATATCAATTCAATATTTGATACACAATTATCATAAAAAATCTTTACAACTGAATACAGATTTTGATGATAACCTGTTTGGACACAAGGATTCTCACTTTCAAATATTTTGAATAAGGAAAATAAACGAATAATACAAATGTTTAACAAGATCACTCACCATATGTTGAAACATCATGATTACATTTTTAAAAGGATGAAATGTTTCAAACAATCTGATAAAAGAATTCAAAATTCATTGGATACTAAAAAAAGTTGAATTAAGAGATATGGCATATTAATTTTAAATGTTTATATCACAAATAACTCTTCCTGAAAATTGTCTTTATTGACATTATTAACTTTTGAAATTAAGTTATCATTTGCTTGATAACTTAATTAACTTCATCACGTTTTACAAACGATTTTTAAATGCCTTTAGATAAACCCAAACAAAATTATTACATATCATTTTTGTTAATTTACATGTTGCAAAAAAGGTTTTAAACATATCACCCGAACAACTCTTGCTGGCTGAAAGTCTTGTCCAAGGATCAGGCAAATGATTAGACTTTGTTAATGTAATCATCTTGTAATTGTTATATAAAATAAACTAGTGTACAGCACTTTATGTAAACAGCATCATCTTTTATTGATCATATTTCAAGAATGTATTGGGGGAGGGGAATAGGATATCAGCTAATAATGTTGGTGCTTTGCATGAATTTTATCTGATCCTGCAATTAGAATTAATCTGTATAGATTAACAGGACTTAATTACTGAAAATTGGATCAGAGAGTTAAGAATCATCATACACCAAAATTTTAGTATTAATGTTTAGTTATTGACATCTCAACAAAAGATCTTTCTGATAGTGTTGTTATCCATTTATTTTAAATTGATTAGCATGATCCACAATAAAAATAGATAAAGATTAAAAGAGAAGAAACATTTTCTTTTAAAACACAAAATAACAAATTAAATCTTCATAAATGTTTTTCATTGCTGTAAAAGATGAAGAGAGAAGAAATTGATGCCGTATTAAGCTGATGAAATCTTCTATCACTTGGTTAAATACACATGAGCAAACACTTCTAAGAGAGATAAAATTACCTACTTAATAAAAACTTTAACTGTTGTGAACATTACTCATTTACAAGATTAAGAAATTGAGATTTTTTTCAAGTAACAATTTTTCAAAGAACGTTTTGTCTCAAGGTGTGCAAAAAAAGAAAGGCTGCAGATAGGCATTGCGAGCAATGTGACACAGCAACTGCACACACAAGGTTATATAGATATTGAGTGTGCCCACAGGAAGCGATGAATGAAAAGAATGAGTTATTTCCCTTGTCTTTACTTGAATGTATTATACTGCCATTGTAAACAGTTATCGAACCTTACATCTTTACTTAAAGTAACTTTTCAAGAGTTAATTTTCTAAAGCATTCTTTAGAAGAATATTAGACAATCATCAAGTAGAAAGATACTTTTAGTTTGTATCAAATAATGTTCCTGTACTAAAGACAATTCAGTTATTTAATTTTTAGGAATAGAGACATTAATTGACTGAGTTTTATGCAAAAGCAGATGTATAAATCCAATGATAAAAGCATCATTTTTGGCAAAGCTGCATGTAATTCAAATATCGAATTACAATGATATCACAACCAATATATGAGAAAATAATTTCATGTCTTTTTAAAAAAGACAAGTTGTGTACAGTTTCACAATGTCCAGACAATACTTATAGTCTAATCCACACATGCGAAGCAGCTTATAGTACATCAATGGCAACAAAAGTGGCGACACTTACTTTTCATATCAGCCAAGGCATTTTCCATCATTTGGTTCATATGTGTATCAGACAGCTTTACTTTTTCTGTACGAAACGGGATGAGAGAAACGCACAATGTGAGGATGAATGAACGCTCCAAAGAGTCGTACTTTAAGGGATGTCACAATATCACAATATTTCTTTTAAATAACTTACCTCTACCTCAATTTTCATATAATAAGATGAGTGAATAATTCAGGCATTGATTTCATTCTGAAGATACTTTTTTTCTATCTTCACTAAAAAAGGATGTATCCCTTCAAATTTGCTCTCCACAAAACTATTCTGATAAACTACAGGTACTTTAATCATCTAACTCATATATGATTGTTAAAGTGGAACTAGAAAGAAGAAAGCTAGACCTGTTACTGGGGCCAAAACTTAAAACTAACCTCTTGACATCATCAACACATAAATTACAAATGAGATTGAAGGACATACTTAACCGTAAAAAAATTTCGATAAAAAATTTCTACGCAACAAATATGTCTTTCATCTCTTCATAGTTTCCAGGTTAGTCTAATATTGATCATTTTATTAATGTTTTGAGTTTGGCACTCAGAAAGCTGTAAATCTTTTATATTTCTGAATTGTGACATCCCTTCTTACATCACAGCACAATGATCCGTATATCATTCCGTGCATGCAAACAAACTTAGGTCTTGGACAGGACAAAACTGGACTGATCAAACTTAAAACCCATACCAAGCCAACTCAAAAATGAATTAAATTAAATTATAAAACTTGAAAAATATTACTGATTATTTGAATTAATTTGAATTAAGTGTTGAATACAAAATTAACAGATTGATTGGAAAAGCACTAGTCGTCTTATCCAATTTACAAACTCTGAAATCAATAAACCAAAACAAAATTGGAACTGGGACAAAGTAAACAGTAAAATACTGCACTGTGAGTAACTTAGTCATCAGTCTTGACAAAAGTTACGAAATTTGTAAACTCAAGTCCTAATTGAAATAATTATACCCGAAGCAGATTTGCATGAATTATGAACATGTTAATTGCAAAGTGATGAACGAGCAAATACTACTCAAATCTTAATTTTTTAAATATTTGTCTTGAAGAATGGTTAAGTGTATCAATAGGTTTTGATAAGCTGTATGAAATGGGAAAGTTATCTAAAAAGCTTAGTTAAGTGCAGAAGGAGCTCAGTATTTTACTGTTAAATCACTACACACACCCAGACGAAACAAACATAATCGTACCTTCAAGGGAGGCAATCTTGGCTAAATATTGCTTTGAGTCCAACTTGGCCATCTCCAATTCTTCTGCAAAGAAAAGAATAACACCTTTATTTTTTTCAAACATTTATGAGATTTCAATATACTTATCTGTGTTAAGATGTCACAACAAAAACAGCAATTAAGCCTCTATTTAACTCTATACCTATTGGAACAGGTGTAAATATGAACTCCAAAGATATACTTATCTAAGTTAAGATGTTACAACTAAACCAGCAATCAAGCCTCTATTTAACTCTATACCTATTGGAACAGGTGCAAATATGAACTCCAAAGATAAATGTAAGGATTTAAAATACAGGTCCAAATGTTTGATTAAGGCCAGACACTGCACCCAAATATGATAAAAATATTTAAATGAATTCAGTTGTTTTAATATGTTACAATAGGTTTGTTAACATGTATCTAATGATTTTAAAGTATTTTCCAGATAATGCAGTCACTCGTTGCCATGGAAACATCCAAGATGGCCGCCGTATATCTGAAAATAATGAAAACTTAGTGAAAGTTGTTCTCAAAAACTATTTAAGATATTTCAAAAATTCTTTTTCCAAATGATGTCTTACAAGGTGGAGAGTGCAATGACAGAGAGAATTTATCAAAAAATTAAAAATTAAAAAAAAAATCATGTGACCCAAAATTTGGATATTTTTCAACACATTTTTAAGGTGAAAATGTCAAATAAAATTTTTTTGGAAACAAAATCTTAAAAAAGCTCTCTGTCATTGCACTCAGTCATTATCAATCTATCCTCATGCCAATTTTCAACCAGTTCTGACATATAATAACCAAGATCTATGCGCACTAAGATTGATAAAACTCATTTTTCAGAAATTTCAAAAAACAAAATCAATTAGTTTTTCATGTTGTTCTCACTTATTTAACCAAATTAAAATTATCTTTTAAACTCAGAATTACACTATATAATTACATGATAAATAAACACCAAACATCAGTTGAAATTGAAAAATAAAAAAATTATTGCGATAATCAGTTATGGTGCATTGCACGCTAAAGCAATTGAGCTATTCAATACTGTGATTCTCTTATAGCAAACAATATCAATAAAATGATTGAGCTGAATTATCATTTCACATCTAATAACACCAATCTAAAAACCTTTTTCCTAACATTATTATATATTTATATATATATATACAGTTATTCTAGTTCAATAAAAACGAGGAGACATTCAACTGAACTAATCCTTCGAAGATAAAGTGATAGTCAAAGCAAGCATGTCTTACAGTGAAGCAAGTCAAGTCAAGCAAGTCCTACAATCAAGCATGAAACTGGGTATTTATTCTGTTGCAATTGACAAGCAAATAAAAATTTACATATTATAATAAAGATAGAGATTTTATGAGATTCCTTATACCAACACAAATATGTGAGTATGTTTCTTGGACGATTTGCACATAATTGTCAAAAATAGCTTTTGAAAAATAAATCCTGATTATGTTTTATACTTAACATGAACATCCACAAACAATAACAATAAAACTGTTTCAATAAAGCTAAACTCAAGCCTGATATCTGAATTTTTGAAAAATAAATGCATATATATATCATTCACCTGAAAGGTATTATCCTTGGATTTATTACCCGACTTTGGTGAAATGTATTTTTTCTCATACCAAATAATTTTATTTTGTACATGTCAACTAAAGTTTGAAAGAAAATTCATAGAGATCAAAATCGTAACTTTCTTCATATGACAGACAACAATTTTGACAATATTTAGGACACTCCAATTCTTGAATAAGAATGCATTTATTTTGTGCTTGATTATGAATTTTACTGACACGTTATTGACATTTCCAAATTGTTAATTATCTTTAAATTCTAAGAAAATATTTTCTACATTTAATGGCAGTCGAGAATTTTCTATAAATAGCAAATGTTTACCTGAAAGATTGCTTTCCAATCGCGATCCTCCGCTCTCGTCATCAGTACTGTTACACGTAGTCGTAAAGTCGATTCGTCATCGGCCTGAGTTTATAATTACTTTTCAACTTTGCTGTCGTTCTTTGACACGCCCTCTACCCAGTGTTCATAACAAAAGGATTTCTAGTACTATAATCGTCCCTCGTTTTAAGTTTCAATAGTAACTTTCATTGAACAACACAATAAAATTGTATTTAATTCTCTCTCAAATTCATATGCGAACTCCATCTTGTATACTTGCCGGAAAACGGCGAAGTTGCCGTAACTAGGCCGAATGGTGCATTATGGGAGAAAAGTTACTAAATATAGCTTTCGCGGAAACTCGCGACTATTGCATTTCGGGTAAATTATCCTAATAAGGAAGAAATCGTAAACTTGACCTGTTGTAAATTAGCGGGAAATCCCTTATATGGTATATCTATAAATAGCTGTTTTTGACTAGTTTGATAGCAGCGAAGATACGCTTTCAAACGATGTATAACATCGGCGGCTCGACTGCGGGAATATGTACGTTGCTATGGTTCAAACTCGCGCATTTTTCGAACATATATCGAGCAAAAATTTGAAACAAGACATATAATCAATCTTTATTGACGTTTTTATCGCACAAAATGACAAAATATCAACAAAATACATATAGCATCATGAAATACATGTATTCAACGTGTCAAAAAAACAAAAATCTCAATTTTGATTGAGTGAAGGAAATATGACAAAAATAGGGTGCCGTGTCTGGCCTTAAGCATCATTTTCTACAGATGGGGGAAAAAGGCAACGCGCCCTGCTGTGAAACTATTTATTACTATTCATGTCTGTGTGAGATGAAAGGAAACATGCTCATCCTTCCAACTAGGGAAGTATCAAATGGTCATTATTTGGCCATAGTGCTACTGATAGACACACAAAAAGATGGTAGCTTGCATTTCTATTTCAGAGTTGAACAACTTATACATTCTATAATTGTAAAACAATAACTCCTTCTGATTAAATGTATTTTACCCTTCTTTACCAAATCATTGAAATCATTACTTTCAGTGATCCCAGAAATGTCCAATATTTTCAAAACGTTGAGAATCATTGTTTCAGTGCATGTATCAACTGTTTGAAGAACTTACTTGTTAGCTGCTCCACCTTATCACTGCTTTCTTTTAACTTGATATCAGTTTCTTCAAGTTGAGCTGAAAAAGGAAATCAAATGTTACAAGACGAACGTCATAAGGAATCATGGGCTCTGTGTCTTCCTATGACGATGCTAGTACTGCGTTATATTTGTATAGAGCAATTTGGTAATATTTGAGTACTCAATTTATTTGCTAAACAAATGACGGATGTGATCTATGTACTTCTTTTATTTCTAAACTCTCCTAACAACTTTTAATAATCATTTCAGACATGCAGTCTCAGACCTTTATATTTCTCCAGCTGATGTTGAGTTTCTCGCAGTTTCTCCTGAAGGTTTTCAGGTCCACTGTCGTCCTTGGGACTCAACGGTATTATATCAGCTGGTGTTGAACCTGCGGAGAAAAATCAATCCTTTAACATATGCTCTATGAAGCACACAAGTTTCTCAACGATCTTGTGTCTTTCTCTGGTCAAAATAATTTAATGAAATACCTCAATTCTGAAAGTTTCTAATATGATCTGTCATTTGATAGCCTAGGGAAAAGCACACCAGTTTAAGCAAGGGTGATATGGGCACATTTCAAGTCAAATTATTTTCAAAACTTTGAAAATCTGGGGAAAATGACTACATATTTGCATACTTTTCGTACATTGATAGACGTTAACGTTGTTCAATTCCAGTGCCGTCGAAAACAAGAGTTGTCAATTACCATAAGAATTATGGGGAATCATTCAAACAAATATCAAATTTGATCTTTGCAAACATTTACAGGTCACTTCATTTCAAGAAAACACTTTCAACTTTTGATACACTTACTTAAAGAATCCAACTCAGCAACAATCTTTTCATGATCGTCTTCATTGAGTTCTTTTATAGATTCAAACTTTGCTGTAACAGAAATTTGACTTATAACCCACCAGGACTGAAAAACTTTGGCGCATCTTAAATTATTCATATTATTAAAAACAATTACTTTACAACCTTCCTAATTTCATGCCATTCATGCTAAGTTTGATTAAATCTAGAGTACCTTAATAGAAAACAGAAAATTCTACCAGAAAATTATTACTTACAACAAACAAAAAAGTTAACATGGATAAATAAATATTTTTTTCATATTTTTGTTATCTGACAAAATCATAACCTTTTCTCTTGGGGTTCAAATGTTATATCAAGATTAAATTCCATTTCAGAATATTTTTCTAAGTGAAGGGTGTAAATAAGCCACTCACAACAGGTGCCTTCTTTAATGTCAACAGCCTAAGTGTTATTACTATCAGTAAGGATATTCATATATCTAAATTGGTTTGTTAAGTTACCTTTCATAGCAGCTAACTGTTCTTTTGTGAAGTCATTGTCTGCTTGTAGGGATTCGACCTGTTGAGAAAAATAGTCAAATTTGTTCATTTGTAGGTTATCTCATATCATTTGGTCTCAAGGTATTTTTTTAGGCTAATAGGAAATTTACTTAATAAGTTTAAAATATAAAACAAGCAACATAAACAAGAGCATGACTAATTGAACTGAATAGTAAATTCATTAGTAAAAAGAGTAAATGTCACTGCTGTTCAAATTCAAAATCTATTATTATTTCTATCATATGAATTCATATTCACCTTACCAAATGTTTCCGTGATAGTGTCAACAACTTAAGTAAATGTCTCCTGTTGATATAGTTTTACATACCCTAAAAGGGGAAAATTCTTAAGCTATAAAAATAAGGAACATAAACTACTTTTGCTGTTTTTGGGCAAGCATCACTGCTGACTTTTAAAAACTAAATGAAGATAATTAGGAAAATTCAATGTTTTTGGTCAACTTTGTTGCAGATAAAAATACTGAACATTGAAGTGTAGAATTGTTAGTGTCAGAGATGTTGACAAAAGCTATGAATGATTAGAAATCCTAATGTGCATCTTAACTCATAACATCAAAACTCAATCAATGGACATTTTATGCTAATTTTCAGCCGATATACAACCTTCTGAAGCTTGTTTCTTTAATTTGATCATTTCTTGTAATAAGCAGACTTACACCACAAATTTGACCAATTTCCTTTGCATGAAAACCTGACATGAATGTTGCCTTGTTTCTGATACCAGACAATCATTCCAGAAATATATGAATATTGCTCACTGATTAAGCAGAGCATGAAATCTCTGAATTTCCCCCCTATGACATGAATGTTTACACACCTTGGCTGAGAGTGCGCTCTCCTGGGACATCATCTCCTCGATCTTGGCAGTCAGCTCCTGCTTCTCCTGCTCCGTCCTCTCACACTCCTCCACATGCTTCTCCTCTGCTTCCTGCAGGGAGACACATTAGTTAAATACTGCAAATCAACACTTTCTTACTGCATGTAAAACAACTGTCTACCTTGACATAAATATATAGAACGTCATACTAGTGCATTTTGATGTTTTGTATTGAACGAGAAAATGTCATGGGAGCAGAGAAACAATGAGTTCGAAGAACGAGTTGTTTCTATGCTCCCATGACATTTTCGAGTCATGAAAATGCACTAGTATGACGTTCTATATTTATTATATACCCGATCTTAATTAATAAAAATATATTTTATAAAAAATAAAAGGTTGCGTAGCGATACACATTTTCACGCCATACATACTTCCGCGTTGAGGTTACCTTGACATTGGTATTAGTACGCCGATGACCGAATAACGCAATTGACCTGAATGCCACATTCCTCCACATGACGTCAAGTATAGCAAGTCCGACTTTCACATCTTACAATAACAACAAATAGATAAAAAGAAAGATATTTTGATCAAATTCAGAATTGATTTAATATGATAAAGCATATATCAAACAATGATCAAGCTATTTTGTTTATAAACAATCGTGTACAAATCAGTAACTTTTAAAGTTCAAGGTCATTTTCAAAATTTTCAAATACGTTGTCGTGGCTCGCGCCGTCAGTTAGTCGGAGTCACTGTTGAAATAACACGTGTACGCTTTCGCTGCTGATTTTCATGGTTCATGGTATTTGTTTATACTTGTAATCAAATCATTTGGAAATGACAGTCTTGTTTTATAAGAGCTTTTGTGCAACTCTATAAATAGCTGCTTCGGGAAATCTGGAAAGTCCAAAGGTTCAGAAAAAGTAGAACCGGCAGGGGTGCAATACGGAATCTCGAGTGCAATACGGAATTTGAAGACGGATTCCGTATTGCACCCTTGTATTACTATCCTAAGTTTACATGGGTATATAATAAGGAAGGTTACCGCTCCTCCTTTCCCTTTTTCTATTTATTGCAATGCAAAAATATTATATTGCGACATGCATGATGATACAGTGGTAATTCTTCAATTTTAAATTTACCATGTTCTCTTGAATAAATAGTAGTGATCAGAACAGCAATCGATGCTCGGCTGTCCATGTTTTTTTGAAAGGGAAATATTTCAATAACTGTTTTTGAGTTTGAACACATTTGAACTTTTTTCACTTTACATTTTATTTGGTTGTTCATCTACAATTTTAAAGGAAATTGGTAATTCTGAATGTATTGGATATTTTCAGAAGTTTGTAGCTTTCCCATCCTCTCTACCCACCTGTATATGTATCATCCATCTATCTATCAATGATCTATAACCTACCCTGGCTTTCCCTGAAGATTCCTTTGAGCAGGCCCTTACCCCCTTTCTAATAGTGCCGCCCCCATCCCCTCTAACCACCTCCCCATCCATCGATCTATCCCGTACCCTGAGTTTATCCTGAAGCTTCCTTTCAACAGGCCCTTACCTCCATTCTAATAGTGCTGTCCCCATCCCCTCTTCCCACCTCCCCATCCATCGATCTATCTTGTACCTTGACTTTATCCTGAAGCTTCCTTTGAGCAGGCCCTTACCCCCTTTCTAAGCCGTCCCCATTGCGTCTTCCCACCTCCCCATCCATCGATCTATCCCCTACCTTGAGTTTATCCTGAAGCTCCTGCACCTCCTTGAGCTGATCCTGATATTTCTCCGCCAGCTGCTTCAACTCATCCTGGGACTTTTCACACATGTCCTTCAGGTGGCCGCACTCTGACTCTGTGTTACCCAGCGACCGCTGCAAGGTACAAAACAATTTTATCATTATGAAAACCCTTTCGTGCTATGATTTAATGACAATCTCAAGCATGAATCCAGAGATAATTGGTGAAAGTTTTGACACTAGCTGAAGATGATTCAAGTGATGGATTGCTTTACATACCAAATTTTTCAATTCCTTCTATGGACATGTGGTTGTTTCTTTAGACTACCATAACAGTTAAGAAATGGAAACTTACCTCTAAATCTGACAGTTTAGTCACAGCTTCCAATTTTTCTTGTAAAACCCGTCTTAAAGATTCCTGAAATCAAAGCAAGCGGTTGATTGAAAAGCAAGAGGAAAGACAAAATGCACATTCTTATGTAACATAAAATTGCTACATTGAGTAACAATGAATAAAAATAATGTCAGTTCAAGCATTTTTCAAGACCAAGACAAGACTATCTGTGCTATGTGTATAATGGCTTTAATAACATGGTAAGATAAAAATCTTAAAATCCAAATCTTATATTAAGAGTGAAAATGTTTTGGGTTTTTTGGGTTTTTTTTTAGAAGAAAGTCAAATTCTATTACACTTTATAAAAATAATTATTATGAGAATTATTTTCAAATTGATTGTGTCAAGTTTACAAGGGTCTATACATAACATCTGTTTCTATACTCACCTTCGCTGTATTTTCATATTTTAGTTTTTCTTCTTGCAAAGCATCAAGTTCTTGTCGAAGAGTATCTTCTGAATGATTCTGAAACAAATAAAATTGTTTCATCATATACGGTATTATTGTTGAAAATGTAGAGCTTGCTCTATTTATCAAAGTTCAAAATTTCAACTTGTCAGTAATGCAGAATTAAATTGAAGCTACTTACTTTCGAATATGTATGAAGCTGTGTTTCCAAGACTTCTAACCGAGATAAAAGTTTGTCTTCGTCTATGAGAGCCTGTGGAAATAAAATGGTACATTTGAATAAAAAAAACAACAACACAATAACTACATTGCCAGAGCCATCATTTGTTGCATCCTTGTGTTTGAAATCCAAAATATATATTTTTGAAATGTTTTTGTCAAGCAGCATCGCTTGCTTGGTAAGTGATATAACATGTTCTCTATTCATGTTACCAACTTCTAAGTGCCACACAAAGAAGTCCCAGATAAAAGACCTGATAATTACCATCTGAACATGTCACAAGTGTACACAATGTACTGCTTGAGAACACATTATAACATTTACAATCTTATCTTACCATTGCAAATCCTGCCGTATCAAAAGATAAAAGAACTTAAGCAATGATAGTCATGCTTCATTACTTAATATTTAAAATACAAAGAAATCATTTTTTACACATTTTCCAATGAAAATTTACCTGTATTTTTATCAAGAATATTCTTTCAATAACAGGAAACATGTTAACAACCGTGTTTGATATTGTTTAACATGAGAATTTAAACAGTTAATGCCTACTGATTCAGGTTTGCTTTCTCAGGTTTTCCACCCAATGTTTACTATGTGAGGCAAGAAGTAGGTACCACAGTTTTGACAAGTTTTTAAGGATATACAACTTCTTTATTACAGAATAAAAATGTATGCCATAAAAAAGCTACCGGTACTCTAAACCATAAAGCTACTCTAAACTAAATTTCCTCACATGTAAAGGATTGTCAGGCAAGTCCTTGTATAGACTATTCAAAGGAAGTAAATGTCAAATGGGCCATGAGAAAAATGTTGTAGGAACGCATAAAACTGTCCAGCTTATGATCATCTAGAAGTGTGAGTAAAAACTGACCTGCCAGCCACTCTCGGAGGACTCCTGTGTACAAGCCACCAACTGCTGCAGCATATTCAGCTTCTGCTCCAACATCTTCTCTCGATGCAGGGCTTCCTGGAGGAAGGCATCATCATTGTCATTATCATCAATCATAGTTTCGATACCTGAAATCTTGCTTTCCCCTTAACAATTTATCTAGCTTCTGTTTCCCACTATCTTGATATTGGAAAGCAGGGTTAAGAAATGCCCTTCTGTAAACAGGCCTCCCCGGAGGAAGGAATCAACATCATTATCACCTTAATATCAAAGTACACTCCAATTAAATATTCTTCATTACCTAACTCTTTATTTAATGCTTCTTCTTTAACATCTTTATTTCTTCATGAAAAAAAAGTTTGAGCTCCAACATCTTATCTTCATCTTGGGTTTCTTGGAGAACAGAATCACCCTCGTCATTATCATCAATAATATTCTTAATACCTAAAATCTTGCTCCCCAATCACCTGCATCTTCTGTTTAAACACCTTCACTGGATGCAGTGCTTTCTAGAGAGTCATTACAATATTGTCATTATCATTAATATTACACTTTGTTCTAAACTACCATTTTACCCAGAGATATTCTCAGATAGCTTATCTCCTGGGAAGTTTTTCTAGTGAAATATAATTCATGTAACTTGGCAACTTGGCTGGATACTTATTAATTCAGGAACTCAAAAGTGTAAAAATTCTCTTAATTCTAATTTTGTTTACACTTTTCCTTCAACAATTTCAATAGACTTCATATTATTCAGTATTATTCAAGTTGAGATTTGAACTGGATGAACAAAAAGAATTCTCAATATCAAATTATTGTAAAGAAAAACAAAAACATCCTTTAAGGTTCAGAGAAGAATTTGGCACGGACATTATAATGACTGCTCGAGAATTGAGGAGCTTCAGATGGTTCACTTTGAAGTCTATCAGTACAAACACATTAGCATCAGTATTATCCCTTCTGTAAACATTTACACTTCACAGTCATGATAAACCAGCCTTTCTAGTGCCTTTCTTAACCCTGCTTTCCAATTGGTTATTTACAAGGTCAAAACAAGCTCACTTGGTCATTTTGGAAATCCTTGCAAGGTGGAGAGATACATATTAGTTGCAAGGTTAATTGTATTTGTTATCCCTGTCTTTCGGAAGGTGTATCAGCCTTTCTCCATATACATATAAACAGTGTTGTTCATTGGTGATCAACTGACAGGGTTGGATCCTTTGTAATGGTAAAAGTATCCTACTTCTCAAAATGTTTGGGGAAACATGTAGCAGCAAGGGTGGGCATATTTCCCCCAGACCCCCTCTAGGAACAACACCATATAATATATATATTGTTACTCATGACGTCATAACCGACTCAACATCATTCACCTGATGAGACCTTATGGTCGAAAGTACTTGTGAATAAATCATTTTGATTTTCTTTGACAAATTCTTTTTTTCTATATACATATATAAATATATATCTTTCTAATCTTTCTAGCCTGCATGTAAACAATGACTGTTAATGACCATACAATTATTCACATTCTCAGATGAAAAAAACTTTCTTCATAAAATGGAAAGTTCATGGAAAGTTTTACCAGATTTTATCACCATTTACTGACATTTTGTTTTCTTAAAGCATGAATTTAGCCTGCATGTAAACAATGACTAACCTTTCAAACCTACCACATTCATGCCACCATTATGTGCAACAGCTGATAGATCTTGGATATTGCAATTTTTCATTTCAGTTTCTTTATTTGTGCTTTAAAAATAATGTTCCCTGAAACCTCTTCTTTAAAAACTTAGGTTGTCCAAATAAATGTTGCACTAATGATATTCTCCACATGCCCTGGAGACATTACACAGTTTCATGACACTTTAATGACTTCCATGCATAACTTAAATACAATGTACTATGAAACTTTGAGCTTAACTTTTTCTCTCGCATATTTTAAAATCTTTAAAAAGACTTAATTCCATTAAAGGAATGTCACAAGGTTATATTTTCCAGAAAGTTTAAACAGAAGAAACACATTATATTGAAGCTGTGTGATTAAATATATCATTTGTTATATTAATTATCCAAAGATAATCTCCCCTGTATTGTCTGAGTACAGGAAACTTGGTTTTAATGAGATTTAAATACAGGTGAGGTGAGGTGAGTTGGTGTTTAACGCCGCTTACAAGATTATTTCACTTATATCGCGGCTGCTAGTATTATTGCAGGGAGAAAGCCCGCAACACCATTGTGGCTATGCATTGCAAGCATCGACTGGAACTAGCGAACTATGGGTGGTATTGCGCTGAATTTCAGTGTAGTATTGCACCTAAACCTGACTGCGTGTAGAACAGTTCTCTACTGCAGACAAAGTTGCCATGGCCCTGGCGGGATTCGAACCACGGACCTCCTGATCCGAAGCTGAACGCGCTAACCACTGCGCTATCCCGCCCCTATTTAAATACAGGGACTTCTGATTCCAAGTTTGGTTCAAAGTCACATCTAGTTACATTAGTTAGATCAATACAAAAACAATCTACCCATCCCTCGTCCCTTATTAGTTATCGTCTAAAAATTGAGAACTGAGTGAGCTTTAATCATCATCAGACAAGGGTTAGACAGGGATTTCTGATCCTAAATTACAGGTAAGTAAAACAGTGTAGCTAAATAAATATCTGATTTATGGCAGACTACTCCTAAGTAAACACAACTACCAAAGTCTCGTCTGAGCCACACCCACCTGGAGGTACTGAGCAAGCTGGTATAGGTCCTGGGACTGGATGGTGATGCCTGGCGGACACGGGGCGTTCAGGAACGGGCTGCAACAAACAACATTCTTATAGTTCAAGGCTTGACATAAAAGAGATACTCTTACTTACAACATCAAACTAGCCATTGGGCAATGAATTTCTGAGTGCCATCATTTAACATTTCATTCTATGCTCATCGATTATAATATCATCTTGTGTCTAATTAAAAGTATAATACAAAAAACATCATCATTAACATCATCAAAAGACTTATTCTTTGAACGACATCTAGGAGGAAGTAGGAACTTCTTCTTCACTGTAAACAACATGTAAATGTTTATCCATCATCCGGCGGATTGTTTGGGATTCCAAAATGGATTCCATATAAATAAATTAATGATTAGCAAAGAAGATATGTTACCTTCTTAATCTTTTACAATATTTTCTCATGTATGTATATATTTTTCGATATTAACTTCAAGCATGAAAATGAAAATGAAAGTACTTGCCAGTAAAGGAGAGAAGAAGCACTTATCACATGTTTTTGTGACTTGCACACAAATTTACCTCAAGCACGCATTTACCCTGACTATAAATCATGCCTCTAAATAATGCTACTGTCATCTCTTTACTGCCATGATTTGCATATAAAACACAACTAAGGCTGAGCAGAAGACAATGTGACCAACACCATATATAAACATAACTTATATATGCAAAACACATTTATATTGTATACATATTTTAAACAACTTGTTAATCTTAAATGAGATTCAAAATAAGCAAGTATCATAAAAAAAAGGTTTCTGACAAAAGTTAACCTAAAGATTCCTCATGAAGGATAAACATAAAACATGTAAGGAGTCTTTCAAGTCATTGAAAATCATATCATATCGTCATTTCTGAAAGGGAATACTGACTATGAAAATGATGGACAATCATTCTGTAGGTTTCCCAGTTATTCCAATAGTTTAAAGATTGTGATTCCCGTTTACTTGCCACGGTCTTGTATTAATCATGAAGCAATAACGAAGCATACCTTTGCTATTTGAAAACTGGATACATGGCTTTGGCTTCCAGACACAAAATCAAATCACAAATAGATAACTGCATTAAATTCACATCATCAATCAACTTGAGTATATGGAAATTAACCACTTACACACAACAGCTCAAACTTCCAAAGTTGGAGACACAGACACTGCTAAAAATTCACTGCATTCTTGAGTAAAAGTGACAGATGAATTGTCTCTGTAATGACAACTATTCCAACTTTAAATCTTCATGGGACTCTCTAAATTCACCGCATTCTCAAATAAAACTGACAGACAAAGTTGTCTTCATAGTTCCCCTGACCACAATAGCACATAGATGTACCCCTTTACCCCTTACAGAGTCTTCATCAAAGGGGGATGTCCCAATGAATGGGCGGTTAATGTGCCTGCGTCATTCTTTTACATGGGGTTATTCGACCGAGCAGAGCACAAAGTTGACTCTGTGTTACTGATACAAGAAAGGCCTTGATTCTCAATGTGCTAATTAAACATCTTATCGCAGTTTAAACATTCTTGTGAAGACAATCAACTCACTTAAAAAAATATTTTCTTCTGTAAATAAACTCAGAGCGAAATCAAGTTTGCTTAATTCTGCCATAATTTGAGTTGTGACACCTGAACTCTCTAACCTTGGAAAGATAAGAAATATAATCTGGCTGGCTCGGGAGAACAGACCTTGGCTTTCCAATTTTTGACATAAATAATCTGCTAGTTCATGATGAAAATACAAAACAAGAAAAATACTTCTTAGAACCCAGTTAAGTTTTACATTTACAAATCATTATAAACCTGTTCAAAGATGTGATTATCATTTAAAATGAAACAACCAATAAATAATTGCACATTAGTATGAGGACCTAGCTGTGGAGCAATGGAGATGGTTGACAATTTATCTAATTGTAAATTATAAAATTGTTATCAATAAAATCAAAATGAAACAAAAACTTGTATAACATCTTAAAAATAGAGGATAACAATTTGTCTACATTCTTGTAAGAGAGAATAAGAGCAAGAAGTTTTATAATCAGGAAAACTGAACATGTTACCCATGAGAAAAATTTACCATAAAATATAACAATAAAAACCATACATTTCAATCATTGTAGAACTATGTATGTGTTGTCTGCTTCTCAATTGAACTGGCGTCTGCTTCCACTTAACTTGACACTATTGACCTTCAACTTTGACATCAACAGTCACACAAGCCAAGATTTGAACGATAATGTTTACTTCCACAAAATCATCATGACACCCTGATGCTTTGAACATCCTGGCAACTTTTGTTAACAATACATAAAGCACAAGTCCATCACCAAGCTACACCCAACTCTCAGGTGCGTTTAACAGGGGACATAGGCATTAAGCTCTCAGTATTGAATATCCACCTGTGACATCATACCCCTCTGTGTCTATTTACTTTACAGCCACGGCCCAGCTGAAACACTTCATGAATAGAATTAACAAATCCCCTGGTGGTCGTTTCTCACTTGAAGCTGACCCCTTAACCCTCCTTATGCTATAAGTCTCAATGTCTTGAAATTAACTGATTTGTCATTCATATAAATATACAATGTATGAGGTGGGTTAATTGCTGAAATTAAGAAAAAAAAATCCTTCAATAAAATTAGTGTCCAATGTATATAGGCAACAAAGAGTTAGTAAGAGGTTTGATCTTTCCTTGTGCTTAGTAGGAAACATATGACACTAATAATACCAGCACCATTGTCAACAGGTGTTTAGAAACAATACATGTGATATTTCTTGTATGGTCTTAATGACACGGCACGAAAGAGAGAAATAAGTCAATGTTGGTTTAGAGGTAAGGTTTTTCGCAATAATTAATCCTTTTCTTTTCTTAACTATTTGAAAGTGTACACACATGATAACATTTATGGTTTTAGTGAATGACTTCAAGAGTCCATTTATCACTAAGGACATATTTGTGAACATTTATTACAAAATGTAAAAACTAGTTTTCATTCTCTTAAATCTTAAACTGTCCTTTTAACAAGGGCCAAGACAACTATTTGCACACAATAATTTCCATAGTCATAGCCCTAGTTCTGAGGCATAAAAGAAAACTAGAATGCATACATGTGATCCTTGTTGTGTGAACAGGTAGAAAGAGAGCTTGGTCATAAACTGAAGATATATATCTTAAGGAGGCAGACCACCACAAACTTGTAACAGAGATAAACTCAACCTTTGAATAACATTTTTAACTTACCAGGATAATGTTAGATATTTGCCGATTTTTTCCAAATGAACACAAATATAAAAAATGCTTATGATTTAGGATTCAGAGACCAGCAAACACTTCTTGATTAAAAGTAATTCATAAGAATATTATTACATTTTAAAAATATTTTGGATAATGCACAGATTGCAAAGATTATCATAGGATTTTGTAGGACCCCGTTCATATTGATAAGAACGTCTATTTACAAAACCAATATTAAAAACAAAAGCTTACCTTAGAACATCCCTTACAAGGTCAGTAAACTCCACTGAAAGCAACATGTTGGGTGGATAGTCTACATTAGGTAACTACCAATGTCGACGAAGATTTAACGTGAGGTAGACTTCAAAGAGCTTCCAGAAACAATAACTCCAAGGTAAGAATTTTCTCACATACAACAACTCTTCGGGTGTCAGAAGTAGATCGAGACTCAAGGATGATTCAGAAATAAGTAAAACGTCTTTCAAGATGACTAAGTGACAATTGAATTTAAACTTGTTTCCAGGAACCAAATTAATAACATTTTCCTGGAAAAATCAAATATCTTCTTGTACATGAAATGGCAGAGTCAAATAAAGAAAATGACTGGTTTCAGCGCTCTAAACAAAAAGACAAGGGGAAATATGACCACCCTGTCAAGTTGAGACCTATGTTTGAATCATGAGTTCAGAATAGTCCAAAACAGTTCCAAAAGCAGCTCACACTGTCAGAAAACCAGTCTTAGATCTCACATTAGCACACACAGTAAAATGACAAGGGGAGAAGTGGTCACCCGGCCTGAATCCAGCAGCAGGCTGTGATTAGACTAGCCTCCAGCTATACAATCTGCTGTGCTACAGTGTCGAAAGAGGACCTGCCAGATAGGTCAACAGCTAGCACGCTTGTATGTACAGTCAGGTGCGCACAGGATCCTTCATCTCGGCTCATATCAACAAAATTTGCTGTCATAATTCACCTGTTTGCATACTTATCTTGATCATGATCCTAATAAGAGATTGTTGTTTTGAAGGCCTACACATGAAATGTTGAATATGACTTACTTAAAGGGTCAAGCAAAAAGAGCATTTAATTTTCTTCATTTTGTCGAAGAAAAAAGCTTTTATCACCCATACAGGCCTGAAATGATGAAATAAGATTCGAAAAAGTATATGTTAATGGATTCTCAGGGGTGAAAGGGTTTAATTTCTTAAATGAAGCCTTGGATATCTTGACCCTAACAATAACAATAGAAAGTTTTTTCTTTTCATAGAATTTACAGCACATTTTGAATGCTAAATACCTTTTAGAGACTAGAGAAAAGGTCTGTAATTGAAACTCATCTTTGGCATGTAAACATTTTAAGTCAATTTTACATCAGTAAAAAAGAAAAAAACACTGAAGTGTAGATTCAAATTCCAAATTTGTCAAGTCAAAGGAATAATAAGTCTTGATGATTTCTTTTAAAGAGCAGATATAATGATAGGAAAACAGATGGTGTACAGACAACATGCGAGAACATAAAGCGGTGGCTTGATAAGTGGGATGTATAAACATACATGCTTGGATCTATTCAACATGCTGCTGCCTGGCAGATGAGGTTAATTAGTCTGTAGCTGATGTAGAATACACTATAGTGTAAAAGTCTGTATCCTGTTCATGAGGAAGGTGAAACTCATCTTGATTACAAGGTTGATTAGTTCACAGTTTTCAGATCTCAATTTGAAAACTTAGGATATCACAGTCATCCAAAACCTAAAATTCAAAGTTAACGTCTTCATTAAAGGTTATCTACCATTGCATCATTTTGTGAGGTAATTTCAAGTACTTCAAACTGTCTCTACTTTAGGTCTACTAAAATTCAATAATGATCATGTCAAGTTCAAACCTCCATGAAATGAACATCAGTTTTACTATCATAGATAGGTTAAGAGCTTTGATATAGAGAACCTGACCAAGTAACCCGCTTATCTGAAATTATCTGGGTGTCTTTAATTGTAACACTACAATCCCGTGCAATAAAAACAATCTAATGACAGTAAGCAGTCACATGTCTACAAATAGGAAAATCAAATACAAATGAATGCTCTTATCAAAGCAGCTCTTAACATAAGTTTTAGGCAAAATGACCACTTCCATATCTCTATTTTGAGCAAGATAGCCTGATCATACTCTCTAGAGATAATGGAGGTTATAAAAAGATATTTGATGTAAAGTCTGAAAATGTTCATAGATGACGGATGAGATACTATTCATGAGATTTTGACAAAGTCTTGAGAACTACTAGTGGGCAGGACTAGAGCCAGTTCAGCTTGCAAAGGATAATCTAGGAAAAATGATCTAAGACACCTGAGCAATCAAGGTTTGTCAGCCAGTGATTGGTAAAAAATTAAAAAGATGGAACTTTCGAGGTGATTAAGAATGATGTAAATGGTATTGTCTTTCAAGTTGTCTGAACACATGAAAATCAGGAACATGGCTACTATAATTCACAGCATTGCCTAACTAGATGGACTTTCCTTAGCGTTGAGAAACACAATACAAGAGTGCTGCGTGCCTTATGATTTGAAGTTTTTGCCAAGTTTGAAGCTGGATGGGATAGGGCTTAAGGTGCAGTGCTTATTGGAGCAATCACGGTATTTGGTAGAAGTTGAAGAGATAAGAATAATCAGGGTGATATTGACTACCTTTTATCTATATCATCACCCCTCTGCAGTGCACCAAGTAGGCAGCCCATGCTGAGTGTCACATACCACCCATTTATCGACAATGTCCACAGATAGGGGTGGGGGCGCAAGATGTGCCGCGATATCTGTCTACGTGGTTAGTCACACATCGATACACGGTAGATACACATCCTGTGGCGAGTGATTGATGTACACATCAAGAGGTTGGTACATCCAATGGTTGAAACACAAACTTGACATATGCATATTGGATTGCTAAAGATGGAACAATGAATATTTAAGGATAGAATAAAGTTCCAAGGTCCACAAAGGATGCATATCAAAATCCAATCAGGACAAAACAAAAACAGCTCAATTCAGTTGTGATATCCAAACTGGGTAATAACATGTTTGATTTAAAAAGACATTACACTGGTAGAGTTGATGAAAAAATACAGTTTGGGAGTTACCACCCTTACTTCACAGAAATCATTTAAATACTAGCAGTTATATATCAATCTATAAACTCTCTCTGAACTGTTTAGTCCTGGAAATCACTCATCGTCACTGGCAGTTAACCGTTTTCTTGCGAGTCAATGACCAATTCTGGATTTTCCTCACTGTTTACTGCCTATTCCACAAATAGCTGAGTCAGTTATTTAAGTAAATGAATCATGAGGCTATGGCTACCGCCCACGACTTTTCCTCGTACTCAAGACCACGTGAAATTATCAGAGGAAAGCCTGCAGCAATAGCATCAGAATATGTTGTGGAGAAACAAGCAAGCTGGAGCTATAGTTAGTCTTAGACAGTCCTGTGTTGAAATATGACAAAGGATTGCACCAAAACCCTCAATTGTGTTTTCTCTGAGCTGTGCATCACAAACTTTGCCAGGTTGAACAAACATGCATGTCCATTCGGTAGGAAAACATATCTTCGACAAAAGTCAATAAGCAACAACTGTTTCCATTGCTGTAAAATGTCATGGCATTGTGTCACACAGTTTCTCTCTGTATAGTTTACTCCATCCTAGCAATGTCCTCATTACGGCCTATTTATCATAATTATGCCTCATTAATAGTGTCAACATAACTTATCTGCATACTCGTAATGACAAACATGTTTGTTTGAGAATAACAGATAAATGCTGACTAAACAAAACCGTCAAAGGCAACATTCCATACCATAAACTTTAGCGGTGCAATTGTTCATTATGCATATTCCAACTTGACATTTAAAAGAGATCAACAATAACTCTACTTTCATTTACTGTAAATGAACATAATACTTTCAGGGATTGGGAAAGACACTTTTGACAATGAGCCATTTTTAGGGCTTTTAGTCATTTTCAGAATTTTGAATGGGCCATTACCCTTAGTAACAATGGTGATGTTTTGATTGGGCCAACTTTTAATCCACTGTTCAAAATGGCCCATGGCCCCTGCCTTCCCAATGCCTGAACTTTAAAATATTATAGACAATAAAGAAAATAATAAAGACAAATGGCGGCTTTTACACTGTTTTGATTCATGGTCTTAGTCATCTGTATCAAACTTTCATGGAAATCATCCCTAGATCTTACAAAGCGTAGTAACAGCATCTGAACTTGCGAATACTTGACACACTTGGTTAATTTTGGTATCAGGGTCTTAAAGAAAACTAACAGGGGTCAATATCAAGATTATCAGAGTACCTACACTTCTGAAAATCGTTAAAAACCATTTAGTAAGACAAATAAACTCTACACAATCATTTTTTCTTTGAATTTTTTAATAACAATTTTTCACCTTAATAGTCTTTAAACCCAGCAATGGGCTTCCAAATTAGTCAATCTTGGTGTCCTGACAAACTGGGTCACCAGAACTGTTTCATTGGAGGAGTCAGCATGGTAATTAGAGTAATCATCAAAATATGCCCCAGACATTGGAATGTAAACATAACAGGTTCCCCAGTATCTCTTACTCAGTGCTGGCCGCTGGT
This sequence comes from Phorcus lineatus, assembly GCA_921293015.1. NCBI lineage: Eukaryota > Metazoa > Mollusca > Gastropoda > Trochida > Trochidae > Phorcus > Phorcus lineatus. The sequence goes on from OV121086.1 coordinate 41,912,790, forward strand.
AGCTTGTTCTAGTGACTATTCATGGATGCTTTATAGTTGACTGACCACTTATGACTTATGCACAATAATGATTAGTTAAAGAGATACATAAAAGGTGACATTTGTGTTAATAGTAGTGTAAATAACAATACAAATAAGAACACACGTTGTCTTATATCATATCAGGCAAAGAATAGTTTCCGATTTTCTCTTCAAAATGAGAAATGTCTGAGAGAAAAATCAACTCTTTATCTGCAGGACAATTCAACGATAATGTTTCTTAAGCCAGTGGTGAATCCAATATAACTGAAATCTAACTTTATTGTTTTAAGATTGCTATGAATTGTCAACTTTGAGTGGTTGACTATAATTCATTGAGTAGCATAAATGTGTTAAAATTTGAGAAGCCATAAAATGACAGATAAGATGACCTTCGTCAATGGAAAGTAAGCCAAAGTCCATATCAAGATATTGATCAATATCTTTTGTAGACAAATATATGTTATCAAAAGACTACATTACTTTTGTTTAATCAGGAAAAAAATCATAACAGAACCTGTCCATTAAATGGATAATCAAGTGTCATGAGAAGAACTACAGATCTAACACTTATAAGAAACCTTTAGTCTTCATTGAAGATATTTTTAAAAAATCTAAAGATGCTGCCAGCATTCTCTCTCAATAAAATAAAGACTATCAACTTTGATCGAGAATTGGCATAAAATCAATGAAACAGAAGAGAACAAAACTGTCCTTGTCCGAATTTAGGAGTTGAAAATGATTAATAGTAATTGTCTATTTGTATTGTTTACAGTGCTCTTTAATGTCAATCACCCAAATATTTTGCAAATAAACTGAGACATCTGTAAACATCTATACCATGAAACAAACAAAAACAAAGTAATAGTTATTCACTAAAGCAAACACCTAAGTACTTAATTTGACAGGTATTTATATTAATACATATCTATGCATTGCATTGTAAGCTAAACTTGTGTAATTTAATTTGTTGCTATGGATACATACTGCTCAAGCCATGCTTAACATTGCAGAACTGTTTTTTTATGAATTTTAATTTGGGACAGCAATCATTTCAGATATGGACATGCAGGCATCAATGTTATCTACAGGCCTGTAAACTTGTCAAATAAAATAAAAAGAAATCCATCAGTACTCACGCAGGTTTTGCCTCCCTTCCGTCTGGGTGATAGAGAGCTATGGTTGCAACAATACACCCGTGAGTAACTGAAACAGGACAGACAACATGAGCTGATCTCATACATAGAGGAGGAAAACAGAGTTCACTAGCAGAAACTTTTTTCAGATCAGAGCTCTTGAGTTGGTTTACAGTCTGTATAGGTGTAACATTATATTCCAGGAAAACCTCTGATACTATTTCATTATGAATGATAGTGAGAATGCTTACATAATGTAGTTTGACATGATGATTGACATTCAAATAGTATGATAAAAACTCTTTTTTTTCTTATATTCTTTTATTGTTTTCAATGACAAGTTCACAAAAGTCACACATTTTCTACTGGAATTTTGAGTGATAAAAAATATATCTAGTATTGGGACTAAAATTTCTCTCACTAATTTGGATTATGACTATTGTGAAAATTAAAAAAAATAATTTGAACATGAACTTGAATAGAATTGGTGCATACTTGTGGAATATCATGTTAGGGAGTTAGAATCTATTAACATTTACATATTGCATATCAAAATTGAAAAAAATAATATTCTGAAAATAACAACTATGAAATAGCGAAGACAAATGAATGAATTACCCTTGAATAATGTCGGAGGTTTTGTGATTAATTTACAAAAGGTCTAAATCAATTGTTTAAAATTAGCTTTACAGACAGGTGGATTGAATAGTTTAGAAGTTTTGACTCAATCAATCATCTACTTGTAAATGAAAAACATTGTCAGAGAAAATTGACTGAAGCATTCATAAAATAATCAAAATGTGCTTAGAATCTACCATCTGTTGTTCAGATATATATATATCTGAATTCAAGATACCAAAAACCGATATATGGATTCTCAATTCAATTTTATTTTGCATGCATCTACCTCTGGTCTTACTTTGTAAGAAAAGTGAGTGTTATTTCAATTTATTGAAACTGCAGAAAATATAGACCAAGAATACACTTTAAAGCTTATAACATGAATCATTGGTGAAACATACAAATGGACTAAAGATACAGAAATATTCAAATGATGATGTTTTATGACGAAATAGTTTATGTTTAGATCTACAAACAGTGATCGAGGTGAAAGGGAGTGAATGAAACAGCAGCTCCACTTTCTCATTCAGTATTTTCTGTATCCAACACTCATAATTGCATGATGGGATCTATCCCACAGCTCCAAGCAATTGCTTGAGAGGGATTCGAAGGTAATAAAACACAGGTATATCTAGATATCCCATCTTACAGCTGCTATTGGATAGAAATCTTCACAATGCACACAACCCCCAAAATATTGAAAAATTACTCAAGTATTTTTAAGATTCTCATTGCATTAATTAGTTTTGAGTTGGACAGGATGAGGGGTGTAAAGTTACATTCTCTCATTGACAAATTTCTCCTGATGTAGGGTTGATTTTAATCAGCAATATTAATGGATTATTGACGTAAAGGAGAAGAATAAGAGCATGCTCACTTTTCTCTCCTCTCCTGTTGTTCTCCATGACCTCGACTCCGAACTGGATGAGGTCTCCGGAGAAAATCTCTCTGGCAGGGTACTCTTCCCCCCCTTTAGATAAACGCTGGTTGTTGATAAATGTCCCATTGCTGCTTTTCATGTCACGCATGTAGAACTGAAATAGAATCATTGATATAAATATTGATGTGAAAATGCAATACCTCTGTGAGACTGCAAGTCAAACTATCACTGTTGCTGAAATACACATGAGAATACACTGTACTTGGAACTGCACAATGAACTGTACATAGTAATCAGAACTTGACCCAAGTAACAGCCCACAGGCCATAGATGGTGTCTTTTATTCTAGTGTGATGACTTTCAGTGAAAATAATAAGACATTTCACAGCCCATAAGATTAAAACTTTTACAAAACGTCCTTTGGCAAAGAGGAATGCAAGTCAATGCCCAATCTATAGGATAAGGGTACCCTTGGTTAAGTGTTTTTCTGAGTGTTCAGGTTATATTGATTAAAGAAGCGAATAATATGCCAAATTTATGTTGAGCTTGTTTTGAAGCTTATTATCTTCAATGCAATTTATGGAGGTCACTAAAACATATGAACTTATATCCTACTAGATGGAAGACATTTGGTGATTTGGTGGATAAAATTACTATATAACAAAATAAAAACTCAATTCTGTGAAACAAAATCTTATTAGAAAACAACTTTGAAAACCAGTAAACATATAGCCCCCATATATCCTAATCAACGCCTATGTAACTAATACATCAAATAAAACTGAGTCTCGATAATTCTCAGCAAGCTAAAAACTAGCACAAGAAACCTATTTCCTTAGACCTTGTTATACATTTCAACTGTCTCTGAAAAATCTTTAAACCTTTCTTTGGCTTCATAAATGTTCCATATAATTTTTAAAACATATCACAATTTGTAAATTATTCTATCAAATATTGTTAGCAATGTCCAAGAATCAGAATTAGAAACCAGTGAGAAGGTGTATTACAGATGAACACATTCAGATAGCTAATGAAGTAAACAGATAATTGACTTAAAAGACTGCTAGATAGTCTAACTTCACAAAATGTTCCTTTAACTAGATTATTTCCCTCTTGTCTGGCAGAGTACTCTGTCGAACAGATGTGATTCCCTGGTACATGAGCAACTGTCAGAGATACTAACTAGACAAAGCACAACCAGTGAACAACTCCAGCCTTCAAGCAGAGCTTCCTATGCAGGTACACTTCCCAATAATACCTGCCCTCCTGAGTCCTTATTTCATGCGCAACTGTCAGAGATACCAACTATATCAAATGGCTACCAATAACAATGTTCCACCTGGGCTTAATTACATCACAGGTGACAGGTATACTGATCAACCAAATTTCACTAGTTAACTAGTTACTTAATTCCAAAGCGGAGGAGATTTATGTAATCAAAGTTTACTTTCATTTTTATAATCTAACTTTTGGGTAAGTCATGTGAGGTGAGGTGATATGGGGTTTAACAACACTTTCAGTATAGTTATGTCACACATCATTCATATCATCTTGATACTTGATGAACCTTGATAGAAGCTCCTGAAAAGATTTACCAGAAACCAGTCAATTACTCCTGCTTCAACCTTGGCTATCCATCTTCCTGGCAAGCAGACAGACGAACCTTAAATTGCGCCTCATCGGCCTGTAGGTGATAGTGGAAAGATTTATACTTGCTTATTTACTTTGCGTTTTCTTACTTTTCTCATGCTGAATAGAGAACTTTGATACTCATTAGGTATTAAAGTGAAGATTGAAATTTTTTTCATTTTTATGTTAGATTTGAACATTTTATCTTTCTAAATGATAATTTTAACAGGATAGTTTGAATAACTGAATGGCTAAACCTTTCCAATGTGATCCCTTACTCATTCTGCAAACACAGCACTTCATATTTCTTCCTCAACCTTATAAGCATCCTCCCTAATCATTGTTTGCCCATAAATGATTAAAGCAAACAGAACCCCTCCACGACTCATCAGAATTATATCCTTAACAGCTATGCCAGATAGTCACCATATATCTAGTACTGTACAAAAAGCTACTGAGCAACCTCATTTTGTTGAAGATGGAATGATTGGGAAGTTGAAATGATGCCATAACCAAGTGAATGAAATATATACTACAAATCTTATACAGTATCCTTGACTTGGACATTTGTCAGCTTATCAAAGAAACCCTATGAAATATCTGCCAGTTATTCAAGCCAATGATCAATATCTATGCAATAAAGCATTCGCAGATGGCCTCATCCTGTTATAACCTATATACAGTCATGAAGCAGCATCTTATAAACTGGATTATCAGTTGTAGTTTGGTTTCTGGTGGGGAAGAATGAGTACCTCAGATATCTGATTGGCTTCAAGTTTACCTGATAAGATGTTGATTAAGTTGGTGTTCTACTCTCACATTATTCAGTACCTCTTTCCACAAATTAAAGAATGAATAGTTCACTCCTCCCCTCCCCTCAAGCTTAGTAATAACAGAAGAATGTAAGCCATTAGCACAATTTAAGTGTCTTTTACCTTGACCCAAAGCCAGGCTTTATAGCTGATACAACAGTTAACTTGTTAATGTCAGAAATAATCCATGTTTTGCCATGGGCTTTCATAGACATATAAGCACAGGCTACTAAAAAGTTATGGTCCCATACAGGCATCAATACTGAAGCAGTAGATAAATCCTCCTTTAAAGATCCAAACTTTAATCTTAGAATTCATAGTGATGTTGGTGAAAACCTGGAACCCTACAATAAATATGATTAACAAGGATGAACAATTCTAAACACATGAAAAACCCTTCAACACTTAAATTGGTACCTTTTTGTGTCAGGTATGGATGACAAACAACTATAGTGAACATTACATAGTATAAACTGAGCATTTTCTATAATTATTATCCTAAAAAAGAATAATTCTAAGCATAACCTACATTATCAAAGAGATACCCAGATTTTCTACACTGGAATGGTTTCTATAATATAACCTGCCCTGAAGCATTGAAAAACAACTGAAATAGCACAGCCATATATCAGCCTCTGTAATGATGCGAGGAAAGCTTACAAGTATCGGAGATAACTGTGATCCAGCTCTAGGTTAAAGCTCAGAGAGAAACTATTCAGCCCAATTAGTGCAACTGGCAGGATCTATGGCTGCTTTAAGCTGTGATAATCCTGAGAGATAAAAAGTAGGCATCAGATGCAAGAAGTGGAGCTACTGCATGGATAATTCTTGCAATGTGGGATGAGCAACAAGTAGTAGAGCCATGCTTCTTAATATGTTTGTTTTTAACAGTCCTACTACTGGCAGGGATAAACACCAAATAATGACACTGATGATGATATTTTGCATATTTTGTGATGACTTTGTTCCCAAGACAGCTTAACCTTTTCATTGATCACCATGGGTGGAGACTGAAAGAATATCAATCTTCAGTCCCTTCTGTATGTTAGATTAATTATTTTGTTTACACCTACTTATTCAAGTAATTTAGCCAATCAAACTATACATCTGTGCAAAGTGGATATCGTTAATCAGTCTGTAGGCATTAAAAATTAATTTGGCATGTTTTACACCCCTTATATAAAACGTCAATTTCAGATAAACAAAGGCTTGGTTGTGCCTGTTTGTTCTATTAATCTTGCTATCGTGATTTACCTAATGTACATTTTATCTATGCTTTCCAAGCGCAGATTCCGCTTACTCTGACGGGAGTGGGAGTGTTGCCTGCGTGTTAATATCTCTATGTTATCAATGACTGTAAAACTGAAAGGCAGTCCAGATCCATTAAGTATTACAGCAACAAACAAATTCTTAAATAAAGGGCCTTTTCGTATTTATATTCACCAAAATGCTGTAGGTGGAATGGCTTCATATTAACGTGAGGTGATCTGCAGTACAAAATAACCTTTATGAACTAAGCTGTACTCATTACCATGTGACAGTCTAATAATTGAATCATCAAATGTGGTTAGACTTTGTTAGTCCCTAAACCAGTGATGTCCCTTTTTCATAGCTAGAAGTATAATTTAACAACAGAGCTCCTGAAACAGTGTTGAATCATACTTAGAGGCTAATCTAAAGGAATTACAGCTCATTCACATGGAGAAAGATTCACGATAAGCCATTAGTTAAAGATATGCTATCATGTAATGTTTTTGGATCGGGTAACAGGTTTGTTTCAACCTCAAATATGTGCTACAAATCTACCAACTCCACAGCAGACTAAAAAGTAATCCGACAGGCTAAGGTTAATCATGGCAGTGAGCAACATCTATTTCTGATAGAGCCTAAACCTCACAGTCCCATCAACCCACACAGGGCAGAGGTAGAGACATCGCATGTCCAATCCCCTGAAGTCTTGGTACAGGAAATGCTAGTCCGTGTGCCGCTATACAGATTAAAGCATTGGTCTGTCCTTAGGGAGCATGATCTTTCCTTTCAATGGAGAGATAGCACTCTCCCAGAAGCAGCTCATGACCTAATCTTATGATGCACTGGAACCATGCATGCTATCTTTATAGAGACTGGAAACTTGGGAGTCTAACAGGGTACATGCATCTGGGCTAGGGTTGCTTCAAGCTGCATAAAAAAGTTTGAACATTTTCAGGCTCATGTTTTCCAAAAGTGAGAAGGTTGGTGCTTTTTTTTTGACAAACCTAGAAAACATTTCCAGTTTGTTCAACAGAAATAAGGTTTGGAGGTTTTGCCATTTTCACAGTACAGAAGCACAAATGATTTGGTTGTGGAATAATAAATCAGCAAATCTAAATCATATTTCTAAACAGCAATAACACATTTAAACAGGCTCTGTAAATTACTGCTCTGAGACCCAAAATACTTATTTCAAATAATATCTAGCCTTTCCTGTCCATCTTGTAATATTTCAAGATAACCAATTCTCAACTAATCACCAATATTGGGTTCCTCCATTTCAAACATCTTGTGACCCCAGTAAATTCAACCAATGATAGTCTGGCACATATTGAATGAACCGCTTAAGCATAAAATGGAACACTTTCACAATTTTCAGGGAACAATCATTAGGGATTATGTTTTTGATTATACACCATGCAATCAATGGATCCAATTCTAAACGAATTACTCATTTGATGCTATTCTTTTGTTTGTTAAATTCTAGATTTTTTGGAAAATAAAAATGGTAAGTTCCCAATCAATTTTGATCATAATTTTATGACAGTCACTGATTATTCTAGACTAAAATGGAAGAGCTACACTAAAGTAAGTAAAGATTCCACCATACATGCACTAAGGTATGATTCAGCAGACAGATAGTTAAGCTAAATGGAGCCTTATAGCTTTCTCCAGTGATCTGAGTTTAATATTGGACAATCTGTGGACTTGAACAAATGTCAGAAATGAATACAGCATTAAATCAGGAGATCTATACTCAGAATTGTCATCTCAGCTGAGCCCTTGCATTGCATCAGTGCACATTTGCATTAGAGAATATCCAATTCTTTGTAATATGCTGTAAAAGTCAGCCAAGGTCTTCATGCAAGATTCATTTGTAATCAAGAAAAGTTTTATCAAACTGAGTCAAAATTGGTTGATTCTTTTATTAAGTTTTTTTACTTATATAATCAATATAGGTTAGTAGTAAGGTACATGTGACCAAGAATAATTGAATGTATCATAAGTCAATTGCAGTCAATGGATAACAAATTTATTCAGTTGTAAATCAAGACGATGAATCTTTTTGTCTAAGTCAAATAGCACATTATGAGGCTGACCACTGCATTTTTTAAAATTGAATGGGTTAAGACCTTCTTTTTTATGATAAAAGTTTTCTCCTGAAAGCATGTGAGAGTCAATTACTTCAGACACATTTAATATGTGAATTAAGTCTAAGTAACGTAGAAGCTAAATCAATGCATCAAGGATTTAGGATGCAAAGAAAGTGATTATATTGGCTCATACTTTTTCTTATTCAATAGTTTAAATGCCTGTTTTAGCATTTGTGAACAATTTAACTGTGATTAAATACAAGAAACTAAATATTTTGGCATTAAAAATACAGAGTATAAGTGAAACATTTAAAGTGACCCCATGACAATTTATATGTGACCTTTAGTCACATGACTTTGTATTTATCTTCAGACACGCAGATCACTTTCAGCATCCTCTGGCATTTAACATCCACCGTCAATACGCAATAACATTTAGTGTGCCTTTACTTCATAACCATTGTCATTCTAAGCACATACTTTTAATCTAAACTCTGAATCTTACTCACAAAAAATATTCTTTAATCTCATGAGAATCCCTGGAGTTTACATGCCACTCTGCTTAACTTATGTCATAATCACTGTCAAGTCTTAAGATATTTAAAAGAATCCGTTATTATCATACTATGTGAGCTAAAACCTACAATTGATGACAGAGATAGACTAATGAAGTAGTGTTCAAAGGGAAGTCCTGGAGAAATGATGCCCACACTGTAGCCTTGGTACACCTTCCACAAGTTTGATACTTTAACAGCTAACTTTTACTAACCAATAAGGAAAGAATTGATGGACATAACCTCCTCAGTTGGTCAGCAAGGTTTAACACTGGTCATGTACAGAATTTGTTTTCATGGTAAGTTTCTTTTCTTAATTGATTTGACCTAATCATACATAAAGGACAAGTTTCAACACAAATTTTTAATCTTTCACAAAAAGAGCATGCATGAATGGTATTTACACATGAAACAAAACCCAGTACTGATGTTGCTAGTAGAAAAGATCTAAATGACAATAACATTATATTCAATATTTTACAAATATTCTCTGATCTGAATGGTTTCAAAGTTGTGCTCTTTTCTTAACAAGTAGAGCCTAATACAGCGAGGAGGAGCCCAATGTTAAAAACACTGTAAACAGGCTTTGATTTCAAGTATGTTTTGCAAGCATTGTGGTAGCTGGTGTTGTAGCAAAGAAGACACTATCTTATCATTGTTACTATGCACTGCAGCTAAATTGATGTGCAGCAGTTGAAAGTAGAACATAATTAAAGCTTTAAGGAAACCTGTTTATATGTGTTTGTTTCTCTTTTTTTTTCTTTCTGTGGTTTACAGTGTAACCAAAATTTCCCCTTAGATGATGTAGTATTATATATATAATATCTTATCTCAATCATCTTAACCATATCTCACTGTGCTTGTCTCATTACAATTAAAAACCTGCACACTTGACTAAGACTAGAACTAATGTCATTTTGTTCAAACAAATCCTTTAATAGTCTCATAATTTCTCCTGAATTTCTGCTTCTTGAAAAAAAGAAATCCTAGCTGAGGTTATGAAACATTATGAGCAAACATGTGGGCCATTTTGTACAATTTCTTTCTTAAATTCCTATGGCATGCTCTCAAAAAAGTTGATAAACTCTGCAACAACTGAAATCCAATCTTGTAAAGGTTGAAAAACTGCTCATATAAAAGTTATCGAGTCAGAATGAAAACTGGCTCAAATGTGTCAGTTTATGGCAGTTTGCAGTTTGTGTATCCATGGTTATTATCAGAATTCTTTCTTGCCATCATAATTTCGGTTTTTGTGAATTTTAAGTGAGAAGATTGTTTTGAAACTATAAGGAAAACTAAATTTATTATAAATGTATTAGAATTTATTATACACTTTGAAAGCCATATAGAAACTTAAGACTTAAACTTGGCCTTATAACATTATTGCTTTAAGATTGTCATCCGGAAGTTTCAAACTGGTCGATCTCTATTCATTCAATGACCCTGCCTATATTGCAGAAATCATAGACACTTACTTCCAATTATGAATCTTTACATAGCTCTACGGTCAATAAGAATACTAGGTTTGTGGTATTATTGACAGTCACTTGTTTTTTTCATCGAATTCATCCACTTTCCCAATAAGAAATCACAGGCCCATGTTCCCAACATCTCTCCTGTTTCAAGGTCAATAAAATGCCAAGTAGGTGGTGATTATTGATAGCGGAGTGTTTGACATGAGTTATGATCCATATCTCCTGCCTGGACTACCACCTGCAGCTAATGAAGCATCACATCTAGTCTGGCTGTAGGCCGCGAGCTTCATCCCTGGACAACATGGCTAACAATAACCTTGCTCAAGACTAGCACACAGTGGTAGGTTTAGTTTGACTACCCAGTGATAAATTTACAATTCATTATTGCGATCAGGAATTGCTACCACAAGGTCATGTGAGTCCAAGCACATTAAACTAAATCACTCAATAAGTAAGGAATAGTGCCATGAAAAAATCTTTGTTTACCGGAGACCCATAGCTTAAATATTTCTGGGTCCTTTCCAATATTTATGAGTATTTGATTCAGGACTCAGGGGTAAAGGTATCAGTTGTTACTATTGGCTGATTTTCCTAGTGTCAAAACTTGTAGAAGGAAAAGGCCTTGCAATGATAACATGATGTCCTCCAAAAACCTTTACTAGAAGAAATTCATTACAACTTCATATAATGAATTGTTTCGTGGATATCATTCTGATTGACAATTTTCATGAATCAAACCTCATTATCCTGAAAATTGTCAAATGTAAGTTTTTCTCCTTGACTTTAATAAGAGATGAGTGAGTGAGTTGTTGTTTAACGCCGCTTGGGCAATATTACAGCCATTAGCGGTTTTTTTCGGTTAATAAGAGGTAATCAACTAAGTAGTTAATAATGATTCAATTAGTCACATACACAACCTCCCCGTCAAAGAACTAAAACAAAGACAATATAGATGTACAAACATTGCTTGATTTTTTATTCTTTGATGTTGATGTGGATGTGGACATGGATGATAGACTATGACTGTAAGAGCACAAGCCTCAGTCATCCAGAACAGTCCAACACATAGTTATGTTGCCTGATGAGTCAAAACGTGGAGATAAAAGGGCTGCTGTTTATTGTCATACAATTACCTGGGCAATTTCATGTGTATTCATTCATGCAAAACGAACTGTCCCAGTAGGCTTTATGTACCAAGATGAATGAGAATAAGGACATTTTGCACTATAATCTATATCTACAGTGTCAAGATGTTTGCATAATGATGAAAAATATGTTTTTCGATATTGGTAACAGTTTTCAAAAGTAAAAACTGATATAGCACTGTTTATCATTACTTTTGTTGCTTAATTCATAAGAACCAATCCTCAAGTAGCTTATTCACAGGACCCACTATGTTTAAGAAGGGAATAATCCAAAGTTAACCACTGGGCAATGACTACAAGTAAAGGGTTAAGTATCAGAGTAACTTGAATTCATCTCCAGTCAGTGGACCCTAAGGAGTCCATAGCTAGGTCTATATGGTATTCAAATACTTTCAATAATGCATTCTTTTTCACGATAAACTGTCACTAACATGAATTTTTCCCCCATAAAAATAGAAAATCAATGCAAGTTCCTTAAAAAGTTGGGAGATCTGGAGGAGAATCAAGTCATGTTTAGGCAATAACTTTCTTGACGAGTGAAAAGACTACGGCATATCAATTTTTGTGTGTCAATGTATTCAGAGCGATACTTATTTCTGCACTTGTCAATTCTGAATATTCCATTCAATCCTCATTCCAACTTTTTCTTTAAAAGCCATAAAAAAGATAAAATAGTATTTTCACATTAAGAATTTAAGAATCAGCTGTCATGTTGTGGCAAATTATTTTAAATGTAACTGCATGAACTACTGAAAGTGACATGAATCAAATAATTAAGATCAGAAGCTAAAATGGCCAGCTTGTGGTGTAGAATAGATTCTTGGCTAGTAAAATATAATTTCTTGTAGGACTTGTCAAATTAAAGATATTATGATCATGAAGAAGTTTAATGCTGGCTGGAATGCATATGATCCAAAACTTTTGGAGGCATTGTCATGCTGTGGCTACTATCATACAGTTTTACTGTTTGTTCTAAATAACATTCAAATGCTTTTTCATCAAATTTTGTGACAGGAAGCAGCATACTCTCTCTGAGAAATCAACACCAAAAAGGCTCATCTGCCTACATCTTCCCATGCATGGCCTATACTTTCGTCAGCCTGAATGAGTTGCCAAGATAGGCCTTCCTGCATTTTCCCCAACTCTTCTGTGCTTGTTGTCAAGCACTGCGACTGATCGCGATAGTCCAATGAGAAGGAAGTGTATATTGAAAATAGTATTTCTTTAAATTTTCCTCAATAAGTAATAGATATTACAGTATGTATATTCTTCAGACTGTCAAACTTGAATTTCAATGGCAAATTTCATTTGAAATATCCCGTGATATGTCATTCATGCAGGGAATAATAAACCTACAGTATCCTGTCATTTATTGTTTCATTTTCATTGTGTAATATGATGGTTAGTAAAAGAATGCAAAAATTCACTGAAAGCAGCCAGCTGACCTATTGAATCTGCTGCTGATTTTCCTTGTTGATAATATCTTGTTTTTATTACCTAATAATATTATTGGGGCAATCTCTCACATCAGGGTTCATATTAATCCTGATGCATTACAGAAAAAATATCACAATGTCATTTTCACTTGACATTTTTATAAAAGTGGCCTCATTCTTCTTTAATGATATTGTTTTTGTCTGAACATTGATTTTGGAACATTTTCCACACTTTCAGGACTTCATTAATAAATAAAAAATCATAATGTTGACCATTATTTATGACACTTGTGCTTACCATTGGGTATTTTCCCTTGCTCTTCCTGAGAACAAACTGTGTACAAAGCATATGTAAACATAATTTAAACCTTTCATCCCTTAAATAGGGCCCTAAATAGGGACTGAAAACATATTTTTACTGGTTTGTCAAGGGTAAAAGGGTTAATTTAATACTATAATATCCCCTATATATATCAGTAACTAAATTTGAGTCTAGTCTTCATATCATGGATGTTTATGTTTGTAAAGACCTGTTGCTGCGCCTGAGTAACACAGCACAGCTGTGTACAAGCTCCAGTCACATCACAGGGGTGAGTCAGTCTAGCATGATTTCAACTAGTACCACAGCTCTACACATCACCTTTCATCTACAATCATGTGAGGAACAAATACAACTCCTTGCACTGATGCATATCTTCTCTTCCTGCATTGGAACCTACATAATTCATCACCAATAGAAATAATTAACTGCATACACTTATTATGATGCAGAGTTTCATGCTTCATTATTGATCCCAATAACTTTTTAACAAAGAATATATATAATATATGCTTATGTATAAATCCTAAAATTCTGCAAGTTTGAGTTGAAAATATATTCATGAGATTTACACCTTTGATTATAGGCAAGATAAAGAGAGGCGAGGAACGTTATATCTAATATAGCACTGCTTCCAAAACTTTCCCAAGTTCAACAGTTCTCTAATGCAGGGCTGGTAGGATTCAAATAACAAGAAGATCGTGATTCAGTCTAGCAGGCTCTATGAAGACATGATGTAAGCGGTTGAGTAAAGCCAGACCCAGGCAGGGTGCTGACCACAGGTGAATGTGGTGGTATTTCATCTTGTCTGAACTCTCCGCACTACCTATCATCAACAGCTGTGTGTTGAGACAAACTCCATGCAGGGTTCTGACTAGTTCCATCACTCCAAACACCACTTGCCCCCTAGATGCTGGTAGTTGTACCATTACCACACCAGAAGTTTGGATTTGCAATATCCAAATATTCCAAACACTGAATCCAAAGAAACTTTACAGTATGGAACGAGAATTATTCACTAGACTGAAAGGGGTTCTTTCTATCTATTTAAAAAAATGCTGCTTAAGACCGCCCTTTCCATCCTTTTGAAAAATTAGAGATTCAATTGAATATAGGTTGACCTCATTCTCCCCCCCCCCCCCCCCCCCCCCCCCGCTACAGTAATGAAAATATACAAAATCCCATATGAAATTTCCCAAAACCTTCTGCTATTATCAACATCAATAATATAACACTCAGAATGTAGTTCACTAAATCTTAAATTAACCCTAGGACGACATATAAGCATCTGAAAAAAATGTCTAGAATTTAATTGAACACAATCATCTCCCTGCCTGCTCAGGCTGCTATCTCATATCTTTATAATGGAACTAGACCTTTTATCAACATTTTATTTTTAAGAGACTGATTGTTAGTCTAGTGACACCAGGTATGAGAACACATTCCTGTCTCCTATTTCTATTCTCTATCGGGTACATAAAAGTCTTATCTACATACACACTGCCACTGGGTTATGTTCTCCTCTATACAAATATACAAAGACACTGTACGTTATGGTAATTCAACTAGTTTCATGAATATTTATAAAATACTTTATCAACTAACAGACTGAAACATGTACAAGACTGTATTAGAACAATGCTTTAGAAACCATTCTGATATATGGATCAAGGTATACGCCCTGTCTTCATTCTATGTGAGCTTTGATATCATGGACACAAAATCAACAGCGTCATAACAATCAGTTTTGCAATCAAGATAGGAACAATTCATACTGTTTACCTACTTTAATAATACATAGTGGATCTTAAACTGCTTAAATATGCATCATTATTATGAATGATAATTAAACTTACAACTATTGGTAAAAAAACTACAAAAACTGAAGTTGTAGGGATGGTGTTGCATTCGCCGATATCGAAATGGCTCCCTTTATAAGGATCAGCTAAGTATATTTTACAGACTACCTGAAAATGCACCTTCTTTAAAAGTTTTCTGAATTTTCAACTCCTGGATGACAGCAAAACATTTATTTGATTTAGCCCTTCTGCTTGCTCAGTCACTGTAAAGCATATATGTGGTTGACAACTTCATCACTTGTGGTGGGATGATGGTTAAAAGATGGCATTACTAACTTTAAACAGAGTTTGAACTTTGCTCTGGCCTTTAAGCAATTCACAAAGCAGAAAGTTTTTCTGACCTACAAAGGTATTTTACCTCAAGTCAGGCAACAGAAGTAATCCTTGTCATTTTAGGCCTTAGAAAAATCTTTTTGAAGTTCAAGGAACCTTTCACAGTTCAAATTCTTTTAACCATCACCAAATTCACATCTCAAACTAAAACTAATTTGATAACATCCGGAAAAATCAATCTTCAACCAGTCAATGAAAAAGCGTAATTTCTATAGAAATAAAAACTGAGAACAATGTTTGGTTGTTTGCCTGGTTTTGGGAAGCAAACAATATGGTGGATAACCAAGCTCCTAACAGGGTTTGAGAGAGTTAGACAGTGCATAGAGTACCAGGCATTGCCTGCCTCTGCTATTTGCATCATCTATATTAGTCAAGGAAGGTACATTCCACACCTGGGCGCTAACAGCCTCTTTTTGATGCTCTGATGAAACTACCAGTATGTCACTTGAGTCTTGTATTTGCTGATACTTGGAATGTTATTCATGCTTTGGATTAAAGTAGGCTGAAAAGCGATGGTAATCATGGTTGACTTATATCAAATCATGTCTTTAAACATTGACTCTAAGCGTTAGTTTAAGCAAATTCCTAATTTCTTTAATGATTTAATCAGAAAATACTATTTGTTAGAAATGTAACAGACTTGCATGGCTCTCACATATTGGAAATAGTCAACATGAAAACATCAAGCATACATAGAAATGCAAATAAAACAAGGAAAGAAATAAAGAAAAAAATTTCAAAACTAACATGTGAAATCAGATGTAATGATCCAAAGGAAGTAATATTCATTTGTCATCCTATCCAGAAAGATATCTTGTTATTATCAAGCATACCGACACAAAACTGGCAAATATATCGAGAGCCTGCAACATGGAAGATGTTTGTGAGATACGAGATGACACACATCATGTTTGTCTTTACGGTCTTGCTATAGAGATAGAGTTTGTAAAATAACATCAAACCAGTCTTCATATGGGGTACTATTATGTAACATTTCTCCTTTATTATACCATTCTACATATGGCTTGTCGATTAGGTAACATCTCTTCTACTGTATGCTGCAATATCACTTATGTGAACACCTTGTTTTAGTTTTAATAGACTACACAGAGTAGAGCTGATGAAGAACTCAAAAGAATCCTGAATATATCCAACTTAAACAAAAACAAAATCAAATAGTTTGTCGGAAAAATCTGCTACCCTCTTACTCATTGAAAAATATACATTATCCTTAACGAGTGCAGAATATACTTTGAACACTGGTTTATTCCTGTTGAAGAGTTGCAACTCCTGTAGAGTGGTCACTCAGAATGGTGCAGCATTCATTTGTAACTTATTCAGAAAACAAATAAGTTAATATTTCTAGTGTAGACACAAGCATACTTTAATTTTTGTTTGGAATCTCAGGTATTTTGTGACGCTTTCATTTGAAGTCAATCAAACATAGGGTGTAGTGAGGTGAGGTGAGTTGGGGTTTAATGTCACTTTCAAGTGTATTTCACTTTTATCACAGCTGCTAGTATTATTGCAGGGAGAAAGCCCGCAATACTATTGTAGCTATGCAATGTGGTGAAACCTGTGAGCATTGGCTGGAACTAGCGAACCAGTCAAAGGGACAAAGCAAAGCCAAAACATTTCTTTTTCAATTCTTAATTTTCATTTAGTATAGTACAAACCTTGTTCAGGTAAGAAGCAGACAATAATAACTTTTCCAAAACAAACCACTTTCAAAAATAAGGCCTTTATACATTAAAATCTTGACAAAGAACATGGAAAGCAAATGATTTCAATACATAATATCACTTTTTGCTTAAAAAGACAAAACATTCCCAATTCTGATGATAAGCAACTTATGAACTAAAAAGGTATCTTGTACTGTTAAAAATGCAATCAACCCTACCAACCATTCCCATGATGCACTTCCATAACAAACCTGGTCTCCAGGTGTGGACAGAAATGAAGACCGTCTCAGATATGCAGGTGTAACTTCTTATTATGGCATTACGGGAACACACGAAACAATTACGATTTTTTTCCGAATGTTTATCACCACATGTCAAAATGGAGAGCAGAAAGCAGACGACGCTTTCCAATTTTTTTGAAGGTACACCTAAACGCAAAGCTTCTGAACTCAATGAAGACAGTGATAAAAACAACAGTAACAAAACAAATGATGACTCTTGTGCAAGTACTAGTGACAATTTCAAATCAAAACCAAGCAAAGTAAGAAAATTTAACTCTGATTGGATGTCTGAATTTCGATGGCTTCGATATGAAGAATCTAAAGGAGGAGTTCTCATGTACTGTAAGATCTGTGAATTGGCTGGTAAAGTGAATGGCTTTACTAAAGGTTGTTTCAATTTGAAAAAATCGGCTCTTAAAGAGCATCGAGAGAGTGCAGCGCATCATCACACCGTTACAACTACTTACCAACAAAATGCGATGTCTGCACATTTAAATGTCGCCAATCAGAAAACTGACGAAAAATTAACTGCAATGTTACGAACTGTGTTATTCATGGCCAAAGAAAATTTAGCTTCGGTTAAATTTGCTAGTTTGCTCAAATTGCAAAAGGACAATGGATGTTCATCCTTAGATGGGGAAGTTTACAGTCACGCCGACTCAGTTGAAGAAATGGAGGAAGCTTTATTCAAAAGTACTATTGAAGATTTGAAACAGAAAATTTCACAGAGTCAGTTTGTTGGAATTATGATCGACGAAACGGTGAATGTGACAGTTGAAAAAAAACTTATTATGTTTGTGAGAATAGTGAATTCTGAAGGGGTGCCCGAAACGATATTTTTGGGAAATTACTCTGTTCATAGTGGAACGGCGGCATGTGTAACTGAAAAGGTGGAAGAAGTCTTAAAGGAATGGGGCATCAAACTTGAAAATGTTATTGGTCTCGGATCAGACGGGGCGAGTGTAATGACTGGAAAGAAATCTGGAGTTGGTGTTCGACTCAAAACTGAAGGGTGTTTCTACATGATTCACGTGCACTGTATTGCGCATCGTGTGGCGCTTGCTTCAGCAGATGCGGCGAAAGTGTCGAAAACGGTCGGGGAATATCGCAGAACACTCAATGAAATCTACAAGCTGTACGAATATTCCGCCACGAGATATAATCGTCTGAGGGAACTGTCGAAAGTGTTAGACGATGCCGAATTTTCAAGTGTCAAACAGCCTTGCAGTGTGAGGTGGCTTTCTGTAGGGAATGCTGTAAAAAGCACTAAAAAGAACTGGCCAGCGTTAGTGATCGAAATCGAGGAAGAGGCTGCCGATCGGAAAAATAGTGTTGCAGTCAATATTCAGCGTAAAATCAAGACTTACTCTTTTATTGCAACAACTTACATGCTCACTGATGTACTACACTACATGGACAAACTTATCACAATTTTTCAGAAGGACAATCTGAATATTGGAATGATACAGCTAATAGTCAACGCTACTTGTGATTCTCTACAAGAACTGATAGAAAACCCGGGTGAAAGCGAACAGTATTTTCAACAGAATCTGCAAGACGGACACTTCAGAGGTGTCAAGCTGACCTATGCAGATGCAGCGTCTGTTCGTGCATTTCAAAACATGCGCACATGTTTCATCGAAGAACTTTGCAGTAATCTTCATGATCGATTTCCTGAAGAAAGTTTGCACGTTATTTCATGCCTTGACAAGGTTTTGAACCCTGCTCGTTATCCACGTGAGGATATCGCCGGGTATGCCCGGGAATCCCTTGATCTATTAATAGACCACTTCACGATTGGAAATGAAGAAAATGACGTCACTGACACGATCATCAATGGCGAGAGAGCAAGGCGAGATTTTACTCCGTTCAAGAGTACAATGGTGGGTCTTGGAACTTCTTCGTTGGAAACAAGTTGTAGGGCAATTCTGAGTGAAAATTACTCAGAACTATTTCCAGACTTTGCAGTTTTGGCCAAAATTGCAATGACTATCCCGGTAAGCAGTGTCGCGGCTGAAAGAGGTTTCAGTTTACAGAATCTTATTCACACAGGTAGACGCAACCGTTTGTCACAAGAACGTTTGATTTCATTGATGACAATTAACATGCACACGACAGACACACACATCGCACGAGCGAGAGACATTTTCAGAAAGAAAAAAAGGAAGCTGTAAAAGGTAAATAAACTCGTTTTATTCAATTTTAATGCACTGTGTTATTTCTTACATTTTGTGACTGGCAGATTTGGTGCATGACCGGTAAATATCGGGATCGCCGGACACTGTGTCCGGCATGTTAAAAACCCAGCGGAAACACTGGGTATCATACATATTCCCCCGCCATCTGAATCCCCACTCATCTTATCTTGTTCCCCTTTAAGGCTGCCCTGGGACCCTCCTTTTGGCTAATATGTACACAGGAAAACTCAAGAGAAATTAATAACAATAAAAAAAACAATCAGATCGCTAATAAACATTTAATTTTAATGAATATTGTTTTTTTTTGGCGAATACCCTGAACATAGTTTAATTCAAGTGTATGTCAATAAAAAAAACCACCCAAAGTTTTCTAAGAAAAATTTTCATTCAGTTTTTAACTGTAAAAGCTAAAAGTGACGATGCAACATTAATATACGACATTTTTGAACTGGCATGTGCATGAATACTAGAAAATGGCACAAGTAGGCAGCCATACTTCTTTTATCAGCAAAGATGTAAGCTATTTGAATATAGGCTCTCTTGTTGCACTCACAAACAAGCTGAGCAGTTCCGGACTATTCACTCAGAGAAACCCTGATACTATGTTCACCCCCTTGTTCTGGATAATAGGGTTGAATATATGGCAGATCAAAATGGAACTGTTGTTATGTTTGTTCAGTATAGTTTTGTCATGGTTGGACAGTCAGAGAGAGGTTATTTTTATATTCTGAAAATACAGGGGATGATACGCTTACAATTCTATTGATACTCTTACAGTTTATCATAGAAGACCTGTGTATCCTCGCCTTAGTGGTTAGACGATATATCCCAATTCTAGTTTTATTAGGCGAGACTATATATTATGGAATTATTGCCAAGGAACCTACGAGACGATTATCATCACAATACAGTGGTTGCGATACAATACGTATCCCGATTCTTTACAGTTTATGAAAGAACTATATATTGGACATAGAGCAGTAATGTTATTTCTTAGATACCAAATTGTCATAGATATTACATGAAGGGAAATCACAAAATTAGAGTGACTGTGAAATTACATATAAAATATCAGAAATATCATATAATTTCTCTTTCTGTTTCTATTTTAATCACTGTTATCTCTGAAATGAAATAGAGGAAAAACCTTTTTAGTTTTTATAGTTATTTGTTTGAAACAAATTATGTTAACAGTATCCGGATATATTGTCTCTTATGGCGATACATCGATGTATTGTGGACTCTAACGATAAAAATATCCTGATATATTGTCAAAACATGTTTTGTATCGATGTACTTGTATCGCATAATAGACGATGCAAACATTGATAATATTGATGAATCGTTACACCACTATATCATAGTAACAAATATCATCCTTGCATCTCACTTTTATTGTTTATTTGGCTTTCCTTTAAACACAAGTATAACCATGACAGTTGAATCTTACTTGTATAAAATGTCCTGGGCCTAAAACAACTTTCTACAAATTAGATATGTTGAAATATGTTTAATTTGACACCAAATCCCAGCTCTAGAATGTCTCGTTGTTTTTGATTCATCAAGATAAAGTTTTGATTTATGTTAAAACTTTTGCTAATCAGAATCCTAGAACGTGTGTAACAAAACCATTTGAAATTATATCTGTTTATTTCACTGTCATCTACATATATGATGTATTACTATTCACATGATAGAGATATTAAAAGAAAATCTACTTTCTTTCATAGTTTCTTTGAAATCAAAATGCAGATTAACAATTAATAAAAAAATAGGTTAAAGAACAATTCAAGACCTTAAATATTTTCTCTTAATCAAGAAGTTACTGTAAAAATAGAGCAGAGACATCAAATATATCCTACTGGCTCACACGTCTGGCAAAACTGCCACATGATACAAAGAAAACATGATAAGTTAATTAACGGCTAAAATTGGCATGCTGGTCATTTTGATCATACCTGACAGTCCTATTAGACTTGGGGAGAAATTTGGGTGCAAGGTTACCATCCAGAACTATTTCATTTGGGATCTTATACATTTTTTAATTGTGCTTGAAGAAACCAGAAAACATTTCTAGAAATAAAGCAATGAAATACCAACAGATGATATAATCAGGAAACAGTTGACAGTGTACAACTGTTTTTTTGGCTCATTTCTTTGCAGGACATTGTCAGAAGCATACTAAAGAAAGTTACATGGAAGTATTATAGTTAACTTCTCAAACCAAAAATGAAGATATATACCAGCATTCAAACAAAAATTATCAAGAACTTGAAAATCGCTAATGCATAACAATAAAGATATCTTTTACTTAACAAAAAATGGTTTCCTATTCCCTTCTCTTAACAAAATCTCTCTTCTACAGATAAGATAAAGAATTTTAACAAAAGATTTATTGATCCTAAGCTGAGTATACATGCTTACTACATACCTGATATACCAAGAGAAAAACAACCTTTTAATGTATATCTATATCTGCATGTTTTGTTGTATATTTGGAGTGGTTTTAGGTAAACTGAAAAGCACACATATACCTTCATATTGGTTATATCTTACACCTTAAGATAACAAGCAGAACTCAAGAACAGAGCTTATGTATCACATGTTCAATCTAAATGTAACATGGCCGACTTTCTACAGCCTAAGGTAAAGGCAGACCTACATGATGGAGGAACATGTAAATGAATAAGAGATAGAGATAAAAAGCTTTCAGGTAGACATGAAGACTTGCTTCAGATTCAAAATCTAGTCCACAGCAGAACCCTTTTCTTTGGTATACAGAAATTTGATAATTTGGATCCTTTCCCCATATCACAGCTTCACAATTAAATTTTGACGCCTGATAACTGAGTATATGAATTTCAATATAATTTTAATCTTTAAAAACACTTTCTGCTTAATCAGTTTTGCCTCAATATGTAGCTTAGAAATGAACTTGTCAAATGAGAAATTACTTTCATAAGTCATGATTCATAATGTGAATTTGTAAGACTGCATGTGAACTTCAACATGATAAAGAATACAGATTATCTGTAAATACAACAGACTGATTCAACATTTCTTCAGACCAGTGGCCTTGGTTATCTGTTTCGATCACCTTGGATCATCAATCAAGGCTAGATGTTGGCACAAGTATTCTTATCTACCCTCGACTCATCTAGGATCATGTGTATCAACATAGAGGTGCTAATTAGACAACAAGAGCAGCAGTGTCTCAGGCAAGGTGTCAGATTGGCTGCCTGCTTCGAATCTTCACACAGCTGTTATGCAATCATGACACAGGGACTGGGAAAGACACCTTTTACAATGAGCCATTTAAATGGTTTTTAGTCATTATCACAATTTTGAAAGGGCCACTCCCCTTTGCAGCAATGGAAAAATGTATAAATGTAACAGTAACATTTTTCATACAATGTGCAAAATGACCCATGGCCCCTTCCTTTCCCAATCCCTGCTGGCACATGAATAGCTATTTTAGAGATTTCTGTAGGCAAAGGCAGTGTTTCTTATGTATAAATAGGATACAAGCAAATTCAAAAGCCCCGACTGATTTGTGAAAACTGGGTTAAGTGAAAGCATACTTTTGACTTCAAATAAATGTTACTCACTATACCACTGAAACCAATTTTTATGAATCATCTGACAAGCATTAAGCATTTAGATTTTTAGATAGAAAAGTTCAAAAAAAGTTCTATTTATAGCAAAAACAAACACCACCCAATAACAACATTCATCATCAACAAGAAAGTCACACGCAGCTCCGGTGATTCAACAGCTACCCACCCATTCATGGCCTTTCAAGTGCTAAACTGTTTATATTTACAAATGTATTACAGAACATACTCTCTCTGAACAGGTCTCCAGAACATACCAGCAAGTAATGACTGAGTATTCTTTTGACATTACATCCATTAATGGTCCTTGCAGACTGACAAAAGGTCTCCAAAATCATTGGTAAATAACCCTGAATGAATTAGAAAACTTAAGAATGAAAGAGGCAACCTCAGCTAAGGCTGCTAAGTTAATACTTTACTATTTATTCCTGAAATATTTCACACCAATCAAAAAACTAAAACATCTCAGGTTGGCCTCGCTCTAAATGAAGGTAAACCTGAAAAGTTCTTAAAGCTGCGGGTGAAGGGTTATTAACTCATTAATCATAAATGAGGAGTGATGTTATCAATATTTTGAGCTCAACAAAACCTCTTCAAAATAAAGTCTACCTTCAAATTCAACTACTCAAAAGCCCATTTCTTGAAGGTACCATTCTTACATTTGATTAAATAATCATTTTTGAAAATTATCTTTCAAAAACTAAGTATTACTTTTTAAATAACACATATGTGTCACTTTGTATTAAGAGCCTGAATTTCTTGATCATTAAAGAATCTAAAATGACATGAAATGAGCGATAAGTTTACTGTGAATGAAAGAAGAAAATGTTTCTTTTTCAGAAGCCTGTCTGAGAGAAATCACCTGAGTGAGATCCTTCAACAAAGTTAGTGAAAATGACCTTTTGAGACACTGTTGTAAACTGGACTTACTTTACGTTTGTTTCAAATAAAAAGAAGGAGAAACATTAGAGGAGTCAAGAGAGGCTAAACATGATCTTGTTACTGGAGCATCAAATCTTTCGATGTTCCAGAATATATTGGGTCTCTCCTAGAGATAAAATGTGAAAAACCCAATAATTGGGGGTTCCTAAATTCAAGATATGTAAAGGGATAAAAGAAATTAAAAGCTCTGTCAGATGCAATTAGAAATCAAATAGTGGTGCATATCAGAAAGCAGGGGAACAATGATCCTTAAACAACTTAAAGATCCATTTTCAACTTTGCATTCGTAATAACTGCGTTTTCATACATCGCACATCCGACTATACAGTTCTGTAGAAAAATCTTTCAACAGTTTTTTGAGACCATAAAAAGAATTTATAATCAACGAGAAAGTATTTAATTTTAATTTCAAAGTAAACCACCCTCCAAAACTTGCCGTAGCCATAAACGAACCCACAATCCGTGACGTCACAGTTTAATGTGTAGGATTTACCATACTTCCTGTTTATCGCGACCGCATTGTTATGGCTTCCAATCACGATGATGGATATTTATTTATTATTTATTCGAGCAGATAAACGTATATTCTATTGAACTAAATGCTGTTCCAACACATGAAAACGTTTCCTTACCTCCAAACTTTCTAAGAGTTTTCGACTCGGTCTCCGCGAACGTCTTGATTCGGCCAACTTTGTTTACATCCTCTGTTTACGTCCAACAATCCTTTGCGCAATCTTGCAAATAATATGCCCCTTCTATTTATAGTACCAAGTCGATTCGGGAATGCCCTTTCGTTTAATTGTAATTATTTTAATGAATTTTGGTCCGATTGCCGTTTTGTTTGAATTAATTTTGCAATGAATACGTTAAAATTACTTAGAAAATTATGCAAAGATGAAAATGGATCTTTAAAATCACATACATTTATTTATTGAGTACTTCTGAGAATTGTGACCCAGAAATTTTAGAGAAATACACAGGAGTGGAGGGAAAACAACCCAAAGGACTGTGAGAAAGGCTAGAGGATCATGAGAATCAGAACAAGCAATGCCCTGTGTATGTCATTAGCGCAGCCATAACAGCTTACATGTAATCTCTCTATAAACGTTCTGTCAAAAACAATGACTCATTTCTTTGAAATATTTGTTGGGGGATTTATAACTGTGATTTACAACACAACTATGCAGTTATGAACTGACATGTTTTACTTACTGGAGTGGGGGATTTGAAGATAAGAAACTTTAACATACATGTACACGTTCAGTTATCTGCTGGAAATCATGAGTAGTTGAGCGAACTAGGAAATAATTACAAATCATAAGCCACGTGCATTGCCATTTCAATTGGCAGTACCAATTATCTGAAATATTTCCCATCAATATAACTATGCTTCATATATATCTCTTTGGATATTATTTTGTATCTAAGTGATCATGGCATAAGCTATAATACTCAATACGTGCAAATGAGATATTGAAAAGTATTAAGACTAAACACTGAATCTGTTTCTCAGACGGTATACAGAGCCTTGTAGAAAGCCTAGGTAAGATGTGAAGCATGTTTATGGTTGTTCTGGCACATTTATGGTGGTGGGGTGAGGAGGATGGGTGGGGGCTGTTTGAGTTGGGTTAGGAAGGGAGATGACTCACATGGTTAAATTGATGATGTCGACAATATCACCTAAATCTCTAACAAGATCAGATTCCTGTACAACTCACTCTGAACTCAAGTTTGAAGTAAACGGATTATCACATAATAAGGAGTTGAGGATTTGGAAAGGATGATTAGGTTTCAGATCTAAGTTTAACATTGACAACCACATCACACCCATTTATATATTCTCACATCATCAGAGCAATCAATGAGGTGCTTGTAAAGACTTTTTTAAAACTCACCAAATTTTATCAATATTTCAGGTGAAGTGATTATAGTATATTTCATAGCATTTTGTCAGTTTCACATTTGATACAACCTCACTTTTATCCAAAAAAAATGAGAAAGCATCAATGCTTCTATAGGTAGGTAGAGTGATCAGGGTTTACATGACAGAGCATTTCATTTACATCATGGCTACCAGTTTTACAGCAGGAAAAAAACCTGCAACACCCCTGTCGATGTACATTGTACTGAGATTCTAAAGTTTTCTTGAATTAGCTAACCGTGGGGGCACTGTAATGTTTTGCAAAGTAGCAATGCATCCTTTGCCTTATTGAATGTGACAATAAATAATGTGACGTGAATAAGTAACTTGATATTTCACTATTCTCCATTCTAAACTGAAAACCTTTAATTGTATGCCTTTGAAAACAAACACATATCAAAACTGAAAACTTTAAGAAACAATCTGTAGCCCATAGAAGTCCTACTTCTTGATCTTTTATCATATATAAATTACAATGAATGATACCAATAGATAAACCCATTATTTGCATTGCATCAAGGATATAATTAGACCAATTTTGTTTAAATGAGCGATTATGATCTTCATTTCATTATTTTATAGTTTTTACATTATTAAAATCCAATTTGGATAACAGTGTCACAATTGTTACGCCCTGATAAATCAAAATACAAATCCCATCAACACAGGAGTTGACCTAAATCAGAACAGAATTACTGAAATAAATGTGCTAACATGCTAAATATAATGCTGATGAAATCAGATTATCAAAAGAAAATCCCTGGTAAATCTTGTACAAATTACACATAACAGGCCTGAAGCTTTCAGATTGGTTCTGGTTGAGTCACAACCCAGGACTAGAGATTAGTGATATGCCACCTTTGACCTTGTCTCCCTCAAAAACTCTCTTCCTAATTCCTACCTGAAATGTTCCCCATACTCTTTATCTATACAAATGTGGGAAGATAAATACAATTTGGATGGTGGCATATGATTGCCATACCATTTTCATTATTGCACTGGACATGTGATTGTTTTTTTACAGAGAAACTAAATAGTGGAACCTGCCTTGAATAATCTGAAAATAATCCAGCAGACTAAAGTTCATGGCATTGTTAGGATTGAGGGGGAATTGTCCTTGATTCTCAATGAACATGTTTTTCATATAATTTATAATTGTCAACTAAGAATACAACAATAACTGCTGAAATTCTTCAAGGTTATTGCATTTCATATATATATCAATGATGACATGTTAGATGAGGAGTATTAACTAACATCCACCACATTGTATTTGAAGCAATTTTACAAAATTGAATTTTAAACTTCAAGTTAAATCTTTAATGTCAAAATAAGTTATATCAAATTATAAAACTAAAATGCAGCAAAACAGTCACATCATACTACATGCAAGAAAAAAAACTAGTCTTAATATGTCTGAAACGTAAATAAGAGCTTTGAAATTGATTATTAATGACTCTTATGATGGCAGTGATTGCCAAGGAACTCCTCATTATTCTGAAATATGCAAATGATTGATTGTAGCCAGAGGCATTTAGAACAAGGTGTTGATAATTAATGAACAACCGCTCTGAACAGCTTTTATGACGAAAGGTGATGAAAGGCACTCAAAATGTGACAAATTGGAATTGTTATTGTCACTTTGGTTATCTTATCATGACAATTATCCCTTTGGTATTAAACATTTGTTAGCATAAAAACAGCATCCTTTTGAGTGGCTATGGGTGTTTGTAGAGGAAACAGTAAGCAGTGAAGTCTAAATAAGTTCTATTCAGTCTAGAAATTTATATGTAATTTAAAAAAAAACTTATATATATACTATAAACACATTTGGGTGGGTCCATGTAACACATGCTTTGACCACCTATTATGGTCTGATCCAAAAAGAACATGTTTCAAGGAACAAAAGTTTCAAAACAATTTCTCTACAAGGACATGGATGCAATTCATCCTATGCACAATGGTCTGAGAACAGCTTGTTTAGTCACATGTTCTGATAAAATCAATTAGAAATACACAAGGCCATTAGCAAATACATTCCTCATCAATAGCTATGGTCATATTTCCTCTACGAGCCATTTTTTTACCTGACTGCCGCCATCAATGTATTAAAACATGATGAAGTGATTGGTCAACTAATGACTAGGTTTTTGTCTCCACTTAAGTTAACCGATAAAAGAACTATATGGCTTGTCGTCAGACCATGTTGAGAGAAAAGTTCTACAACATGTTTTTATTTCAGTAGAGGCAATATTCTAAAACTTTCATTCCTTGGAATATTATTAACTTTTATCAGACTGAACTGAACTTTAGGCTAATGAATTCTTAGCTTATGCTTTTTGTTAAGCAAATCTTCAGGACTAAAAGATAAAGCCAAAATAAAGTATATATAGAATAGGCTTACCTTTCCATTCTCATAGAATAGTAATGCATGATGCCTGGAAAGCACTTTACAATCAAATATTCCATTATTAGCGGCGGGACGAGCCCTAGCCACTGAGCGTCCAATCTTGGCAGGATCCTGCAAACTGATGTGCCGCTCTTGGAATGGGTGCGAATTTGGTCGACAAGATAGTATGGCCAAGGCCGACATGGTTGGTCGCAGCTTGTCCTCCCCTTCCACCTGACACAGGAGAATTTAAGTTCATTAACACTTAACCTGCTTCATTATAATGTCTCATCATTCTTTGAGCCCAATTTTACAAGTTCCTAAAAACAATATAGCAGTGATTGCAATTGTTAAATTGAGATTATCAATGAAAACTAGATCTGCTGAAAAAATCAGTGCTATACAATCAAATACTGACCATTGACACATGGTAGGGTAACCATTATCGTTACTGCATTATCTGCTAAATAACCAATCATTTTCAATTTATTTTCTGCAAGTGTTCAAAAAGTTTTGAAATATTTGTTAGCCACTGGGCAAGAGACCAAATGATAACTATAAACAAAACAGCTCTCACATGAGGGACATTCCACAACAAAAATTATTTGAGATCTTGTCAGTGGTGATTGAATGTTACATGTCCATACCATGATGAAAATATTGATGAAAACATGGCTCTCAACAATATAGGATAAAAATAGCTATAATTTCTATTTATCAGTGGACACATGCAAATAAACTTGAAAGCCCACATTCCAAAACAGAGGATTAATGTTTTATACACATGCATTTGATGACCCTTTGACCAATTACTCAAAAAAAACTGTTGAACCAAATAAATGTTAATACACAATTCATGTAGGAAGGCACAATGAATGTTGTAAAAGATCACGTTAGGTTCAAAAGAAAATCCAGATCTGTCAAAACGCGGATATTTATACATTCTGTAGTTCACATCTAGTTTTACGACACAAATAAATAGTTGTTTCAAGAAAGTACAGGATATGTTGTGATATCCGATGGTACCAAATACAAGAATCGAATGTTTTTGTAACACCCTGCATTGACAATCAAACGATTGGGAATGAATAAGTATTGAAATCGTCCATACCATTCTTCCCTACATCTTTCACTTCTTTTAGGAGACGGCCATGTTGAAAATTGCTAAACATAATCTCGGACCCGGAATTTCATTTCGTTCTTGATCTTTCTTAATTTGTTTATGTGGAAAACATGCTGTCAGCCTCAAAAATTGGATTTAGGTTATCACTTGTTCTTCCCGTCCTCCTTTCTTTTCTAATTAATGATTTGTTTTCATAAATTCACTCTCTCAAGGTGAAGGACACTCATATTTTTGCATATGCTACGTTCTTCACGACAGATTGTTAAAATGCGTTCTTCAGATTTGTCGCCAGTCGATTCATCCAAAGATGTATACAGTACTACATACGTCTTTGATTTATCTGACTTTGAAATGAAACGTTTGACATTTCTTGTAAATGATTTATGTTATAGACGGTTTCTTGGTGTTTATCGCGAAGATTTGCTGAACAATGTAGTTAAAAAGTCTAAAGCTAAAAATTCAAAATTCAAATTATGGAATATATAGAAACAATTTAACATTGACTGTTCTGTACATCAAAATATGTTTAAAACGTCAACCATAGCGGTTATTTTCGTATCAAGGAAACAATTTGAAAAATAGAACAACACTACATCTGTGTTTATTTCACAATGGGCATGTGGTAACGTCATTTCATTTCTCTTCGCTGGCGACAACAAATCAATGTGCATTAAAATACAATTATGATTACAACTGAAAATAGCTATGAAGGAAAATGCACGAACTACGACATGATCGAAGCGAATGTACTCCTTCACTTTGAATCATTAACGCAAGCATACACACATTTTAGTTTTCTGAAGCGCACATAAAATATTGACTACGAGGTCCCACTTATCGGTTGTGTTTCTTAATTGTCGAAACGCCTATATGTAACATAACTCCCCCGCGTCATCGGTGCATTATTTTCATCGTTAACGCTGGGAGGGTCATAAAAAATACAAAAGGTTTGGGAGGGTCATTTCAAAATAGACAGTTATAAAAACTATCTTTTTATTCCTAGGAATTGAAAGAGGGGCTGAACATTACCATAAAGCCTTTTGGTAGAAAAAAAAAATTCAGAATTTGAGCAGGTTTGCCTATGCTCATTTTAAAAATCACCATAAATTATCTGCCTTCTTTATTGTTATTTATACTTATAGAACACAAAGTAGAAAAAGCAGTTGGACTGAGAGTTTATACAAGTAGTTAATAAATTATAGGAGTTTGCTATATTTTTATACAACATGGATACAAAAATGATACTACATAGACTCAAATAATTAATATTTGTATGATTATATTAATCATTCTCAATGATACAAAGTCATGAAACCTTAACACTCTCTCAAATGGCTTGATTTGCGCAAATTTCTTAAAATAGCCATATTTATAAAAATATCTAAATGCATATTTAGAAAAATAAAGTAAAATGTCTCACCTTGCTAAGTTTTGTTATGGGGTGCTGAGGTAAATACAAAACGGGTCTCGATTATTCTCACGTGAAAACTAAGAGGAAAATATTAGTAAGAGAATTCACATTTCGTCACATGTCCAATATGTCACTTGTAGGAGGTTTCATTCAAGGTCTGAGAAAAATATAACTGGGCCTCAAACACAACCGGGCCTTGATTAGAACCCTAAGATAATCCGTACACAGGTCAGCAAGTCAAATCAAGTTTTTTAATTAGTCTACAGAACACAGGCCCGTATATAAGATCTTTTCAAATACATTTATACCGATGGTAAATATTTCATTCCAATAACATCTTAAACGGCCAGTTCGATTACGTTTTCAGCGATAAGCTTATGCTGCTAACGAAGCTATTTTTAGATACAGTGCGTCAGCAGTTAAGTAGATCTATAAATAGAATGAGAAAAGTCCCTTCCCATAATGCAACGCTGCATGTTTTCACAACATGGCGACAATCACGTTTGTGTCAGCGTGTCGAATGGGTCTGAGGGGTGATGCGGGGTACTTGGTCATGTGCCAGTGTCAAAAGAGAAGGGACATTGTGACATGTTTGGCTTGGCATTTCTCTCTTGTTGTCGTCTCGCAGGCGAATTTCCATCGTACTTTCGCGGTCGCCCTCGACTTCGCACAACTTCACTCATAGTAAAACTCTTCTTTTTTAAGAAAGATATCTAAGTTACTTCACATAAAGTTTTTAATGTACGGAAAACTGCAGCACTGTGAGTAATTTGGAGTGCGATAGTCTGGACGAATCTTTGTTTATATTGGGAAGCCGGAGCGAAGCCACTTTTCTCCTCAGTGTCATATTGATTGAGCTTAGCCATTTGAGATGTCATAATTAGTTATGCAAACATTATTTACATTATTAATCCCCAACAATCAAAACATCCAAGTAACTACAAGGTTACTACAACGCAGATCAATCATGCAGCGGACAACAATCTAATGGCCGCCATGATCGCAATAGAGTTAAGCCCCTTGGTAGTGCTGGTCAGTGGCTTCGATTGTTTTCGCTATTTTTTTCAGTTTGAAGGACGGATTACAACTAATTACCAAACATGAAAAAGTTGTAAACACAGAAAATAGAAAACAAATCGAATATATAAAAAAGTTACGTGTCGCGTGCAAAAGGGAATTCCCTCCCGAATATTTGTGGAACAGAAAATACCCGGTCGAACTGGCCGTTTAAGCATTACAAAGAAGTAAAAAGTGGTACTGATCTTTGACTCCTGAATTTCAAAATGGAAAGATACGTTCTGTTGCATCAATATTTTCCTATCTACCTTCATTATACCTCATCAATAGTAACCAACGTCTAAATTTTACCATTAGAATTTCCCGTAAGCGACGCATGATAGTTATTCTTCAAGAGTTAAAATACTTTTGAATTTTCTGTACACAATATCGTGAGCTGTTGTCTAATATAATTGTACATGTCCATGATTGAGAAAACACATTGATTGCAACTGCTTTAAAAATAACTCTTATATATGACGCACAGTTATCATAGTGTAGATGTATGTTATTTACTTTATAAGGAATTCTTTTTTCATTCGTGTGGATGGTTTTTAGCAAATATTTCAGTTTTACAATTATCGATAGCTTTACTCCATAAAGAGTTGTCGATACTGACATGTGTTATTCTACAGTAAACTAAATCCACACAAACTGTTATCACAAGTTCAGTTCCGTTTCTTGATTTGATTTGTTTTATTCTAATGTTTGAATGTTCCTGAATTTCACTTTCGCTATAAAATTTAACTCGGAGTGTCTTGTTTATGTGTTTACCATTTTATCATCACTAATAGTGAAATGATTTTTTCCTTACAAATTTCAAATCATGAATATAATGTTAGACTAGTAATGTATAAATAATTATTACATTGATTTTGTTTGTCCTTTTACACGTGTAATCCATCATATCTTAGTCAGGAATGCACTGAAAAAGAACAAATCCATCATGTTGATACAGTGTAACGAAACGTCTTTTAATCTTTTTAAAGCATCTTTGAGCAAAATCCAATATCTAACCAATGTGGTTAAGTATAACATGATAACAGCAGATGTTATGCATATTCATTTCACAAGTTCAACAGAGGACTCAAATCATACGACCTTAGTGACATAAATCGTTAGGAAAATACTATCGATATTAGCACAGGGTTTTCACAATGGAGGAGGTAGAAGGTGTTATCCCTTTACAGAACGACGAGAAAGGAGTCAAGTCGCCCACCATGCTTCCCTGGGACCGATTTTCAAACTGGC
Organism: Phorcus lineatus; assembly: GCA_921293015.1. Taxonomy (NCBI): domain Eukaryota; kingdom Metazoa; phylum Mollusca; class Gastropoda; order Trochida; family Trochidae; genus Phorcus; species Phorcus lineatus. Next base: position 41,946,219 of record OV121086.1, read on the forward strand.
TACACTGTGCTTGTGTTGTCACATTTGATCTGGAGTTAGGTCAGGCAATGGAGGTTTGTTTAGTTTCCGTTCTGCATCTATTGTAAACACGCACCTGTTTGTATTGATGCAAGTGTCACTTGATGTTTTGACAGTGTCATGTCATATTTCCAGCACTCTTTTGGTTCAGTGCCTATGTTTATTTTCATTTATGGAAGATATATAGATTTGTAACATAACAATTGATTTATAATTATGCATAAAATTTAAATAAAACTTTAATGATATCCATCAAATCATCAAATAAGATTTTGGTGGTTGTGTCACTTGCATTTAATGTTGACAGTGTTAAGTTTGACAGTGTATATTTGACATCTTTCAATTTCACAGGCCTCTTGAAATTGAAGAGGAGAATTTTGAATAGATCATTTTTCAAGATGATTACGATTCAATAATTGCTAAAGTTTCATGGTTTGAAAAGTGTTAACGTTCACTGTCATGTTGTCAAAATGTACTGATTCAGTCATGAAGATTTTATGAACTTTGAAAATCATAGTTGTTGTTATGCATCATAAAGTATGTAGTTGTTAAAGAAAAATTGTCGTGCATTTCACTTCAATATGTTTTAAAAAAAAGGCTTTAATCATTTAAAAGATCTTGGCAAATTCATTGATTTTTTTTTTCTACTTAAGCATTGTTGTTACATTCATCAGGAACAGAATCATACTATTAACAACCTGTTGCAGCATGTGTAAAACTTTATTATTTGGTGTTATTCAAAGCTTGTTTTCTAGTCGAATTTACTTATAAGTGAGGATAAAATTATCTTCTATGATCAATGATGCATGATTAAAACCTGAAACTCATGTAAAATCTATGTTACTAGTCATGTAAGGTAAAAGTTTGCTTAGTACAGGCTGTACAATAATGTACAGTAACAAATTATATGAATACAAATCATTATAGAGTTTAGAGCATGTTTAGCGCATGATTAATTTCATTTGTTTATGATGACACTGTTACTCATTTACATTTCAGCTCATCTACCCAAGTCATATAAAACTTACAGAGAAAGAAGTAAGTAATTTTTTATCAAATCATGTATTTGAATTTAATTTCTCAAACTTAGTAAAACATTATGATTACCTGATGATCCTAGTCCTACCTCCCTTTCTGAGTTGCACGATATCATAATCTTTCATCACCAAAGGAAAAATTTGCAACTGATAATTGAAACCTTCGCCTAACCATCATGATCAAGGATGTTTGTAAAAAACTTAATTACCAGCTCTGATCGAAACATGCCTGCCCACTAAACTCGATTGTTTATCTGTAACTATTATGAAATTCAAAATCGAATATGAATACTATATCTTTAATGAAAATGTATTAATGCAATAAAACGAAATTCAATGGCTTGTTTTTTTGGTTTTGTGATTAAATTATATCCATGGACGTATCATTCATTTATACGAATAGCCGAGGGCATATAGGATCAGTTACAACTGAAACTCGAATATAGCATATGCTCATTATTTGAAAACACTACCCTTTTGACTCTTTTGTTAGTTAAAAAAGAAGTATCCTTTTGCTAATATTTATAATTTATCTTTACTTGTGTAAAATTTCATTGAGAACATTCAAAGTATTTCAGATGACAGATTTGATAAGGCATAATTTGTACCCCACAGTCAGGCAAAGGTAATTGAAAATTAAGCAGCACAAGTTGAAAACAAACTGTCCTGGGCAGTTGGGCAGGCAGCTATTGGAAAATAAAACTTGAATTACGGACTCATACTAATTTATGTCCTTGTGAAACAGTAAGTTATAGTTGAAAAGATTGTTTCATTGACTCTCAGTTTCCGTGTCATAATGACCAAGTGAATGGGCCATAGAGAGTGAAAGTGAAACATATGTATGTGTACTTGCAGTGTGAGATCAATGTCCTCAATCAATAATTGCCCGTTATATCTGTGTACTTAACAATGATCAATCTATTTATCTATCTGTGACAGTTTCTGGCATTGATAGTCTACATATCCTTGTGTGAACAAGTTAGGTAATGAGAAATGTTTATTTTGCTCTTTTAGAACCAAAATTCATGCCAAAAAACTTCTTGTAAATGTCATGTCATAAATCATTAAGTAAACAGATATTATTTTTTAAATGAAGCTGAATATCTGCTTTCCAAATTTAAGCTTTAATAAAATTCATGGTTGACCATTGGTCAATTTCATGTCATATCTGCTAAGAGCTGAACTGCCGTAAGAAACTTTTTAATGTGAAATTAGGTAATTGTGCAATGGTTATTTGACGTACCGTAGTACCACTTTCAGCTAATGCTTTGAGCTTTCCTAGCAATACATGACAGCAATGGTGTTATAATACTGTTATTGGCTTTCCTTCTAAATTCTCGCTCCTTTGTCTACCAACATATTCCTGGCAAACTGATTTGTGATCGTCAATAAACTATAATATCAGCTTTTGATATTAGACCTTTAAAGGACAGTTTTCTTTTTGCTCCGAATTTCGTTTTGAATCTTACTTTTAGCAGAAAAGTTTGTTTTTGAAAAATAAGAAAGTGATGTGATGCATTTAATGTATTTCTGGTACTATTCATAGTAGCTTTCCAATGTTTTATAATGAATATTTCATTGAATATTCACAAGAAATGTTTAGCCAAAAGAGTGGTACATATTTATTCCTTGCTAATTTCTTTGGCTTTGTAATCTTTATATATATAGATATTCTGTATCGAATTAAGTCAACAGTTTACAAATGATCCTGCATATTGACACAGATTAATCTAAAGACAAGCTGCATGACGTGTGTGTCACAGTAACGCCTTTCATCTGTCAAATGGGTATTGATTCATTGTGCTTACCTGTCATACATTTCACAGGTGAACGACTCACGTCAGGGTAATACTGCTGTAAGCTCATGGCATTGCTGATAGTATAAAAGAAATCAGAGTAACTGATTACTAATTTCTGTTACATGGAATAATGCGAGTACTGAGTTCGTCTTTAAAGTATGTAAACATAATTTTATGCAAAATGAAATATCTCAAGAGGATCAAACATCTCACAACTCAGAAATTATCAAAATCATCCAATTAAAAAAAACTCTGCAAGCTGCCATTTTAGTGTGAACACCAAATCATTGATTTAAGAAAATGGATTCGCATACCTTTACTAAATTTGGGACTTTTGTTTAGGACTCTTTTTTATTGTTGAAAGATTATTGTTTTGGAACTGGTGACTTTTGTTTTCATTTTCATAAAACAATAAAATAAAATCACCTTTATCCTTAAGAAATTGTGCTACAGTGCATTTAATGGTATATTTATCAAAACTTCAATTGCAAGAGGCATGAAGCCAAAAATTTGTAGTCGGTTTTGTATGATAGCTCATATTGCGAAACTGCACTCACCATACACTAAATGACTATAAAAGAAGGCTTCTGCTTTTCATGATTTTCAGTTATCTTGAGATTTAGTTACTTTGTTATTAGTTAATGACAGATGACACTTTACAGCCCTCGTTTTACTAGAATATCAGCAAGATGGTCTCTATTTTACAGAGAAAGAGGAAAATCAATTTCAAAACAACAGAGTATTCTAGCTACATTATTACAAGAGCTTTTTAACTGATAGTTACATGTCTACCAAATGAAGTCAAGAGAGTTGTAGACCATGCTGACTTGGCATCCAATAGAGAAATCTATCTATGGAACCTGTCCTTGTTTTTTAGTGTCAACATCATGATCAACAGAGAAAACAGTGGTTTGCTGCCAGGGGCGTGTTTGTGTCTGTAAAATAAGGATGTTTATCAATTGAGAAATAACAGATAATCTGGTTGCTGCATGCATAGCACATTTTTCCCTCCAATTTTGTGTGGGCGACATGACCTACCAGTATGTTGAGCAGATCTTTAGATAAATGTCAGTTACATCTAATAAATGAGAATGAGGAATACCTGCAACTAAAATTGGCTACAAGCATGAAAGATCAATTAACATATGGATTTCTTTTTTTCAGAAAATGAACATTTGTTACCTGTCATTCCCAGATTCCAACTCTGGTAAGTAACCGTGTTGTTTCCATAGCAACGGTTTATTGACAATTTTTTCCTTTGCAATGTCTCCTTTTTAAAATTTGACATGTGTGTAATACAGCATGCTGTCTATTAATTAAGTATTGACCATGCTGTAACTGTAATATTGATAAAACTGAATGTGAATTTGTACACATTATTCACAGGATTTTTACCTTCAGATTTTGAATTAATGTGACGTTTATCATATTAATATCAACTTAAAAACAAAGTAAACAGCAATATGTTTTAATATATATAAAATATATTTTCTATGAAAACATAAGATAATGTATTGAATACCAAATGATATCAATCTGATGACATTGTGACCAGTTTTGTCGGATATATGACTAGATGAATATTATTATACATAACTTGATTGATGTGTGTGCTACTGACAACTTTATAGATACATATGATCATTGACAACTGAAATGATACATTAAAGATTGTTTATTAATAAGACCCCCATTGGAGATATTCTTGTTTTTCATCACTGTTCAGAAGAAAAATCAACATAATGAGGCTGTAGTAGACTAGTGTAATAAATAAGCAGTGAGATACAGTTTGAAAGTGTTAATCCGTCAATCTGAATAGCAAAATTCAAACGGGTCTAATTTTACATTAAATTAGTACGGTTGATTGGGTTTACATCATGTCAAAATGGAGAAAGAATCACTAATGCTTAGAGACTTAAATGCTAATTGAACAATGACTAATGATAATCTGGCAATTTTATTTTGCTTTACATAGAACAAATGAAGGCTGTGAAAATAAATATATTAAACTTTAAAAAATAGAAAAATTCAGCGACCAGGTAAACAATGATTACGGCTTTTGTTCAATTTGCCACCAAACTTGTAACCTTATGCGGCAACAGTAAATAGTTTCATAGATAAATCATTATGCAGGTCAAAAATTCTTGAGAAAAATCGTACAAGTTTCTATGATTGTAATATACACTGTAAATGAAAAAAAAATTGATTTCATGATGGGAATATCTTATTAAAAAAATGTCAATAGATGTGATAATTAAGATAAGATAGTGTATTTGTCAAGAAAAGATTTGCATGTCCATATTTCTTGATATTCCATGCAGGTTGCATGGGGGACACACAGTTCCACTTCCGTATCCGCCAGTGCCCAGGGCGGCGCCAGATCCTGCAGGCTCACAACCAGTACAACCGGGACTGTCCTGTCTCATTGCAGGTAATAAAGAATTAACTCAATTTGTTTTTTATTCTGTTTCATGAGACACTTGATATGCTTTCTAAAAAGGCCTGGTAGGGGTAACATCACGAGGTTCAAATTAAGGATTCAGTGACAGGACCAATATAGGTTTTAACCTATTAAGATGTAAAATCCTGGCTTTAGATCAAGATTTGTATTCTGCAAGGGCTTGAGCAGCGTTTTCTTCTCTAGAGCACTGTTCTTTATACAGTTGAGTTGGGTGAATTCTAAATTGAAATTTGGTGCAGTTCCTATGATTAACAAGCTAAAGCCATTGTTGACATCTGCACTGCACAAAACCAATGCTGTAACAGGCTATCTCAATGTAAGAAATACTTTTGAAATCAGTGATCCAACTGAAGAAATCCATCTCCTCAACAATGACTTTTCCCATGATGTGGTCGAGAATGGAAATCATGCCATTGGTTTTAGGAGCTGTCACTTTGCCAATTTATACCCTTTCAATCATTACTGACAATGTGATTCATTCTTTGCAGTGTGACAGTGCACACTATTATGGGTTCGTCTACTTCCGTCAGACCAAAGATAAATCAATCAGAAGAGGATACTTCCAAAAGGTACTTCTCAGATTCTTCTATGACTTTTTATCCTTTATGATAAATGATTCTGATGGAATATAGGTTATTAAATTTATACAAATTGGATTGAGTTAGAAGGTGAATTGAAATGTTCGTTGATTTTCTTCCAGTCAGTGGTTCTCATCAGTCGTCTCCCCTTCATTGCGCTCTTCAGTCAGCTCGTCAGTATTGTTGCACCTGAGTACTTCGATAACGGAGAACCTAGTCTGGAAGCAGGTCAGTTTTTAAATTGTCCTGAAAGCTTTTGTGCCCTTTTGATGTAAAGTTTGAAAAATCAACCACCCCTGCTGAAATTTGATAAACCTTATAGTGTATAGACACATAGTTGTCCAAAATCACACAAGCCAGATTGGCTTGCTGAGCTCTTCTCCATCAAGCCACATCTGAATATAAACTAGCGATTTGATGGCAAGCAGGGAGCTATTTGGAACACTGTATTGTTGACAACTGCTGGTGACTGTAAATTGGCTTCTGGGTTACACTGAATGATTCAACAAATATGAAAGCTTTAGGAAAGTTTACTTAATGTTGACTTGAAACATTGTTATATTTTGGATTACACTGTCTGCAACAGTTCAAATTCTTGTAGGGATTCGAACCCACACCCTCAGAGTCGGGAAACTCTGCAAGCTTTGATTGTATTAGCAGGTATCCAGCTTGCCCATTTTTCTTTCACATCCTGGTCCAACAAGCGATAGTTAAGCTATTGTTACATTCGGCACCCCTCTGCTTGATGATTGTTGACCTGTTGAAAAAGTCTGAACTGATTGACCAATCCAATTCCAGCCTGTCATGATATTGACCAATGGCCGATGCCAATTCCAGGAGACACTCTCAATCTGCCAATCATGGGCACAGTTATTCAGGTATGTCACATTTCATTTCCAATCTTGTTATTTTTTGGTTGTAAAAGATACTGGTTTCAAACTATTTTTGTAATTGTAGTTTTTTACTTTCACTCTCTGCTTTTTAAGTTCATTTTCATGTCATTTTAGATTTGGTAATGGACGTGTATGTATATGTATATATTCAGAGGCTATATCACATGCAGCTATTGTACAGTTTTGTATAACTATGTATTCGTATGAACATATTGGAAAAACTTGTATGAAAACTTTGGCGAAACCGCATTAGTGGTGGTTGGCCCTTTTGCAAGGGAAATAACTCGTGCGGTTCATCTAGAAGCTAACTAATTTGGTTTCGAATCCCTGCTGTAAAGTCCGATATCTATGATTCTAATTTGCCTATCTTTTCATAAAATATTACTAAGGAATTCCTTTTTGGTGTAAATAATTTTCATGATTATTTCCCATCAAGATAAGATTATCTCAAATGTGGTCCCCCTTCTTTCGCTCCTTATAGAGGCCGTAACGAGGGGGACCACATTTCTTACGAGACAGTTTTTGAAGCTTAATAACTTTAAACGTATTATGTAATGCCCTCACATTGTATTTGAGGATCAAGTACGACATTATTTAAATAAATAAGTACACTATGGGAACTATTCTACGAAGTAATGTGGATCCAAGTTATTTTTGGCCGACTGAGAGAAGGACGATCGTTTACACAGCCATAGCAACGAGCAGGGCTTTCTCATTGGTCAAAAGAAGGTCAGGTCAGGGATCATGGATCATCCGTGTACGTTCATTGGTTGATGCATTTGATACAAGGTCAGGACAAAGTTGCGATGGAGCGTGGTTTCCATCTACGATTGAGACTAGACAATAGTTCGCCCACATTTCAAATATGAAACAAAAACCATCAGAATCTGTTTCTACCAGTGTAAAAGAAAATGCAGTTCAGGACTTTTTAAAGTGTTGATGGAAACATCTCAATAAAATACAAAACCATGCTATCATGTTTTCTTAAGATTCAATTGATTTAATTGTTTTGTTCCCCTCAATATGAAAATAATTTTTTTTATATCTTAACATGTTAGAATCCACATTTTCTGTATCAAAATTATGATTTTATAGTTTTTAAAAATGTGGGCCCCCTAATTTTGTGGCATGTAGGTGACTGATAAAAGAGGGCCCACATTTAAGATATTAAACAAAACGCACTAGCTGTTTATAAATACCAGTGTTCCCCATTATATAAGAAAATGCAGTGAAGGATTTTTTTAATTGTTGATGGAAATATCTCAATTAAAAAAAAAAAGCAGGTAAGTTCTCAAATACCTTTCTTGTTTTCTTAAATTCAATTAATTTAACAGTTTTGTTCCCCTCAAAATCAAAAATAAAAATTTAAAATTCTCAACATTTTAGAATTCATATTTTCTCTATTTGCATCATGATTTGATGCTTTTTTAAAATGTGGTCCCCCTATTTTTGTTCTTTATAGTAGAATGACAAGAGGGACCACATTTGAAATATTACACAAAAACATCAAGATTACAGTGTTCCCCATTATATAAGAAAATGCAGTTAAGGATTTTTTAATTGTTGATGGAAATATCTCAATAAAATCAAGCAGGTAAGATTTCATCGAACTACCTAATCATTTAATATAAGTTCTCAAATTCCTTTCTTGTTTTCTTAAATTCAATTAATTTAACAGTTTTGTTCCCCTCAAAATCAAAAATAAAAATTAAAAATTCTCAACATTTTAGAATTCATATTTTCTCTATTGACATCATGATTTGATGCTTTTTTAAAATGTGGTCCCCCTATTTTTTTTCTTTATCTAGTAGAGTGACAAGAGGGACCACATTTGAAATATTACACAAAAACATCAAGATTAAAATCTGTTAATTAATATATATCAGTACATGATTTCATGGGTTTTTAAAATGTGGGCCCTCTTCGTTTGTCGCTTATAGGAGATTGACAACAGAGGGCCCACATTTGAAATATTACACTAAAACATAAATATTAGAATCTAATTCATACAAGCCTAGTCCAAAAGATGCAGATCTTCCTTATTAAATGTTGATGGGAAAATATTTATAACGACAGGAAGAATATGTTTAAATTAATTTAAAAAAATAAAACTTAAGGGCACCTGTTCATTAGTATTTCTCTGATACTAGTGTTGACCACGTTTGGACTTCCAGTTTAATATTAAAATTACATTTGTTTGATTTCTTGAAATGAGGCCCCCGGGGCTTGTCATCATTATAGTACAATGATATGCATATGAAGTCAGTGGGTCCACGTACACTACAGTCTTTTAATATGAAGCCGATATTCTTTGACAAACTAACAATTATCGGAACTAACCTGTTTATTTATTGATTTTCAAAAAAAAAAAATGCGTCAAAGCTTTGAGACAACATACCTCCCGACCACGCGAGCGCGAATACGTAAACAAACCGATAGCTCTGCATACTGGATTCGATTTTGGAGTTACTTCCCTTGAAAAACGGCAAACCACCACTAATGCGGTTTCGCCAAAACTTTTGATTGAAAGTTTATTTTCTTACCAACTTTTTTATGTAATTTTTGGCAGATAATCATTTTTATCTCGTCAGATGAATCATGTCCAATTGTATTGTTGCATCAACGACATGTAAAGCATCAAATGTTGTTGGAAAAGTGATGTGTGTATGTGTGCATGAAAGATCAATGTGACACATCATGTTTAAGCTTACTGCTAATAGAGAGTAAGTCAAATATGAATATATATACATATGTATATACGTCCTAGCATCATTTCACATTTATTTTTGTCAAATAATAAAGATTTTCTGTTAATGTAAACTCCATCATATGATTTTTTGTTGAATATGTTATGTTTGATAAGAGTTTGCAATCATTCTTTGTGCATTTTATTTTCATGTTTTTTCCTTTGCCAGTTCACATTGGTATTAGATATGTTTACATATCAATCAAATTTAAAGTCTAGTTATTAAACTGACAAAATTAGAAGTATTAAAAGTTTTGATAAAACTAATTTCATGATTATACCAATGTGAACATATAACATAACAATCTAGCTTGTCTCATGCAATCTGCAACATTCTCATTACTAATTCAAACCTTAAAATATGATGGATAGATCATGCCTTTTTATTCTCTAGCTTGCTTACCAAATATTCTCTCTGATACAAAATCTCAAGTGCTTATATATACATTTATTGCTTTATTTTAAATAAATCTAAGAATTAAACAACCCAACCTTATTGTAAAATATCTCCATCAGAATACAGTCGTTATTAATCAAATGAATGTTATGAAATTATGTATTATGTTAGTCTTAAAACTCTTAAAGAAACATGCACAATTGACATATTTATTGCTTAGAAAAATAACAGATTTAGTCCATTCTTTATGATGTCCAAACAGTTACGTGCCATACTTTACGTTGTTCTCTGATTTGATTGAAGCGCTCATATAATAAAAAATACTCACTGTTCATTGTACTTTACAACGATGTTAGTTCTGTATGGTATTAAAGTTTTCATAATGGTCACAGGAATTACAGTTTTTCTAAAAATAACTCAAGACCTGATTGGCTGACAGACCTATTTCTAATCAAATCCAAAAGTACCTTAAATATTCTTAGATTTGACTTGGGTAAGAAATAGAATAACCAACTCGAAGCTCGGAATTAGGGTTTATCTGTCCTTCGTGAATAACAATAACAATAATCTACTCAGGAATTCCTCGCATCTTATTGATTATTCTTATAATAATACTTGGTGCTCTGTGATGAGTCTCATGATTCAGTTCAGGTAGCCTATGGAAGTTCTCCATGTGAGAGATGTGTCCTACTAGATTCTAATAACAATGAAGAAAGTTACAATGTTGCAGATGTTTGACACAAGCCAGGTGGTTATGTTATGTATGGCGCTCTTGGTGTGTTTTGTTGGTGTTTATTGGTTGAGTGTATTCCCCAGGTTAGAGTTCCTTGTCGCTCAGATAAGGTCATAGGCCAGCCACAGCCTCGTATCCCCATCCCGGTGAGTCAAGGGAGATAACTCCCATTGGGTTCCCTTTTGTTTTGCCATCCATCCTGCAAAATTTTAGTTTGTCTGCTTGGAATTGCTAGTGATTGATAATGTTAACTTTTGAGACGGCTATTGACAGATTTGACTAACTTCAAACAAAAGTGCACCGATGGTGTTGGCCTTTATGTTTGTTTTCTAAGCATATACAATAATAGACTGGGCAGAACAACAGTGGATGTCTGACCTTTAGATCAATTGTCTTTGCATCTTCGATATTTTAATCATCTGCAATTCTTAGCCAAGTTGAACATATACCTAAATAACATTTGAATCCAATGATTGTTTACAATAACATTAAAAACATGCTTTTCACTGTTTTTTCAGTGCCTTGATTGTTTAAAAAATCAATTAATCAATAATAATTTTCTTCTCATAATATATACATGATAATGAACTTGATAGATGAAATTTTAGCTCATCAGGTTAACTGGATTGGCAAATGGTAACGGCCATCATCCTGCATCTTCTGTCCACCAAGGGTCGTCTGTAAATTTTCACATTTTCAACTTCTCTAGATGGGGGTTGTCAAACGTACTGAAAGTGTTTACATACTGACAGTTTGTGTACATACTTGACCCTTTTGATTATAATATAGATATTGGATTATAATATGAATATGGGTAAGTCCCAACTATACAAGAGACATAGACACACACAGACATTGCCTTCTAATTCAGCATATTAGTCTTATGAATTATGTATTTTAAGTATTGCAGTAACTGGTAAGCTGCAGAAACCATTGCTCTGTTTTCCTTTAAAGGTTTCTTTTGGATGAACTTATGCTTAAATTGACAGAAGAATTAAAGCAAATACTTTAAAAAAAATCCTAAATGAGAGATGTGGTAACAGATTCCCTTTAGAATATTACTTGATAAGTGCTTGAGTTCATTGCTTTGCATGAAGAACGGCATGCCATTTTATTTTTAATTATGATTAAAGTTTGAAAAATTTATGTCCCATTTCCGTTTCAGCACGACATCCCAGCACACACCATCCTGCCTTCTCTACACGAAGTAGATATTTACAGGTGAACTACTTATATCCTCTGAATTTTATATGTTCTTGCTTTCTTCACCTGCTGCCAAACCCAGTTCACACGATTCTACCCACTGAATTCATTACAGCAACGGATATGAATCTAACACTGACAAAGTAAAAGTTACTTGAATATCATGGAACCATAGCCAGATAGTTGAAGTAAAAAACAAGAAGTTTTACCATTGAATTGTTTCATAAATATCTCATCAAGCATATAAGGCCTATAGAGCCATTTTCTCCATCTTATTCTATTGAACAAGCATATACCAAACTGATTCAGCACTTAGGTGTCATACTTTTCTCAAAATATCTAATTTCACTTGAAGGAATAACTTGCGCAGGTTTATCAATGATTGAGTGCCTATAATTTCATACGTTCAGTTATTCTTATATCAAGCATCAAGTCATTAATTGACACAAAAGGAAAAAATGTGAAAAATTAGCCAAACACATATATATATCAGAGTTATCTTCTTTTGTAAAGATAATTGAATAAATCTGAGATTTTCGAAAATTTTGAATTTTTTGGCCTTGAAAACATGTCAATGCTTATTCATGCCTTCAGGAATTGCAAATAAGAAACTATACATCTGTAAGTGTTGTTGAAGGAAGTGATGCCATATCACTATCTATCTAGCTTTATCACTTTTAACGCTCCATAATAAGACATCACAAACTGGGCAAAAATAGTTTCTAATAGTATCTAAGGTAAAGCAAGATGTTCACTTGTTTAAGTATGATACATACAACATTATGATATTATGTTTCTCTATGTAGGTCATAAATGATAAAGTTTTTGGTTTGTTTCAGTGCGTTTCAGTCTATTCTACCTCACATCCAGTTACTATGGGAACTTGTACTTATAGGAGAGGTGAGAATTTTTTTTCTAACTATGCTCTTTGTCAAGTTATCATTTTGTCATGATGACATGACATAAACCTGTTTCTCCTATTCTTTTTGAAGAGTTAGGTCAAGTCATAAAACCCTAACCTAACCTCGTATTTGAATGTTAGCACCTTTCGGGCTTCTGGCAGATTCTCCTTGAGGCAACAACTTTGCAACAAACTATCTGAAACATTTCAGCCAATGAAAACAATTCTTGCATTGAAGGCTTGGTTGTTGTCATCGACTTACATCGACAGCTTACTTTACTTGCATCCGATTATGATTCTCCACTTCTAGAGATGCTCAGAGGTTAGGTCAACATTTCATTCCTTGAGGTACCTCTGTGGGAAAAGAATGGTTTCTTTTATCAAGTTGTCTTCTAGCTGAGGGGGCAGTAATATATAATTTTGCAATTTATGTCTGTCTAATGAATTCAACAACTTTTGAAATAAATACATTAACTTTGAGGAAATTGCATACCATATATAACTTTTGTGACTTTATATCGCCACTAAGCGACCATCATTCTAACACTCGGCCATCTCTCAACATGATATGTCATCTGCACTCATATAATATCATCTCTCTTGTCATGAATATTTCTCAAATATCCTTCTCTGTACAGTGAATAGGGATGATAACCTATCGGTTAGTACATCCACATTTAATCATGCGTTTAAGCCAAACATATTCTTCTTTCAGCCTATTGTAGTAATGGCGGCATCACCATCAGTAACTAGCAGCTGTGTTCAAGCTTTGATAAAGTAAGTATACTTGTAGTGGTGAGTTAGCCTCTTCTCATTTCTAATATCAATGCCATATCTTGTTCTAAAATTTTAAGGCTCAGCATTTGTCTGTATATCTGGCATTTCCTGTCATTGCTGTTCAGGAGTTTAAAACTTTCATCAAAGAATAATCGCATCCTGCGAGCTTCATTGCTGTATGGATATACTGATGGTCACGACTCTCATTTCTTCCTCTTTTTTTGTTACATTTACTGAACTATGGCCTGTACAATAGCTCTACTTGTGTCAATGATGTATGTAAGGGTCATAGAATCAATCTGAACTTTAAGACTGTGAATGTATCTACTGGATACTCAAGCTAAAAGGATTAATTAGAACTGCGATTTATATCAATGTTTTTAATGGAGATTGCAGATGATAGAATACATGAAGTAAAATAACATAGAAAAATAAAAACAAACAAATTTTTAATAACTGATATTGTTTATCTATTGTTATGATATTAAATATGGTATCTGTTCCAAAGAATGAATCTTGAGTGTCTTACATGATTGGGGCCATCATACTGATCAGTGACCAAGTTTCTAACTAACCTAGTACCTGAGTGTTAAAGATATCTAACATTCCTAAACTTTCTGACTGGTTATCTCATCCTTTGCATCTGTTGCAGTCTTATAGCTCCTCTGAGATATTGCTCAGACTTCCGACCCTACTTCACAATCCATGACAGTGAGTTCAAGGAGTACACTACCAAGGTGCAGGCACCGTAAGTAGCACCAACTATTGACTACAATAGATGAACACTTCCTTATGTCTAAAACATTGGTATAAAAAATCAACCCCAAGGCCTAGCTTATGATGGCAAATATTTGAGTTTGTGCAAATACATTCTATGATATTCCTACATGTATAACTACATTACAAACTGAGAATTGCTGTTTTCATAAGAAATCCGTACCCCTGTATATCTTGACTACCTGTAGACAGGACAGGCAAACATACATTTCATTAATTTATTTGTAAGAACTTAAAAAATTCTGATAATGATTTTGAGGCAAATTATCTAAATTTTGGCGAAACAATATAACCTCCCTTCTTTTATCAACAAAATACTGGGTTCAATAATCATTACTAATAGGAGGGGTTTTCTTGATGATCACTAATTATAATTTGTGGGTTTAGCTGATAATGGTGATAGAATCAAGTGATTGGAAAAAATGTCAGATGCAGCAATATTTCTTGACAGTCTGATTAAAATCGACCGTGTTCTGAGGAATACAAGTTTTACAATTTTAACTCTAGAGAGATTCGAATGTACTCTATCAGGGGCTGCCCTCTCCATAACGGTCGGAAAGCCATCCTCCTTGTTCGCACATTCTGACGCACTCAATCACAATGACAGCGGCAAAAGCTTTCAGTATCAGGACCCAGGGGCAAGTAACTTCTGTTTACCATTTGTTAACCTTTATCACCGCTACCGTTATTTTAAAAGGGATGATGTGATTGGTCTGCTAATGACAAGGTTTTGTCTGCGCTAAATTGGTGTAGGAATGTGTGAACAAGGAGGATGTTTTCAGACCATTGCGAAGAGGAAAGCGCCTGATAGTAATCAATATTTAAAAACTTTTATTCCTCAGAACACGGTCCGTTTTAATCAGACTGTATTTCTTCATTATCGAAGTTTCATAATGAAATGAGTTTGGTAAGTAACAAAATATAACTTAGCAGAGAAAAGCATCTTATCAACACCAGGCAACACTCAACTCTGGTTTTCTCTGTGGCCAAGTTAAAAATGTCTGTCAGTGTATGAACCGGTGTCCAAGGGAACTCCTGTAGCTGACTGGTTGATACTCTGCCCGAAAGATCTTCAATAACAACCTCTCTGCACTAACCCACTTGTGTTACAGTCCTTCTGTCATCTTGGGGGTCACAAATCCTTTCTTTGCTAAAACTCTCCAGCACTGGCCTCACATCATCAGGATCGGAGAAATGGGGGGTATAGGTAAGGCTGTGCTCATACATATGCTTTGCTTCACTCGTTTATATTATGATAATTAGAGGTGTGGCGATGCAGGCATTTCACCATTTGATACTTATATATAGGTGTGGCGATGCAGGCATTTCACCATTTGATACTTATACTCATATATATATCATAACAAATCATTGCATGTCAGATCACTCAATTTCTAAAGTTCGAGAAACATAAAAAATTACTGTTTGATGAAAGTAAATTTATTTTTAAGCCAAATAAACAATTTTAAAGTCAATGAAATGTATTATGATACATTTATATACATCACAAAAGGTATAGCATCAGATTAAGTGTCATAAATCTCGATATATTGTCACACATCTAATGATCATGTGTTGAGGAGTATATATATAGAAGTGATGATGTAGATCTTTGTTTATGACCTGGTATGTAGCTCATGTTGTAGTGTCCCCTTATCACTATCAAGGTAGCTCAAATAGTAGAGTGTCTCCTCATCACTCGGCAGACCGTTGTTTCTTTCCAAGTTGCCAGATATTAATGGATTTAAAGCATAGAGTTTGCTTGACACTCTGTTATAGGGAAAACACTTTAACTAGTGCCAGTATGAGGCTACAAGGTGCTAAAGGCACTGAAAGAAATTTTATGGAATTTGTTTGTGAACTTAAGACCATAAAGAGTATTGATACTATCATTATGACACGGTCTTCTGAATATTAGTACTTCCAGAGGAAAAGTAAAGTTTGTACTAATATTTAGACAGTGTCATGAACATTGTCTGACAATGACTTATAAACAATGTCCTTTTTAATACAATTTAGATGCAAAATGTATTCTTTATTTCAACCCTGGGCTGGTCTCTTTAGGATGGAACATCATGGAGGGGGTGATGTCATAACAAGTGATAATAAACCCATGGCCATTTAGGGAAAAATAAAAACCACAAAGATTACATTTGTATGTAATAAGATAAATTATGACCCCCTACCGTTATCTAAGAATAAAAGATATTTTGAGGTGAAATGGGCAATGAGAGTGAGAGAAATATCTTCACTTTTCTATGTCAAGATTTATCTCTAATTTGAACCAACAAATTTCATGAAAATTTAACTTTGTATCAAGCCTAAATATCAATTGAATCAAGACATTACAAGCTGCATTACCAGGCAAAATGAGTAAAGATAAAGATGATCAAACAAAATTAAGCAACATCCTTTAGATTTTTTAAGCTTTGAAGCAGTCAAACAGAAATCTAAAGCCAAAAGAAAAAAAAGAAAACAAAAGAAATTGGCCAACCATGATCAAATCATCATTTCCCTTCGACTGTCTCAGTGGTTAGATGTATCATAAAAGATAAAGCTTTGGCATGTTGAAATCAAGGTTTGCAAGTGGGCAAAGCTGTTTATGTTAAGGAGGGAATATTTTGATTGATTTTGATGTGGTGATGTGATTTCGCCTGTTGACAATCACGAATTACAAACAGAGGAAAAATGCTAAATGGATTTTAATTCAATTTTTGAACAGGTAGTTCACCGAAGACATTCAACAAATTAAAGAAAGCAAGCACGCTGAAGACCTTGGACTCAAAGCCAGGTGGGATAGTGTTACTCATTTATGGATTTCACTTTGAGATTTGCTAACAGCATGATGAGTAGCATGAAAAATTAAATGTAATTGTTTGGTGTTAACTGTCCTTGTTCCTAAACCTATGCTTTCTACAGGATATACAAGCATTGGATATTAAATTCACTCAACTGTTTGCAAAAGTTTCATTTCTTAACATGATTCTTTGTGTCAAAACAGTACCATGCCAGAATTTAACTTCATATTGAATTGTCATTTCGTAGCTAAAAATCCTTAACAATTTGCCATTTCTCAATTCAATATGTCAAAATTAAGTTAAAGAGTTTAAATTTACATACTTACAAAGTAAAAACACATAGATCTATTGAAATGTTACTCTATGTGAAGAAAATGTCACTCAGAGGTTGATGTGTTGCAGGTGTATACACACGGTTCAAGGCTTTCCTCAGCAAGGACAAGGCAATACTCAAACGTCTCATGAAGGTATGTCAAGTAATATAAGGTTTGTCTTTTTTCAATCATATTTTTCTTTCTAATCTGCTTTATTTATATATCTTACATTTATTTATGAAAAATGATTTATATGACCAACAAATTATCCTTGAAAACAAAACAGTCAAAATTGCATCAGTTTTTCCTTGTCTTCATAAACACAATGTCGCAGGTTAGTTAGGTGATAGTTATAGTCTATTTCAATATACTATTGTGAGAGCTACAAACTATTTTAAACCCCTTTTGTGAAAGTTTTTGATCAAAACATTAACATATATATATATTCAAAAGATTTAAAACAGTTTTATAGAAATCATCATTCTTTCCCCACAGAGGTAGCACCGTCATAAATTCCCATACAACCTCTGTCTTAATACGAAGGTTTCTTATGCTTCAGGCTGTTCCCCCTACCGGCACAATATTGCTACATAAACTACCTGGCATTATTTCAGCCAATGAAAACCCTGAAGGCATGAATGACATATTTGTTGTCACATAGGTCTATGCAAAGATGCAGTTGCAAAATGATGCGTATTTGTTCAGTGAAGAGGACCTATAGTGCAAGATGCATATTGGAATAAGGTTTAGCTTTTTAAAAGCAACTAACTTTGATTGCATCCAATCAGCGTACTACATTTCGTGCCCGAGAAACCTTCGTATTAAGACAGAGGTTGTATAGGAATTTAAAATGGAGCTGCCTCTATTGGGAAAGAATGAGAAATCATCTGATTGATGTCGAAGAGTAGGCAATTTTTCCCTGTATTAACTAGAATCATTGACTCTAAAACATTCATCATAGATTAATTATTTTATTTTTTATTAGAAATGGAATATATTTTTATAAACTTTCTTGAAATACATGTCATTATAAAGAACTTCTAATACTGGAAACACTGTACTATTTACCTTATTATCCCCCACCCAACATAGTTGGCGGGGGATATTGAAATGGTCTCCGTCTGTCCGTTCGTCCGTCCGTCCGTCCGTCCCGATAATGTTTCTGGAGCACAACTCCAAAACGGTTAGACCTAGCTCGACGAAACTTGGTATGTGCAACGGGCATCATGCGGAGATGTGCCTTTTGGGTTTTCAACTTCTTTGCATTTTTATTTTTACTTGTTTCCATGGAAACGTAACATAGGATTTCTTAAAGGTTGTTTGTAGAAAAACAACATGATTACTGTGCAATATTCCACAACTAGTATCCTTAACTACCCTTTCCCTTTGGCGGGGGATATAGCTGACTCTGTCTGCTTGTTAACCATGCATTGATTTTCTCTTCATGTTTTCTTATGATAGAGCACTATTGCCAAGCTGACTATTGTTTTGCATCAATGATTTAATGTTGTTACATTCCTTGCATGCTCTTACCCTGTAATTTGAGATGATATTATTTAATTTCATCTTTTCTTAGCTTTTCCTCTCTACAACTGCAGATAAACTAAACAGATATGTACAGTAAATTGTTTGGTACCCCATTCATTTTGTAAGTGATGCAATGAATTCTGTTTTACAGGGTAACCAATTACATCGGCCAGTGGAGGCACAGAATGCAATACTGAGAAGACACTACTTGGAGCTCACACAGAGCTTTATGATTCCATTGGTATGTGTCGTTGTATTGTCCTTAGAATATTGATAATAACAGATTTTTATGAATGTTTTGTCTGTCTTGTACTTCCAACCCCTGATTTATAGATCATGGTCTGTCAAGTCAAAGTCAATCAAATAAGTTACAAATTATCTTAAGTATGGTACAATCTCATGAAATATCTGTAAAAAATAAGCACAAAAATTAAAAGAAAAATGAACTTTGTATGTGCTTCAACTATTTTCTTAAAGTTTACACATAAATCTTCTTATGTCAATTGTGTGATATAAGTTGTATCATCTATCCACAGGAGCGATACATGGCCAGCTTAATGCCTCTACAGAGGAACATCTCACCGCATAAGGTAACCTCCAAAAGATTTCTAGATTACTAGAATTTTGTTAAAAAATATCTTTATCAAACTAAAGCCTACCTTTGATTTTCTTCTCCTAATTAAACCTAAATTCAGGTCAAAGTGCAAAGAAAAATTACTTATTTTGGTCAACTTTCAGGCTCCCCCACACCTGCGACCCTTTGACCCCGAAGAGTTCCTAAAGACGGTGGAATCGTCTGGTCCTCAGCTGACGTCCGGAACCAAGGGAGATTGGGAGGGGCTATACAAGTAAGGGAGTTAACTCTTGTTCCAACTCATAGCCAGAGAATTTGTGGTTGTGACGTTACAGACAAAACATTTAGTTCTTACTGTGTTTAACAATGAAGAAAAATTTGAAAATTACGAATGAATGATAATAAAATTTGTATCTAAGTATCTTTGATAAGTCTTCTGATCCATGTTAATTTCTGTCGCTGCCAGATTATATATTTAGGTCACACAGTTTCAAATTTCTTGCAAATGTCCAGCTTATTTATCTATCTTATTACTCCAAAACCATTGCAAACATAAAGCTATGTTTAGGTTTATCTAAAATCAAGAAGGTCCGTAGGTAGTTTTTCCTTTTAAAAGTTGAGACTGTTATTGAAACATCCCTTCTTCCAAATTTGCAGAAGATTTTTCCGCTCACCAAATTTTGATGGCTGGTACCAGGAGAGACAGCAGGAAGTGAACAAGAAGCTGCAGATTCTGCACATGGACGTCCTCTGTAGCGCGGTCAGTTCTCCTCACCTTGTGCTTGCTCCTACACAGGACAAGTGCTTTTTAATTTCTTTTGGGGCCCGGCTGCAAAATTGGCCATTAAAGGCACTATAGCATGCTTTTTGCGAATCAGATTGGCTGTTTGAAGGCATATGAAGATAAAGGCATTCACTCAAGCGTTACAATTGACCTGCAATCAAAACAAGAAATTGAACGTAAGACAGACCCTGTCAGTTTAGAGATTTAAACAATCTATGGTCAGTGGTCCCACACAAACAGAAAATTTGCCAACCTAATCATGTGTGGAACTTTTGAAGATTTTAAACTGATAACAAGGATGAAATAAAGTTTATTGAAATAATCTTGTAAGTTAACTGATTTAATAACATAGTATTGCATTGTTATTTTGCATTTTTGAAAGATCTGCCAAGATTTTATAAGGGGAAGTTGTATCAAACCGAAAGCCAACTACCTCTGAGGAATAGAAATTATTGTGTGTTCATTATCCAAATTAGCAAGTTTTTCAGAGCATATTTTACATAGGTATATTTCTTGCAGAATCTGGTTGACTGGATTTCAGACAAGGAGGAAGTCGAAGTTGTGGATCTCATCCTCCGACTTCGGGAAAAGATTGTAAGTGTGAGAAGATACCAAAAATGACATATGTTAATGAATGACTTCTTTTGAGATTGAGTTATATAGTTGAAAATAAATTTGACTATACTTGTCTGGTATTGATGATTATTGGCTTACTGATATGGTTACCTTTTCTTGTCAGGCATTTGCGGGCAACAACCAGCCAATCGTAGCCAAGGACAGTGTACAGAAACTGCAAACTCATTTGGAGGCCATAATCTCATCTCTACCTGAAGACTTGCAAGTGGTCCTAAAGACATGACCTTCACCTTGATCATTCTTTACCTTGAATTCTAGGTCAGCTAGGGTCGTCGACTGTTTAAAACTGATTCTCAATACTTGACCTTCACCTTGAATTCAAGAGTCATCTTCCCGAGGATTGAGATGTGACCTTCACCTTTGATCTCCAAGGTCGTCATATTCCATGCAACCAAAAAACCTCTGTGACGCCTAAGATCAGTTTCAGTCAAAGTGCAGGCAACTGTTATGTAACTGAACCTGTTGTCCCTGACATCTCAAGGTTGTAAGCCACGATTCATCAGATAGATGTAGTTCTCAACGTACATCAGTATGAATTTGCCTTGGTGATGAAACCTTTGCTGTGCCTACCCAACAGATACTTGTAATGTGACAACTGTGTCAGTCTACATAGATAATGATACTAGTGTTGAGACATTTTAGGCATGGTAGTCAAGCAGTCTACTGTTTCATGGAAAAGTCTTCAGTCATGGATAAAGATCCCAGTTTTAAGGTGTTATTTTACAAGTGCGACGACAATAATTTTTCTGGACAACTATAGTGTGACAACTATCTATTGTGTGGGTGGATACTACTTGAGTGATGTTTCAAGACTGACTACAAAACAAGTATCAATTGTCCAGCTGGATACTCCTGGTGACAAAACTCTTATCTAGAAACTATCAGAAGGACAACTATTTATTGTGTAACTCATTACTAACTGTCTTGGATACTAAAAAGTGTCTATGATGTATCTGGAGACTACCAGGGTGACAGTGTCATTAACTAGATGCTACCGGCAGGACAACCATCTATTATGTCCATTTACTACCTGTGTGAAACTAGTGTGACGAAGATTCTAATCAATTTTTTATCATTGACAGATTATTTATCATGTTTGTGTTGTTATTTTTTAAATGAACTTTTTAGCAACAGATTTTAGTGTTTTGATTTTGGAAATGGTAGTTTCATTTGAAATGGATTGTTTCACTTTTACAAAAGATTTAAACATGGAATTTTGAATTCATTAGATATCAAGAGTGAAACCAAATTGATTTTCCAAAACGTTTGACCCAGTTAGTTAGATTTTAAGAATTTTATATACAAAGGTGGTATGGGTGAGATGATATTGATATTCCAAATGCATTTATTCATCGCAAAATCTGTTCCAATGACACAATTTAACTATTAGATTTAATTTAAAAATGACAACTTTTGGAAATTATTCACATGCAAATGATAACTAATACCTGTTTTTAAAGGATCTGTGAAATTAAGGATATTGATATACTACTTGACAAGATACGAGTGTTACTGAATTAATATTGTTGTTCATAAGAGCCCCAATCAGTATTCTCTTTATTCTTCAAGCTAAAGATATCAAATATGCTATTTATCAATGGCGTTTGGATTAAATAGTTTTTTGTCCTCTCTATATCTTTCTTGAATCCTCCATCTTAACTTAATGAGGATGTACTTGATGTTCCCCCTTGACATTTGATTCTGGTAAATATTTTTTAATCATAGCTGACAAGTTTCTAGTTATGTAAATATTATATCCATTTATGGGTATCTTAACAATGATTTGGGCGACTTGAAAGACATCTTTCTATTGTTCTATGTTGGTCACAACGAAATTTTTAAGTTATGGATTAGCTGGAGAAGCACCATAGGTTATCATGTGTATACAAAACATTATGACATTTACATCTTTGCAAAGTTTATAGAAATTATTACTGATAACACTTGTATCATAAGCAACCGACATGTTCAAGTTCCTCAAATCAATAGAAGCTATTTATTAGGCTACTGTCACCAGATTTGATACTTGAATTACAATTGGATTGATGACAAGAATCTGCACTTGAACATGTTGTGTCTTTTCAAGTGTAGTCGACTGATAGATCTTTAGAAAGAAAATGTCAATAGAACGATGCCAAACCCTATTTTGTAGTACTGTTGAGACTGAACATGATTTATGTAATATTTGCATTTCATATCTTCGTAATTAAGGAATGCAATGTCAACTGAATATCATATGAAGAAAAACTTTATTAAATTTATCGCAAATCTTTATCATCACAACATTACATATTTCTATTTCTCTTGACCTCCCCCCCTCCAAAAAACTGAAAATAGAAATAATGTTTTGTAATAAGATGAATATATGCATATATGCATAGGTGAATGAAAATTAAAAAACACTAGTGTTTGTCTGTATAAGATTTGACATAATTCAAAGTCTAAATCCTTTCCACATTGAAACAACAGAGATTCGTATATATACATGAATGTATGTTTGTGTATGTACACAAAAAGTGCAATGTTCACAGTATTTTGTCATCTGAGTGATTTTGTCATGATCGTGATAGTCATAATATTCATAATAATCATCAGGTGTGTTTGAAGTGTGAGAGGAGATTCAAATATATTTTGTAGGTCACATGTTGAATGATGTTCGGTTTTTTCTTTGACTTATCATTCAAATTAGAAATATTTGACATATAAGATAAAAGTTTAAGGCAACATTCTTTAGCACAGACCCAAACTCTTTAAACATTTTTCCAATTTATGACTACTCTTATCCAAATATTTGTATAACGTCTGAAGACGTTAGTGCTTTTCATTTTTGCTCACTTTCCACACTGCTATTACTTTTTTTTTTACTCAATTACTAAATTAATTAATTGATGCTTTAAGCTTTGAAACTAGTGCTCATATAAGCAATTGCAAACTGTGCTTGATCAATGTTTTTAAAGTTGTGCCTTGTTAGTTTTTTATTATATTTATTATATTATTATGATCACAAATTCTTCATGAACTTAATTTTTATTGATACATTTGATAATTGGAATTTTCTACACCAACCTTTGTCTTAAATATAAATAATGCAACATGTAACTGTTTAAAGATATGTTTGATGCAGGGATGCAGATTCAAAATTTTGCCAGTCGGACATTTGATTTAGAAGTCGACCTTTGATGTCCATGCCACATGTGCTGAGATGATGCTGATCTTAGTTTATTAGTGATTTATGTGACAGGATATATATTTAGATTTACATTGATACAAATGAGTTCAAGATTGATTTTTATCAACTTGTATTCTTAACCTGCTTGTATTTCGTTTAGTTCTTTTATGGAATATTTTTAAAAATACCTTATAAGAACTACATTTGGGTATAAGAAAATTAAATGTTGACATCAATTTTGGTCAATCATTTAAGTAAATTTGTTTACATTTTTGTCTATCAATGAAAGAGCAAGGGGGTAATATTGACTAATAAATATAAATGAATATATATTATGTACATGTATGTTTTTTGTTGGTGTCTAACTATTCATTAAACATGTGTCTTAATGTAATTTCCTTTCAGCTTTAAGATGCCTACATGTCATACATTGTATTTTCCACAGAGTGTAAAACCTTGCACTTATATTTTGATAAGATATCTATATTTTCTTTGCTTGTACAAAAGTGTTATTTTTTGGTCTCTCGATCTTAACATATTATAGATTTAATGCTGCTTCAGATGTGGACACATGCAGGCATTAAACATAATCCTGAGCCATTCAGAACAGCTTTCTCTTCTATCTGGTCTTTGAATACATTTTTATTTAGAGGTTTTTGTTAGAATTTGATGTTCAACACTTGTCAAAGTTCAACCTTTTTTAATCATTTGTTATAACATCTTTATGGTATGTGTATGACTTAATCTCAATCCCTTGACTGACTAGTGCTCTTGTTCATTGTACTGAGATACTATGTGGCATGCAATAAAAAAAACCCAACCCCACTTTAAAAATTCCTCAACTGGTGTTATATCAGAAATGTTAAAAAATATATGAAATACTATATTTTATTACACACGTGTTCTGAATATCTTTATGAGATAATTTTTGTTATTTGAAACAAGTGTTGTGTAACCAGTTGAAAGTTATTCAACGAATGTTGTGTAACCAAAACAGGTTATTCAACGATAGTGACGTCATAATGCCGAACTACTTTAACAATCGAGCGAGTACAAGTGATCTTTCCGTTGCCACCTCAATATTTCAGATTAACATCACACCTATATTCAAGCAGTTATCAGCAACAAAATACAACCAAACATCACATTAAATTTGTGAATAATAAAATATTGACATAGGTTCTTTTTTGAAAAAGTATTATTTGTGTTGAAAGTAATTCTTAAGTGTTAATTTCGTCGATGAGGCAGTCGCGGCAGAGTTATCTCCCTTTAGCGCTTTGTTTACATCCTGAACGTAGAGTGCATGAACAACTACAGTACGCTGTCGATGAACCGCCACAATGACTTGAGTCATATTTTAAGTCACCAATCTACTTTCCGTTCTCTCGCACTCGCCGAATCATGTCAAAATGAGAGTAGTCTCCCTTCCAACTCTGTTGTCAACCTCGTTGTCCTGAGCAATCAGAAAACCAGTTACGTACAGGAGTACCGAGCTCTTGCAGTACATCGTCTCAGCCCCAATATATGGTGGTCCCCCAAGAAATGGTAACTTCTTTGGACCAGAAAACAAGAAAATGAGACTTGATGACCAGTTATATCTTGTCTCTAGTTTGACAGACTCGGTGTTACTTTGTTCAAAGCGAGCTGCCGTTGTTCATCTTTCGTTAGCAGTGACACGTCACATTTAGCGATGACGCGTCAAGTGTTCAGTGACGGAGAATGGTTGCGTTTTGATCTGTCAAGTGGTTTGCCGGTGACTGTTTATCAAATCTTCGTACGTTAAACCATATGAAAAAATATAAACTCATATTTCTGTTACGTATGGCCCTTTGATTCTTTTACAACTATAACGTGGCCTGTGTTTCAGACAAAAGAGGCAGTGTATTATTGAGCACAATGTATTCATGCGCGCTAACGTCTTTCAGTGAACATTTTGAGGTCTTCCAAGAACAAGTTTCCTATTTTCCTGTGTGTAATAAATAGATCACAAAACTCGTGGGTATTGAATATGGAAAATATTCCAACTCAATATTTTTAAACATTTCGATTTATTCACTCGCTTTCGCTCGTGAATAAATCAAAACGTTTAAAAATATCTCGTTGGAATATTTTCCATATTCAACACCCACTCGTTTTGTAATCTCTATGCCTACTTCCCAGATATCTCTGCCAAATACAAAGAATAAAAGAGTTATATATCAATAGATATTTATCAAAAGGATGATAAAGTACCAAGATCCATTTCGAATCTCGCCAGTAGAGAACTGTTCTACACGCAGTCAGGTGTGGGTGCAATGCTGCACTGAAATTCAGCACAGTACCACCCATGGTTCGCTAGTTCCAGCCGATGCTCGCAGGTTTCACCGCAATGCATAGCCACAATGGTGTTGCAGGCTTTCTCCCTGCAATAATACTAGCAGCCGCGATATAAGTGAAATAATCTTGAAAGCGGCGTTAAACACCAACTCACCTCACCTCACCTCACCAAGTTCCATATTTTCAAATGATTTTTCATTTTACTTCCATTTTGGTTTAACTGAGAAAAAGTTTTCGCTCGCTTTCGCTCGTGAATAAATCAAAACGTTTAAAAATATCTCGTTGGAATATTTTCCATATTCAACACCCACTCGTTTTGTAATCTCTATGCCTACTTCTGCAATGCATAGCCACAATGGTGTTGCAGGCTTTCTCCCTGCAATAATACTAGCAGCCGCGATATAAGTGAAATAATCTTGAAAGCGGCGTTAAACACCAACTCACCTCACCTCACCTCACCAAGTTCCATATTTTCAAATGATTTTTCATTTTACTTCCATTTTGGTTTAACTGAGAAAAAGTTTGTGTGAGAGAAGTCTTTAAATCTGTTGTTAGGGTCATTGTGGTATGGAAATCACTGTCCTATTAAGTGAGAATTTGTCAATTTTTCTTCAAGATCTCATGGATTTCATTTGTAATTAATTTTGTTAACAGTATGAGGAATGAAATAATTATATTATAATTAAAATTTAGAACAATTTTAACACAAGTTAAGAGTAACTTGAGCAGTATTATTGATTTTTATTAAATCCTTTTCTTTATTTGGACATGAATATTTATATGCATCACCATGTCCGATTTAAATGTATTTAAAAAATATTTATCCTATCAAAACTTGATTTGCATATCTCATTTCAGTGACTGAAAGTTGTAATAAGTGGTATATGATTAACAAGGAAATAAATTTCAAATGATAATTTTTCCTTTGTTATGAATGAAGTTTCATGTATTTGTGCAATGTTGGTTCAAGGGCATTCTTTCATAACTGTTGTTTGTTTCCACCTTCTATATTTGTTATTACTAATAAATTTTAGAGTGATGTTGCCATATTATGTAGAAAATTGAAAATTGTAAGAAAGTGTTTCTCGACCATTTTATCTGCTATGTACAATGTAAATCATAATGGAAACATATACTTAAAATAAACAAAGAATTAAAACTGTGTTTTATATTCATATATGAGTATACATCATTCAGTAGTGGTTAATGTCAACAAAATAGACCTGTGGTTTAAAGATAAATTTTATGTGTCCTGACTTTATTTATATATATATAATTTAATCCCTTGATGAGTCTGTTTAGGCCTGCTACTTTTGATTTATTTATGAGAGTGAGTGCTATTTTAATGACATTGTGTTGTTATATAATTTTAGAATTTTATCATGTGATTATATTTTTCATCTCTAATGTTGAGAACATTCTCTGCTTACAGAAGTACTCAAATAATAAAATCCTACCCTAGCCTATTTTCTAATGTGAGCACGTCTTGGCCTCCTGGTTGATTCCCCTATCAGCTAAAGATTGCTAAACGAACTATCTGCAAATTTGTAACTAATAAAAACAGGTCATATATGAAAAGCTTGCTGGCAACCGAGACCTGAGCCAAGGCCTATTTGCTATATGGCATGCTACCAAGAGGACTCAAATTGCAAGCTACAGAGGTGACAATTATCACTAAGGTACTTTGAATAATATCTCTTTGATTGCACAAATAACTTTGATTACATCCAATCAAGCTTCTCGATTTCTTCCCCTAGAAGTGTTCTTATTAGAACAGATGATCGTAGGATTTCTTTATAGAGGTCCCTCTGTGGGGAGAGAATGGGGTGAGAAATTTAATGTTAATTGTAATGTTCTAAAACCTTTTTGGAGTCGATTAAATTCCGGCATGACAACTATCATGACAAATAAATGTTTTAGGACAGGAATTATATATAAGTTTTTGATTTTATATTTTGCCATAAAGTCCTACATATGCATTTTTGTTAATCACTTTAATAACAAGTCAGTTGTTTGTATTTTAGTTTTGTGAGAATGAGTACGTTTGACAGTTATTGAATAAATGATTTCAAATATGAACAATGTCTTTCTCATTAATGGCAGTTAGTCCAGAAAGTGCACTCATTTATTTATTTAAAAGCATGGTTTGCCTTACAGGGTATGAATTATTATTAAAGATAGAACCAAGAGCCTTGACTGGGTTGCTAAGAATCAGACCCATTGTAAAAATTCCATAGTAACGTGACAAGCTCATCATGTGATCAATCTTGGAACCCAAAAGTTATGGCAAATACAATAAATGCTTCATATAAATTGCTACTTCTAAATGTAGACATATATTCTCCAGTTGATGTTCCTTGAGCAGAAAATTACAAATACAATTTTAAATTGCATATTAATTTATTTTATAGCTGATGTATTAGTCATGTGATCTTAAAAGTCTCTGAACTTGAAGTATCCATTAAATAAACAAGTTACAGGTTCCTCCAATCTCAAACGTGTCAGTGATGAACAATTATACATATCTTCGTGTGTTGAGTGAAGTTAAATGTTTCGTTTTTTATTGACTTACAAGGCAAATCCCTTCCCGATTAAAAGCTGCTACAGACAGGGACCATTATGAGTGTCCCTGTTATCTGACGATAAACTCTGAAATTCGGCTGCGCAGTCATCGCACATGAACTGAAGTTTGGATTATCCGACTAAGATCGCCAGGGAGCCAAGATTTTTTACACACATTTAAGAGGATAAATGATACATTTAGAATTCTGTGAAAAGTTGTGTACTTTGTCGCCACGTTAAGTAAGCCTATAAGATAAGATGTACCCACACCCCTAGAGCACCATTTTCCTCCTGTGCTAGATAGCGATAAACCGAGAGTCATTGCATCTATTTTAGGCCCTTTTCTCATGCACAAATTGACTTATATGAGTATATTTACATACTATGTAAATAAACATACATGTGTAATAGTATATATAATTTCTGTTCTTATGATGTTAAGCAATAAGGTGTATATGTCATTTACATACAGACATGTATTCATAATATAACCTAAAATTCATGAATAGATTCATTCTAGTGCCAGATTTTGCTATGTTAAGACTTCTTGGCTCTAAGAGAAGAGGTGATTTTCCCTATTCTTTTAGTACAGGCCTTGTCCTGGGACTTGTTCAAGAGAAGAAAATATGGTCAAAAGAGAGGACAAGGAATTGGTGGTGCTATATTGTGAAAGAAACTTTAGATAATGATCAATGAATGGGCAACTTCAGAATGAGCAAGACGACATTTGAATTGCTTTGTGAGGAACTTAAACCATCATTATCCAGGCAGGGTAAAGTGTGCGGGAAGCTCTTGAACTTGATCATAAAGTGGCAATAGCACTATATTGGATGGCATCAGCAGCTGAATATCGCACAATTGAAAACTTGTTTGGAGTTGGAACAACACAGTCTAGACTGCTGTCCACGACGTATGCCACGCAATAAGTGACACATTATTGATCAAGTATGTCAAGTTTCCTAAAGATGAAGCTTTGAGAAATGTCTTTCTTGCTCCATTCGTTTTATTTAAGCATCTAATTTCTTAGTTTCAAGAATGACCATTGTTGCTTCAAACTTACTGCTACTCTCCGAAATTCTGACATAACGGATCCCAACGCCATTTCAAGCCGAGTCTTTCTCTGCTTCTTCTCTGCCGACTTCTTCTTTCTCTTTCCTTTATCTTTCTCTTTTTCATCACTTTCATTTGTGGTTTCTCGTTCGATGCATCTCTGACTTGGGGCATTGATGTGTCATCATCTGGAAGTTGTGTCGAAGTTTGCTGAGGGTTGAACTCTATGCTCTCATTATCACGAGTATTATCATCATCAGTCTCAGGCACATGCAGATGATTTCCATCTTCATTGCCTGATTCTGCATCTGTTGAGTCATCAATTGCAAGTCGACGTTTGGATCCCAAACTCTCAAGCAATTTTACCGGTGAAGTAGCTGGCCGATGTTCGATGATTTCATTTAACTGATGATAAAATTTGCAGAGGTTTCTTCCTTTGCCGCTGGTGCTCTGCTTCTTTTTGCATGTGTGTGCATCCGCACCTTACACTGTACAGCATCTTTTTTGTGTCCCTGATTTTTCATTCTCTGGAAATCATTTGATAAATGGATCCACAATTTTTCTTGGGATCTTCAAGTTCATTTTCAACATTTTTTTCCTGCCAGGTTGCAAGCAAACATTCAGTGGATTCATTATTCCAAGCCAAGCCTCTACCCTCCTTTTTCGCTGACATTTTGAGTGAAACCAGACAACAGAATGAAACCAGACAGTCAAGTCATGTGACGACTGACCCTTTTAAGAGATGATGCAATCTCCCGATATATCTATTTATAGATAATATGCATTTGCACACAGGAGTAAAAGTAGATTCCATTCTCATGACACAATTTGCATAGCGTGTACAAATACGTATGTGTAAATTTACATTTACATGACCTCCCGAGGTTATGCAAATTTGCTCCCAGTGCAAAAATACTTGTGTGTAATTACGTTCTCATGACATTTTTACATACCCCAAATACATTTACATACCTAAGTAAATTTACTCACATATGTAAACCTGTGAATGAAAAAAGGCCCTTATACCCTATTCCAGTTGAATTGACTTTGAAAAGAACTTATCTTATCTAAAAATAGAAATATTTGATTGATGTTTCATCTTCCGAATTTTAAAAAGCACCTATCCTAGGTTCCTGTCACAGTGTGGATCCTCGTCTCTGTCAAGATCAGCATTGCACCGATGAAAAGCACGTGGACCGCATGTAATGCTCGTGCATTACAAAACACTTGGCCGACCTAAATTTACCAATACACTTTAAGGGCACAATAATTATTTCTAATGGCCCTAAAAGTGTCCAACAGAACAGATAACTGACATGCGTATAAAGGACATGTTTAACGCTGTCAACGAAGTGGCAGTCAAAACACAGAACATTCAGAACAAAATATGGATTTTATTACCAATGGCAGTTTATTTACCGACTGTCCTCTACGGAAATAACACCGGAAATTGGATCTTTCGCCTCTTTTCTTAAGTTACATTTTATGTCTATAAGCCAATATCATTACTATTCACGGCAGAAGTGGAATCATGAACATTTTTGGGCACTAAAACAATTGAAGGTAAGTTTTTTTTCTTCATCTTTGTTATAAAAGTTGCCATCATACACAAGCATATATACATGTATGTGTTTCATGTATGTGTTTCATGAAGTTTGAATGAATCAGCATGAGTACCATTTCCGGGTTTCGACACGGGCAAAATAATTTGTTGTCTGCAAGCCAAAAGCATAGGCTGAATATAGGTCTCATGTGAAAGCGACCCCTTGTTTTCGCGGGAAGAAATATATTACATTAGCAGCTTTAGCGTACACTATCTATGATGTCTCCCCCGAAGGGTCGCGAGACATACATTTTGGTTGAGTTCCCGTCCGCGTCCGCGTCCGTGTCGGCGTTGGCGTTCCCATTTGTTTCCGGAGCATAACTCTGCAATTACTTGACCAATCTTCACCAAATTTGGTATACATTCCTTCAATGTCATGTACATGTACATGTGCCTTTTGAGGGTTTCAGCTTCTTTTATATTTCATATTTTTTTGGTTTCCATGGCAACAGTTTGGACTGTTTCATTTTGAAGGGTAGGGTTAGTTTCCGGAGAACTCTGAAACTACACGACCTATCTTTACCAAATTTCGTATACACCCTTTTCAGACAGACAGACAGATAGACAGACAGAAAGACAGGTTTATTCAGTATTGAAAGCCCAGTGGCCCAAAATACAATTGCAGTTGCTACATGACAGACTTTGATCACGTGACATAGACAAAGGTTTCACTTGATATTTCAAAATGGACATCAATTGTTTTATAAAAATTGCGACAGATTTGATGACATCAGCATAATTTGAATTTAACAGATTATAAATCTGTTGATATGTTACATTAGCACAATTTAAATACTTCTTACGATAGGGCTGAAAATGCGTTACAAACTAACAATATATGAAATTCGTCTTCTGTTTGACCAGACGAACAATACAAACATGACAAATCATCTACTGTATTGTTATCTTTTCTAAACGACTGTATTTTAAAGGAGTGGAGTGAAATTCTAAATTTACAGAAATTTCTCAAAAGTGACTTATTATTGAGAAAGCTTATATACTTTTCCGGTCCGAACACTGATTTACAACGGGAATAATGACTTAGAAAATTGGATGAATTATTTGTTTCGGACCAATTCTGAATAAATATATCTCTTATTCGTTGCTTAAACATTGACAAAAATATTTGTCTATCACCGACGTCATGATTTAACCAGGCATAAGAAAATCCTCTTGAAAATAAGATATTTCTAACATCTGAAGCCCATGAATGCTTTCCACGATCATCTAATGATAACAATAGTTGATAGCCTTGGTGGGCGTTGCGATAATCAGGCATTCTAATAAGTTTGATCCAATATTTAATTACTCGCATTTGACTTTCAATATGCATGTAATAGCGACCTGTTTCACCAAGTATAGCTTTATTTGATGCAAATTTTCCGACTGTAAAAAACCTTTTGAAATTAGATGCTCCCCATATTTCCGAACCATATAATAAAATTGTTGCTATTTTGGTGTCAAAAAGTAGACAGGCAGAATCATAAGAAATAAAATTGTTAATCTCGAAGAGTTTAAAAATGGAAAACAGTGCCTTTTTGGCTTGTGCTGCAAGGGTTTTACATGCCGTGGACCAATTTAGTCCTAAATACTTGTAATACATAACAACATTCATATTTTTGCCACGGAATGACCATTTTTCCGTTTTCGCCACAATGACACCGTTTCTTGAATTGAATCATATGTAGTAAATACGTTGGGAGGGTTTAATATATAGAAGTAAAGGTTAATATAAATATTATAATACAATACGTCGAGATATGATGCTATAAGTATAAAATCAGAATATTTCCGCAACATCACAGTGCATATGTTCAACTTTAAATATTTCCGCTAATTTTGTCAAAATCGGCTATTTGTACCTGTTTAAGCTCGAATCTGGAGCCCAAACCAAAAATCTGAATGAAAATTTGTCATTTTATGAAAGTTTTGTTGGGAAATATGTAATTTTAAGAAAGTTATCGTGCTCGGTACAACAATATGCATATTTTCGACTTAGTCTTTTTCCGCGATTTTGGTCACAATCGGCTATTTGTAAGTGGTTAAGCTCGAATCTGGAGCCCAAACGAAAAATCCGACTGAAAATTTGTTTTGCTCAATCGATAGAACACATTGTGATGTACATTTGATGAAAGTTTGGTTTGGAAATATGCATTTTTAAGAAAGTTATCGTGCTCGGTACAACATAATGCATATTTTCGACTTAGTCTTTTTCCGCGATTTTGGTCAAAATCGGCTATTTGTAAGTGGTTAAGCTCGAATCTGGAGCCCAAACGAAAAATCCGACTGAAAATTTGTTTTGCTCAATCGATAGAACACATTGTGATGTACATTTGATGAAAGTTTGGTTTGGAAATATGCATTTTTAAGAAAGTTATCGTGCTCGTTACAACAATATGCATATTTTCGACTTAGTCTTTTTCCGCGATTTTGGTCAAAATCGGCTATTTGTAAGTGGTTAAGCTCGAATCTGGAGCCCAAACGAAAGATCCGACTGAAAATTTGTTTTGCTCAATCGATAGAACACATTGTGATATACATT
This sequence comes from Phorcus lineatus, assembly GCA_921293015.1. NCBI lineage: Eukaryota > Metazoa > Mollusca > Gastropoda > Trochida > Trochidae > Phorcus > Phorcus lineatus. Next base: position 41,980,414 of record OV121086.1, read on the forward strand.
TGATGAAAGTTTCGTTGAGAAGTATGCATTTTTAAGAAAGTTATCGTGCTCGGTACAACAATATGCATATTTTCGACTTAGTCTTTTTCCGCGATTTTGGTCAAAATCGTCTATTTGTAAGTGGTTAAGCTCGAATCTGGAGCCCAAACGAAAGATCGGACTGAAAATTTGTTTTGCTTAATCGATAGAACACATTGTGATGTACATTTGATGAAAGTTTCGTTGAGAAATATGCATTTTTAAGAAAGTTATCGTGCTCGGTACAACAATATGCATATTTTCGACTTAGTCTTTTTCCGCGATTTTGGTCAAAATCGGCTATTTGTAAGTGGTTAAGCTCGAATCTGGAGCCCAAACGAAAAATCCGACTGAAAATTTGTTTTGCTCAATCGATAGAACACATTGTGATGTACATTTGATGAAAGTTTGGTTTGGAAATATGCATTTTTAAGAAAGTTATCGTGCTCGGTACAACAATATGCATATTTTCGACTTAGTCTATTTCCGCGATTTTGATCAAAATCAGCTATTTGTAAGTGATTAAGCTCGAATCTGGAGCCCAAACGAAAGATCGGACTGAAAATTTGTTTTGCTTAATCGATAGAACACATTGTGATGTACATTTGATGAAAGTTTCGTTGAGAAATATGCATTTTTAAGAAAGTTATCGTGCTCGGTACAACAATATGCATATTTTCGACTTAGTCTTTTTCCGCGATTTTGGTCAAAATCGGCTATTTGTAAGTGGTTAAGCTCGAATCTGGAGCCCAAACGAAAAATCCGACTGAAAATTTGTTTTGCTCAATCGATAGAACACATTGTGATGTACATTTGATGAAAGTTTGGTTTTGAAATATGCATTTTTAAGAAAGTTATCGTGCTCGGTACAACAATATGCATATTTTCGACTTAGTCTTTTTCCGCGATTTTGATCAAAATCGGCTATTTGTAAGTGGTTAAGCTCGAATCTGGAGCCCAAACGAAAGATCCGACTGAAAATTTGTTTTGCTCAATCGATAGAACACATTGTGATGTACATTTGATGAAAGTTTGGTTTTGAAATATGCATTTTTAAGAAAGTTATCGTGCTCGGTACAACAATATGCATATTTTCGACTTAAGTCTTTTTCCGCGATTTTGGTCAAAATCGGCTATTTGTAAGTGGTTAAGCTCGAATCTGGAGCCCAAACGAAAAATCCGACTGAAAATTTGTTTTGCTCAATCGATAGAACACATTGTGATATACATTTGATGAAAGTTTCGTTGAGAAGTATGCATTTTTAAGAAAGTTATCGTGCTCGGTACAACAATATGCATATTTTCGACTTAGTCTTTTTCCGCGATTTTGGTCAAAATCGTCTATTTGTAAGTGGTTAAGCTCGAATCTGGAGCCCAAACGAAAGATCGGACTGAAAATTTGTTTTGCTTAATCGATAGAACACATTGTGATGTACATTTGATGAAAGTTTCGTTGAGAAATATGCATTTTTAAGAAAGTTATCGTGCTCGGTACAACAATATGCATATTTTCGACTTAGTCTTTTTCCGCGATTTTGATCAAAATCGGCTATTTGTAAGTGGTTAAGCTCGAATCTGGAGCCCAAACGAAAGATCCGACTGAAAATTTGTTTTGCTCAATCGATAGAACACATTGTGATGTACATTTGATGAAAGTTTGGTTTGGAAATATGCATTTTTAAGAAAGTTATCGTGCTCGGTACAACAATATGCATATTTTCGACTTAGTCTTTTTCCGCGATTTTGGTCAAAATCGGCTATTTGTAAGTGGTTAAGCTCGAATCTGGAGCCCAAACGAAAAATCCGACTGAAAATTTGTTTTGCTCAATCGATAGAACACATTGTGATATACATTTGATGAAAGTTTGGTTTTGAAATATGCATTTTTAAGAAAGTTATCGTGCTCGGTACAACAATATGCATATTTTCGACTTAGTCTTTTTCCGCGATTTTGATCAAAATCGGCTATTTGTAAGTGGTTAAGCTCGAATCTGGAGCCCAAACGAAAGATCCGACTGAAAATTTGTTTTGCTCAATCGATAGAACACATTGTGATGTACATTTGATGAAAGTTTGGTTTTGAAATATGCATTTTTAAGAAAGTTATCGTGCTCGGTACAAGAATATGCATATTTTCGACTTAGTCTTTTTCCGCGATTTTGGTCAAAATCGGCTATTTGTAAGTGGTTAAGCTCGAATCTGGAGCCCAAACGAAAGATCCGACTGAAAATTTGTTTTGCTCAATCGATAGAACACATTGTGATGTACATTTGATGAAAGTTTGGTTTTGAAATATGCATTTTTAAGAAAGTTATCGTGCTCGGTACAAGAATATGCATATTTTCGACTTAGTCTTTTTCCGCGATTTTGGTCAAAATCGGCTATTTGTAAGTGGTTAAGCTCGAATCTGGAGCCCAAACGAAAAATCCGACTGAAAATTTGTTTTGCTCAATCGATAGAACACATTGTGATATACATTTGATGAAAGTTTCGTTGAGAAGTATGCATTTTTAAGAAAGTTATCGTGCTCGGTACAACAATATGCATATTTTCGACTTAGTCTTTTTCCGCGATTTTGATCAAAATCGGCTATTTGTAAGTGGTTAAGCTCGAATCTGGAGCCCAAACGAAAGATCCGACTGAAAATTTGTTTTGCTCAATCGATAGAACACATTGTGATGTACATTTGATGAAAGTTTGGTTTTGAAATATGCATTTTTAAGAAAGTTATCGTGCTCGGTACAACAATATGCATATTTTCGACTTAGTCTTTTTCCGCGATTTTGGTCAAAATCGGCTATTTGTAAGTGATTAAGCTCGAATCTGGAGCCCAAACGAAAAATCCGACTGAAAATTTGTTTTGCTCAATCGATAGAACACATTGTGATATACATTTGATGAAAGTTTGGTTGAGAAGTATGCATTTTTAAGAAAGTTATCGTGCTCGGTACAACAATATGCATATTTTCGACTTAGTCTTTTTCCGCGATTTTGGTCAAAATCGTCTATTTGTAAGTGGTTAAGCTCGAATCTGGAGCCCAAACGAAAGATCGGACTGAAAATTTGTTTTGCTTAATCGATAGAACACATTGTGATGTACATTTGATGAAAGTTTCGTTGAGAAATATGCATTTTTAAGAAAGTTATCGTGCTCGGTACAACAATATGCATATTTTCGACTTAGTCTTTTTCCGCGATTTTGATCAAAATCGGCTATTTGTAAGTGGTTAAGCTCGAATCTGGAGCCCAAACGAAAGATCCGACTGAAAATTTGTTTTGCTCAATCGATAGAACACATTGTGATGTACATTTGATGAAAGTTTGGTTTTGAAATATGCATTTTTAAGAAAGTTATCGTGCTCGGTACAACAATATGCATATTTTCGACTTAGTCTTTTTCCGCGATTTTGGTCAAAATCGGCTATTTGTAAGTGGTTAAGCTCGAATCTGGAGCCCAAACGAAAAATCCGACTGAAAATTTGTTTTGCTCAATCGATAGAACACATTGTGATATACATTTGATGAAAGTTTGGTTTTGAAATATGCATTTTTAAGAAAGTTATCGTGCTCGGTACAACAATATGCATATTTTCGACTTAGTCTTTTTCCGCGATTTTGATCAAAATCGGCTATTTGTAAGTGGTTAAGCTCGAATCTGGAGCCCAAACGAAAGATCCGACTGAAAATTTGTTTTGCTCAATCGATAGAACACATTGTGATGTACATTTGATGAAAGTTTGGTTTTGAAATATGCATTTTTAAGAAAGTTATCGTGCTCGGTACAAGAATATGCATATTTTCGACTTAGTCTTTTTCCGCGATTTTGGTCAAAATCGGCTATTTGTAAGTGGTTAAGCTCGAATCTGGAGCCCAAACGAAAGATCCGACTGAAAATTTGTTTTGCTCAATCGATAGAACACATTGTGATGTACATTTGATGAAAGTTTGGTTTTGAAATATGCATTTTTAAGAAAGTTATCGTGCTCGGTACAACAATATGCATATTTTCGACTTAGTCTTTTTCCGCGATTTTGGTCAAAATCGGCTATTTGTAAGTGATTAAGCTCGAATCTGGAGCCCAAACGAAAAATCCGACTGAAAATTTGTTTTGCTCAATCGATAGAACACATTGTGATATACATTTGATGAAAGTTTCGTTGAGAAGTATGCATTTTTAAGAAAGTTATCGTGCTCGGTACAACAATATGCATATTTTCGACTTAGTCTTTTTCCGCGATTTTGATCAAAATCGGCTATTTGTAAGTGGTTAAGCTCGAATCTGGAGCCCAAACGAAAGATCCGACTGAAAATTTGTTTTGCTCAATCGATAGAACACATTGTGATGTACATTTGATGAAAGTTTGGTTTTGAAATATGCATTTTTAAGAAAGTTATCGTGCTCGGTACAACAATATGCATATTTTCGACTTAGTCTTTTTCCGCGATTTTGGTCAAAATCGGCTATTTGTAAGTGGTTAAGCTCGAATCTGGAGCCCAAACGAAAAATCCGACTGAAAATTTGTTTTGCTCAATCGATAGAACACATTGTGATATACATTTGATGAAAGTTTCGTTGAGAAGTATGCATTTTTAAGAAAGTTATCGTGCTCGGTACAACAATATGCATATTTTCGACTTAGTCTTTTTCCGCGATTTTGGTCAAAATCGGCTATTTGTAAGTGGTTAAGCTCGAATCTGGAGCCCAAACGAAAAATCCGACTGAAAATTTGTTTTGCTCAATCGATAGAACACATTGTGATATACATTTGATGAAAGTTTGGTTTTGAAATATGCATTTTTAAGAAAGTTATCGTGCTCGGTACAACAATATGCATATTTTCGACTTAGTCTTTTTCCGCGATTTTGACCAAAATCGGCTATTTGTAAGTGGTTAAGCTCGAATCTGGAGCCCAAACGAAAAATCCGACTGAAAATTTGTTTTGCTCAATCGATAGAACACATTGTGATATACATTTGATGAAAGTTTCGTTGAGAAGTATGCATTTTTAAGAAAGTTATCGTGCTCGGTACAACAATATGCATATTTTCGACTTAGTCTTTTTCCGCGATTTTGGTCAAAATCGTCTATTTGTAAGTGGTTAAGCTCGAATCTGGAGCCCAAACGAAAGATCGGACTGAAAATTTGTTTTGCTTAATCGATAGAACACATTGTGATGTACATTTGATGAAAGTTTCGTTGAGAAATATGCATTTTTAAGAAAGTTATCGTGCTCGGTACAACAATATGCATATTTTCGACTTAGTCTTTTTCCGCGATTTTGATCAAAATCGGCTATTTGTAAGTGGTTAAGCTCGAATCTGGAGCCCAAACGAAAGATCCGACTGAAAATTTGTTTTGCTTAATCGATAGAACACATTGTGATGTACATTTGATGAAAGTTTGGTTTTGAAATATGCATTTTTAAGAAAGTTATCGTGCTCGGTACAACAATATGCATATTTTCGACTTAGTCTTTTTCCGCGATTTTGGTCAAAATCGGCTATTTGTAAGTGGTTAAGCTCGAATCTGGAGCCCAAACGAAAAATCCGACTGAAAATTTGTTTTGCTCAATCGATAGAACACATTGTGATATACATTTGATGAAAGTTTCGTTGAGAAGTATGCATTTTTAAGAAAGTTATCGTGCTCGGTACAACAATATGCATATTTTCGACTTAGTCTTTTTCCGCGATTTTGGTCAAAATCGTCTATTTGTAAGTGGTTAAGCTCGAATCTGGAGCCCAAACGAAAGATCGGACTGAAAATTTGTTTTGCTTAATCGATAGAACACATTGTGATGTACATTTAATGAAAGTTTTGTTGAGAAATATGCATTTTTAAGAAAGTTATCGTGCTCGGTACAACAATATGCATATTTTCGACTTAGTCTTTTTCCGCGATTTTGATCAAAATCGGCTATTTGTAAGTGGTTAAGCTCGAATCTGGAGCCCAAACGAAAGATCCGACTGAAAATTTGTTTTGCTCAATCGATAGAACACATTGTGATGTACATTTGATGAAAGTTTCGTTGAGAAATATGCATTTTTAAGAAAGTTATCGTGCTCGGTACAACAATATGCATATTTTCGACTTAGTCTTTTTCCGCGATTTTGGTCAAAATCGGCTATTTGTAAGTGGTTAAGCTCGAATCTGGAGCCCAAACGAAAAATCCGACTGAAAATTTGTTTTGCTCAATCGATAGAACACATTGTGATGTACATTTGATGAAAGTTTCGTTGAGAAGTATGCATTTTTAAGAAAGTTATCGTGCTCGGTACAACAATATGCATATTTTCGACTTAGTCTTTTTCCGCGATTTTGGTCAAAATCGGCTATTTGTAAGTGGTTAAGCTCGAATCTGGAGCCCAAACGAAAAATCCGACTGAAAATTTGTTTTGCTCAATCGATAGAACACATTGTGATATACATTTGATGAAAGTTTGGTTTTGAAATATGCATTTTTAAGAAAGTTATCGTGCTCGGTACAACAATATGCATATTTTCGACTTAGTCTTTTTCCGCGATTTTGATCAAAATCGGCTATTTGTAAGTGGTTAAGCTCGAATCTGGAGCCCAAACGAAAGATCCGACTGAAAATTTGTTTTGCTCAATCGATAGAACACATTGTGATATACATTTGATGAAAGTTTCGTTGAGAAGTATGCATTTTTAAGAAAGTTATCGTGCTCGGTACAACAATATGCATATTTTCGACTTAGTCTTTTTCCGCGATTTTGGTCAAAATCGGCTATTTGTAAGTGGTTAAGCTCGAATCTGGAGCCCAAACGAAAGATCCGACTGAAAATTTGTTTTGCTCAATCGATAGAACACATTGTGATGTACATTTGATGAAAGTTTGGTTTTGAAATATGCATTTTTAAGAAAGTTATCGTGCTCGGTACAACAATATGCATATTTTCGACTTAGTCTTTTTCCGCGATTTTGGTCAAAATCGGCTATTTGTAAGTGGTTAAGCTCGAATCTGGAGCCCAAACGAAAAATCCGACTGAAAATTTGTTTTGCTCAATCGATAGAACACATTGTGATATACATTTGATGAAAGTTTCGTTGAGAAGTATGCATTTTTAAGAAAGTTATCGTGCTCGGTACAACAATATGCATATTTTCGACTTAGTCTTTTTCCGCGATTTTGGTCAAAATCGTCTATTTGTAAGTGGTTAAGCTCGAATCTGGAGCCCAAACGAAAGATCGGACTGAAAATTTGTTTTGCTTAATCGATAGAACACATTGTGATGTACATTTGATGAAAGTTTCGTTGAGAAATATGCATTTTTAAGAAAGTTATCGTGCTCGGTACAACAATATGCATATTTTCGACTTAGTCTTTTTCCGCGATTTTGATCAAAATCGGCTATTTGTAAGTGGTTAAGCTCGAATCTGGAGCCCAAACGAAAGATCCGACTGAAAATTTGTTTTGCTTAATCGATAGAACACATTGTGATGTACATTTGATGAAAGTTTGGTTTTGAAATATGCATTTTTAAGAAAGTTATCGTGCTCGGTACAACAATATGCATATTTTCGACTTAGTCTTTTTCCGCGATTTTGGTCAAAATCGGCTATTTGTAAGTGGTTAAGCTCGAATCTGGAGCCCAAACGAAAAATCCGACTGAAAATTTGTTTTGCTCAATCGATAGAACACATTGTGATATACATTTGATGAAAGTTTCGTTGAGAAGTATGCATTTTTAAGAAAGTTATCGTGCTCGGTACAACAATATGCATATTTTCGACTTAGTCTTTTTCCGCGATTTTGGTCAAAATCGTCTATTTGTAAGTGGTTAAGCTCGAATCTGGAGCCCAAACGAAAGATCGGACTGAAAATTTGTTTTGCTTAATCGATAGAACACATTGTGATGTACATTTAATGAAAGTTTCGTTGAGAAATATGCATTTTTAAGAAAGTTATCGTGCTCGGTACAACAATATGCATATTTTCGACTTAGTCTTTTTCCGCGATTTTGATCAAAATCGGCTATTTGTAAGTGGTTAAGCTCGAATCTGGAGCCCAAACGAAAGATCCGACTGAAAATTTGTTTTGCTCAATCGATAGAACACATTGTGATGTACATTTGATGAAAGTTTGGTTTTGAAATATGCATTTTTAAGAAAGTTATCGTGCTCGGTACAACAATATGCATATTTTCGACTTAGTCTTTTTCCGCGATTTTGGTCAAAATCGGCTATTTGTAAGTGGTTAAGCTCGAATCTGGAGCCCAAACGAAAAATCCGACTGAAAATTTGTTTTGCTCAATCGATAGAACACATTGTGATATACATTTGATGAAAGTTTCGTTGAGAAGTATGCATTTTTAAGAAAGTTATCGTGCTCGGTACAACAATATGCATATTTTCGACTTAGTCTTTTTCCGCGATTTTGGTCAAAATCGGCTATTTGTAAGTGGTTAAGCTCGAATCTGGAGCCCAAACGAAAAATCCGACTGAAAATTTGTTTTGCTCAATCGATAGAACACATTGTGATATACATTTGATGAAAGTTTGGTTTTGAAATATGCATTTTTAAGAAAGTTATCGTGCTCGGTACAACAATATGCATATTTTCGACTTAGTCTTTTTCCGCGATTTTGATCAAAATCGGCTATTTGTAAGTGGTTAAGCTCGAATCTGGAGCCCAAACGAAAGATCCGACTGAAAATTTGTTTTGCTCAATCGATAGAACACATTGTGATATACATTTGATGAAAGTTTCGTTGAGAAGTATGCATTTTTAAGAAAGTTATCGTGCTCGGTACAACAATATGCATATTTTCGACTTAGTCTTTTTCCGCGATTTTGATCAAAATCGGCTATTTGTAAGTGGTTAAGCTCGAATCTGGAGCCCAAACGAAAGATCCGACTGAAAATTTGTTTTGCTCAATCGATAGAACACATTGTGATGTACATTTGATGAAAGTTTGGTTTTGAAATATGCATTTTTAAGAAAGTTATCGTGCTCGGTACAACAATATGCATATTTTCGACTTAGTCTTTTTCCGCGATTTTGGTCAAAATCGGCTATTTGTAAGTGATTAAGCTCGAATCTGGAGCCCAAACGAAAAATCCGACTGAAAATTTGTTTTGCTCAATCGATAGAACACATTGTGATATACATTTGATGAAAGTTTCGTTGAGAAGTATGCATTTTTAAGAAAGTTATCGTGCTCGGTACAAGAATATGCATATTTTCGACTTAGTCTTTTTCCGCGATTTTGGTCAAAATCGTCTATTTGTAAGTGGTTAAGCTCGAATCTGGAGCCCAAACGAAAGATCGGACTGAAAATTTGTTTTGCTTAATCGATAGAACACATTGTGATGTACATTTGATGAAAGTTTGGTTTTGAAATATGCATTTTTAAGAAAGTTATCGTGCTCGGTACAACAATATGCATATTTTCGACTTAGTCTTTTTCCGCGATTTTGGTCAAAATCGGCTATTTGTAAGTGGTTAAGCTCGAATCTGGAGCCCAAACGAAAAATCCGACTGAAAATTTGTTTTGCTCAATCGATAGAACACATTGTGATATACATTTGATGAAAGTTTCGTTGAGAAGTATGCATTTTTAAGAAAGTTATCGTGCTCGGTACAACAATATGCATATTTTCGACTTAGTCTTTTTCCGCGATTTTGGTCAAAATCGTCTATTTGTAAGTGGTTAAGCTCGAATCTGGAGCCCAAACGAAAGATCGGACTGAAAATTTGTTTTGCTTAATCGATAGAACACATTGTGATGTACATTTGATGAAAGTTTCGTTGAGAAATATGCATTTTTAAGAAAGTTATCGTGCTCGGTACAACAATATGCATATTTTCGACTTAGTCTTTTTCCGCGATTTTGATCAAAATCGGCTATTTGTAAGTGGTTAAGCTCGAATCTGGAGCCCAAACGAAAGATCCGACTGAAAATTTGTTTTGCTTAATCGATAGAACACATTGTGATGTACATTTGATGAAAGTTTGGTTTTGAAATATGCATTTTTAAGAAAGTTATCGTGCTCGGTACAACAATATGCATATTTTCGACTTAGTCTTTTTCCGCGATTTTGGTCAAAATCGGCTATTTGTAAGTGGTTAAGCTCGAATCTGGAGCCCAAACGAAAAATCCGACTGAAAATTTGTTTTGCTCAATCGATAGAACACATTGTGATATACATTTGATGAAAGTTTCGTTGAGAAGTATGCATTTTTAAGAAAGTTATCGTGCTCGGTACAACAATATGCATATTTTCGACTTAGTCTTTTTCCGCGATTTTGGTCAAAATCGTCTATTTGTAAGTGGTTAAGCTCGAATCTGGAGCCCAAACGAAAGATCGGACTGAAAATTTGTTTTGCTTAATCGATAGAACACATTGTGATGTACATTTGATGAAAGTTTGGTTTTGAAATATGCATTTTTAAGAAAGTTATCGTGCTCGGTACAACAATATGCATATTTTCGACTTAGTCTTTTTCCGCGATTTTGATCAAAATCGGCTATTTGTAAGTGGTTAAGCTCGAATCTGGAGCCCAAACGAAAGATCCGACTGAAAATTTGTTTTGCTCAATCGATAGAACACATTGTGATGTACATTTGATGAAAGTTTGGTTTTGAAATATGCATTTTTAAGAAAGTTATCGTGCTCGGTACAACAATATGCATATTTTCGACTTAGTCTTTTTCCGCGATTTTGGTCAAAATCGGCTATTTGTAAGTGGTTAAGCTCGAATCTGGAGCCCAAACGAAAAATCCGACTGAAAATTTGTTTTGCTCAATCGATAGAACACATTGTGATATACATTTGATGAAAGTTTCGTTGAGAAGTATGCATTTTTAAGAAAGTTATCGTGCTCGGTACAACAATATGCATATTTTCGACTTAGTCTTTTTCCGCGATTTTGGTCAAAATCGTCTATTTGTAAGTGGTTAAGCTCGAATCTGGAGCCCAAACGAAAGATCGGACTGAAAATTTGTTTTGCTTAATCGATAGAACACATTGTGATGTACATTTGATGAAAGTTTCGTTGAGAAATATGCATTTTTAAGAAAGTTATCGTGCTCGGTACAACAATATGCATATTTTCGACTTAGTCTTTTTCCGCGATTTTGATCAAAATCGGCTATTTGTAAGTGGTTAAGCTCGAATCTGGAGCCCAAACGAAAGATCCGACTGAAAATTTGTTTTGCTCAATCGATAGAACACATTGTGATATACATTTGATGAAAGTTTCGTTGAGAAGTATGCATTTTTAAGAAAGTTATCGTGCTCGGTACAACAATATGCATATTTTCGACTTAGTCTTTTTCCGCGATTTTGATCAAAATCGGCTATTTGTAAGTGGTTAAGCTCGAATCTGGAGCCCAAACGAAAGATCCGACTGAAAATTTGTTTTGCTTAATCGATAGAACACATTGTGATGTACATTTGATGAAAGTTTGGTTTGGAAATATGCATTTTTAAGAAAGTTATCGTGCTCGGTACAACAATATGCATATTTTCGACTTAGTCTTTTTCCGCGATTTTGGTCAAAATCGGCTATTTGTAAGTGGTTAAGCTCGAATCTGGAGCCCAAACGAAAAATCCGACTGAAAATTTGTTTTGCTCAATCGATAGAACACATTGTGATGTACATTTGATGAAAGTTTGGTTTTGAAATATGCATTTTTAAGAAAGTTATCGTGCTCGGTACAACAATATGCATATTTTCGACTTAGTCTTTTTCCGCGATTTTGGTCAAAATCGGCTATTTGTAAGTGATTAAGCTCGAATCTGGAGCCCAAACGAAAAATCCGACTGAAAATTTGTTTTGCTCAATCGATAGAACACATTGTGATATACATTTGATGAAAGTTTCGTTGAGAAGTATGCATTTTTAAGAAAGTTATCGTGCTCGGTACAACAATATGCATATTTTCGACTTAGTCTTTTTCCGCGATTTTGGTCAAAATCGTCTATTTGTAAGTGGTTAAGCTCGAATCTGGAGCCCAAACGAAAGATCCGACTGAAAATTTGTTTTGCTTAATCGATAGAACACATTGTGATGTACATTTGATGAAAGTTTGGTTTTGAAATATGCATTTTTAAGAAAGTTATCGTGCTCGGTACAACAATATGCATATTTTCGACTTAGTCTTTTTCCGCGATTTTGGTCAAAATCGGCTATTTGTAAGTGGTTAAGCTCGAATCTGGAGCCCAAACGAAAAATCCGACTGAAAATTTGTTTTGCTCAATCGATAGAACACATTGTGATATACATTTGATGAAAGTTTCGTTGAGAAGTATGCATTTTTAAGAAAGTTATCGTGCTCGGTACAACAATATGCATATTTTCGACTTAGTCTTTTTCCGCGATTTTGGTCAAAATCGTCTATTTGTAAGTGGTTAAGCTAGAATCTGGAGCCCAAACGAAAGATCGGACTGAAAATTTGTTTTGCTTAATCGATAGAACACATTGTGATGTACATTTGATGAAAGTTTCGTTGAGAAATATGCATTTTTAAGAAAGTTATCGTGCTCGGTACAACAATATGCATATTTTCGACTTAGTCTTTTTCCGCGATTTTGATCAAAATCGGCTATTTGTAAGTGGTTAAGCTCGAATCTGGAGCCCAAACGAAAGATCCGACTGAAAATTTGTTTTGCTCAATCGATAGAACACATTGTGATGTACATTTGATGAAAGTTTGGTTTTGAAATATGCATTTTTAAGAAAGTTATCGTGCTCGGTACAACAATATGCATATTTTCGACTTAGTCTTTTTCCGCGATTTTGGTCAAAATCGTCTATTTGTAAGTGGTTAAGCTCGAATCTGGAGCCCAAACGAAAGATCGGACTGAAAATTTGTTTTGCTTAATCGATAGAACACATTGTGATGTACATTTGATGAAAGTTTCGTTGAGAAATATGCATTTTTAAGAAAGTTATCGTGCTCGGTACAACAATATGCATATTTTCGACTTAGTCTTTTTCCGCGATTTTGATCAAAATCGGCTATTTGTAAGTGGTTAAGCTCGAATCTGGAGCCCAAACGAAAGATCCGACTGAAAATTTGTTTTGCTTAATCGATAGAACACATTGTGATGTACATTTGATGAAAGTTTCGTTGAGAAATATGCATTTTTAAGAAAGTTATCGTGCTCGGTACAACAATATGCATATTTTCGACTTAGTCTTTTTCCGCGATTTTGATCAAAATCGGCTATTTGTAAGTGGTTAAGCTCGAATCTGGAGCCCAAACGAAAGATCCGACTGAAAATTTGTTTTGCTCAATCGATAGAACACATTGTGATGTACATTTGATGAAAGTTTGGTTTTGAAATATGCATTTTTAAGAAAGTTATCGTGCTCGGTACAACAATATGCATATTTTCGACTTAGTCTTTTTCCGCGATTTTGGTCAAAATCGGCTATTTGTAAGTGGTTAAGCTCGAATCTGGAGCCCAAACGAAAAATCCGACTGAAAATTTGTTTTGCTCAATCGATAGAACACATTGTGATATACATTTGATGAAAGTTTCGTTGAGAAGTATGCATTTTTAAGAAAGTTATCGTGCTCGGTACAACAATATGCATATTTTCGACTTAGTCTTTTTCCGCGATTTTGGTCAAAATCGTCTATTTGTAAGTGGTTAAGCTCGAATCTGGAGCCCAAACGAAAGATCGGACTGAAAATTTGTTTTGCTTAATCGATAGAACACATTGTGATGTACATTTGATGAAAGTTTCGTTGAGAAATATGCATTTTTAAGAAAGTTATCGTGCTCGGTACAACAATATGCATATTTTCGACTTAGTCTTTTTCCGCGATTTTGATCAAAATCGGCTATTTGTAAGTGGTTAAGCTCGAATCTGGAGCCCAAACGAAAGATCCGACTGAAAATTTGTTTTGCTCAATCGATAGAACACATTGTGATGTACATTTGATGAAAGTTTGGTTTTGAAATATGCATTTTTAAGAAAGTTATCGTGCTCGGTACAACAATATGCATATTTTCGACTTAGTCTTTTTCCGCGATTTTGGTCAAAATCGGCTATTTGTAAGTGGTTAAGCTCGAATCTGGAGCCCAAACGAAAAATCCGACTGAAAATTTGTTTTGCTCAATCGATAGAACACATTGTGATATACATTTGATGAAAGTTTCGTTGAGAAGTATGCATTTTTAAGAAAGTTATCGTGCTCGGTACAACAATATGCATATTTTCGACTTAGTCTTTTTCCGCGATTTTGGTCAAAATCGTCTATTTGTAAGTGGTTAAGCTCGAATCTGGAGCCCAAACGAAAGATCGGACTGAAAATTTGTTTTGCTTAATCGATAGAACACATTGTGATGTACATTTGATGAAAGTTTCGTTGAGAAATATGCATTTTTAAGAAAGTTATCGTGCTCGGTACAACAATATGCATATTTTCGACTTAGTCTTTTTCCGCGATTTTGATCAAAATCGGCTATTTGTAAGTGGTTAAGCTCGAATCTGGAGCCCAAACGAAAGATCCGACTGAAAATTTGTTTTGCTTAATCGATAGAACACATTGTGATGTACATTTGATGAAAGTTTGGTTTTGAAATATGCATTTTTAAGAAAGTTATCGTGCTCGGTACAACAATATGCATATTTTCGACTTAGTCTTTTTCCGCGATTTTGGTCAAAATCGGCTATTTGTAAGTGGTTAAGCTCGAATCTGGAGCCCAAACGAAAAATCCGACTGAAAATTTGTTTTGCTCAATCGATAGAACACATTGTGATATACATTTGATGAAAGTTTCGTTGAGAAGTATGCATTTTTAAGAAAGTTATCGTGCTCGGTACAACAATATGCATATTTTCGACTTAGTCTTTTTCCGCGATTTTGGTCAAAATCGTCTATTTGTAAGTGGTTAAGCTCGAATCTGGAGCCCAAACGAAAGATCGGACTGAAAATTTGTTTTGCTTAATCGATAGAACACATTGTGATGTACATTTGATGAAAGTTTGGTTTTGAAATATGCATTTTTAAGAAAGTTATCGTGCTCGGTACAACAATATGCATATTTTCGACTTAGTCTTTTTCCGCGATTTTGACCAAAATCGGCTATTTGTAAGTGGTTAAGCTCGAATCTGGAGCCCAAACGAAAGATCCGACTGAAAATTTGTTTTGCTCAATCGATAGAACACATTGTGATGTACATTTGATGAAAGTTTGGTTTTGAAATATGCATTTTTAAGAAAGTTATCGTGCTCGGTACAACAATATGCATATTTTCGACTTAGTCTTTTTCCGCGATTTTGGTCAAAATCGGCTATTTGTAAGTGGTTAAGCTCGAATCTGGAGCCCAAACGAAAAATCCGACTGAAAATTTGTTTTGCTCAATCGATAGAACACATTGTGATATACATTTGATGAAAGTTTCGTTGAGAAGTATGCATTTTTAAGAAAGTTATCGTGCTCGGTACAACAATATGCATATTTTCGACTTAGTCTTTTTCCGCGATTTTGGTCAAAATCGTCTATTTGTAAGTGGTTAAGCTCGAATCTGGAGCCCAAACGAAAGATCGGACTGAAAATTTGTTTTGCTTAATCGATAGAACACATTGTGATGTACATTTGATGAAAGTTTCGTTGAGAAATATGCATTTTTAAGAAAGTTATCGTGCTCGGTACAACAATATGCATATTTTCGACTTAGTCTTTTTCCGCGATTTTGATCAAAATCGGCTATTTGTAAGTGGTTAAGCTCGAATCTGGAGCCCAAACGAAAGATCCGACTGAAAATTTGTTTTGCTCAATCGATAGAACACATTGTGATATACATTTGATGAAAGTTTCGTTGAGAAGTATGCATTTTTAAGAAAGTTATCGTGCTCGGTACAACAATATGCATATTTTCGACTTAGTCTTTTTCCGCGATTTTGATCAAAATCGGCTATTTGTAAGTGGTTAAGCTCGAATCTGGAGCCCAAACGAAAGATCCGACTGAAAATTTGTTTTGCTTAATCGATAGAACACATTGTGATGTACATTTGATGAAAGTTTGGTTTGGAAATATGCATTTTTAAGAAAGTTATCGTGCTCGGTACAACAATATGCATATTTTCGACTTAGTCTTTTTCCGCGATTTTGGTCAAAATCGGCTATTTGTAAGTGGTTAAGCTCGAATCTGGAGCCCAAACGAAAAATCCGACTGAAAATTTGTTTTGCTCAATCGATAGAACACATTGTGATGTACATTTGATGAAAGTTTGGTTTTGAAATATGCATTTTTAAGAAAGTTATCGTGCTCGGTACAACAATATGCATATTTTCGACTTAGTCTTTTTCCGCGATTTTGGTCAAAATCGGCTATTTGTAAGTGATTAAGCTCGAATCTGGAGCCCAAACGAAAAATCCGACTGAAAATTTGTTTTGCTCAATCGATAGAACACATTGTGATATACATTTGATGAAAGTTTCGTTGAGAAGTATGCATTTTTAAGAAAGTTATCGTGCTCGGTACAACAATATGCATATTTTCGACTTAGTCTTTTTCCGCGATTTTGGTCAAAATCGTCTATTTGTAAGTGGTTAAGCTCGAATCTGGAGCCCAAACGAAAGATCCGACTGAAAATTTGTTTTGCTTAATCGATAGAACACATTGTGATGTACATTTGATGAAAGTTTGGTTTTGAAATATGCATTTTTAAGAAAGTTATCGTGCTCGGTACAACAATATGCATATTTTCGACTTAGTCTTTTTCCGCGATTTTGGTCAAAATCGGCTATTTGTAAGTGGTTAAGCTCGAATCTGGAGCCCAAACGAAAAATCCGACTGAAAATTTGTTTTGCTCAATCGATAGAACACATTGTGATATACATTTGATGAAAGTTTCGTTGAGAAGTATGCATTTTTAAGAAAGTTATCGTGCTCGGTACAACAATATGCATATTTTCGACTTAGTCTTTTTCCGCGATTTTGGTCAAAATCGTCTATTTGTAAGTGGTTAAGCTCGAATCTGGAGCCCAAACGAAAGATCGGACTGAAAATTTGTTTTGCTTAATCGATAGAACACATTGTGATGTACATTTGATGAAAGTTTCGTTGAGAAATATGCATTTTTAAGAAAGTTATCGTGCTCGGTACAACAATATGCATATTTTCGACTTAGTCTTTTTCCGCGATTTTGATCAAAATCGGCTATTTGTAAGTGGTTAAGCTCGAATCTGGAGCCCAAACGAAAGATCCGACTGAAAATTTGTTTTGCTCAATCGATAGAACACATTGTGATGTACATTTGATGAAAGTTTGGTTTTGAAATATGCATTTTTAAGAAAGTTATCGTGCTCGGTACAACAATATGCATATTTTCGACTTAGTCTTTTTCCGCGATTTTGGTCAAAATCGTCTATTTGTAAGTGGTTAAGCTCGAATCTGGAGCCCAAACGAAAGATCGGACTGAAAATTTGTTTTGCTTAATCGATAGAACACATTGTGATGTACATTTGATGAAAGTTTCGTTGAGAAATATGCATTTTTAAGAAAGTTATCGTGCTCGGTACAACAATATGCATATTTTCGACTTAGTCTTTTTCCGCGATTTTGATCAAAATCGGCTATTTGTAAGTGGTTAAGCTCGAATCTGGAGCCCAAACGAAAGATCCGACTGAAAATTTGTTTTGCTTAATCGATAGAACACATTGTGATGTACATTTGATGAAAGTTTCGTTGAGAAATATGCATTTTTAAGAAAGTTATCGTGCTCGGTACAACAATATGCATATTTTCGACTTAGTCTTTTTCCGCGATTTTGATCAAAATCGGCTATTTGTAAGTGGTTAAGCTCGAATCTGGAGCCCAAACGAAAGATCCGACTGAAAATTTGTTTTGCTCAATCGATAGAACACATTGTGATGTACATTTGATGAAAGTTTGGTTTTGAAATATGCATTTTTAAGAAAGTTATCGTGCTCGGTACAACAATATGCATATTTTCGACTTAGTCTTTTTCCGCGATTTTGGTCAAAATCGGCTATTTGTAAGTGGTTAAGCTCGAATCTGGAGCCCAAACGAAAAATCCGACTGAAAATTTGTTTTGCTCAATCGATAGAACACATTGTGATATACATTTGATGAAAGTTTCGTTGAGAAGTATGCATTTTTAAGAAAGTTATCGTGCTCGGTACAACAATATGCATATTTTCGACTTAGTCTTTTTCCGCGATTTTGGTCAAAATCGTCTATTTGTAAGTGGTTAAGCTCGAATCTGGAGCCCAAACGAAAGATCGGACTGAAAATTTGTTTTGCTTAATCGATAGAACACATTGTGATGTACATTTGATGAAAGTTTCGTTGAGAAATATGCATTTTTAAGAAAGTTATCGTGCTCGGTACAACAATATGCATATTTTCGACTTAGTCTTTTTCCGCGATTTTGATCAAAATCGGCTATTTGTAAGTGGTTAAGCTCGAATCTGGAGCCCAAACGAAAGATCCGACTGAAAATTTGTTTTGCTCAATCGATAGAACACATTGTGATGTACATTTGATGAAAGTTTGGTTTTGAAATATGCATTTTTAAGAAAGTTATCGTGCTCGGTACAACAATATGCATATTTTCGACTTAGTCTTTTTCCGCGATTTTGGTCAAAATCGGCTATTTGTAAGTGGTTAAGCTCGAATCTGGAGCCCAAACGAAAAATCCGACTGAAAATTTGTTTTGCTCAATCGATAGAACACATTGTGATATACATTTGATGAAAGTTTCGTTGAGAAATATGCATTTTTAAGAAAGTTATCGTGCTCGGTACAACAATATGCATATTTTCGACTTAGTCTTTTTCCGCGATTTTGATCAAAATCGGCTATTTGTAAGTGGTTAAGCTCGAATCTGGAGCCCAAACGAAAGATCCGACTGAAAATTTGTTTTGCTCAATCGATAGAACACATTGTGATGTACATTTGATGAAAGTTTGGTTTTGAAATATGCATTTTTAAGAAAGTTATCGTGCTCGGTACAACAATATGCATATTTTCGACTTAGTCTTTTTCCGCGATTTTGGTCAAAATCGGCTATTTGTAAGTGGTTAAGCTCGAATCTGGAGCCCAAACGAAAAATCCGACTGAAAATTTGTTTTGCTCAATCGATAGAACACATTGTGATATACATTTGATGAAAGTTTCGTTGAGAAGTATGCATTTTTAAGAAAGTTATCGTGCTCGGTACAACAATATGCATATTTTCGACTTAGTCTTTTTCCGCGATTTTGGTCAAAATCGTCTATTTGTAAGTGGTTAAGCTCGAATCTGGAGCCCAAACGAAAGATCGGACTGAAAATTTGTTTTGCTTAATCGATAGAACACATTGTGATGTACATTTGATGAAAGTTTCGTTGAGAAATATGCATTTTTAAGAAAGTTATCGTGCTCTGTACAACAATATGCATATTTTCGACTTAGTCTTTTTCCGCGATTTTGATCAAAATCGGCTATTTGTAAGTGGTTAAGCTCGAATCTGGAGCCCAAACGAAAGATCCGACTGAAAATTTGTTTTGCTCAATCGATAGAACACATTGTGATGTACATTTGATGATAGTTTGGTTTTGAAATATGCATTTTTAAGAAAGTTATCGTGCTCGGTACAACAATATGCATATTTTCGACTTAGTCTTTTTCCGCGATTTTGGTCAAAATCGGCTATTTGTAAGTGGTTAAGCTCGAATCTGGAGCCCAAACGAAAAATCCGACTGAAAATTTGTTTTGCTCAATCGATAGAACACATTGTGATATACATTTGATGAAAGTTTCGTTGAGAAGTATGCATTTTTAAGAAAGTTATCGTGCTCGGTACAACAATATGCATATTTTCGACTTAGTCTTTTTCCGCGATTTTGGTCAAAATCGTCTATTTGTAAGTGGTTAAGCTCGAATCTGGAGCCCAAACGAAAGATCCGACTGAAAATTTGTTTTGCTTAATCGATAGAACACATTGTGATGTACATTTGATGAAAGTTTCGTTGAGAAATATGCATTTTTAAGAAAGTTATCGTGCTCGGTACAACAATATGCATATTTTCGACTTAGTCTTTTTCCGCGATTTTGGTCAAAATCGGCTATTTGTAAGTGGTTAAGCTCGAATCTGGAGCCCAAACGAAAAATCCGACTGAAAATTTGTTTTGCTCAATCGATAGAACACATTGTGATATACATTTGATGAAAGTTTCGTTGAGAAGTATGCATTTTTAAGAAAGTTATCGTGCTCGGTACAACAATATGCATATTTTCGACTTAGTCTTTTTCCGCGATTTTGGTCAAAATCGTCTATTTGTAAGTGGTTAAGCTCGAATCTGGAGCCCAAACGAAAGATCGGACTGAAAATTTGTTTTGCTTAATCGATAGAACACATTGTGATGTACATTTGATGAAAGTTTCGTTGAGAAATATGCATTTTTAAGAAAGTTATCGTGCTCGGTACAACAATATGCATATTTTCGACTTAGTCTTTTTCCGCGATTTTGATCAAAATCGGCTATTTGTAAGTGGTTAAGCTCGAATCTGGAGCCCAAACGAAAGATCCGACTGAAAATTTGTTTTGCTCAATCGATAGAACACATTGTGATATACATTTGATGAAAGTTTCGTTGAGAAGTATGCATTTTTAAGAAAGTTATCGTGCTCGGTACAACAATATGCATATTTTCGACTTAGTCTTTTTCCGCGATTTTGATCAAAATCGGCTATTTGTAAGTGGTTAAGCTCGAATCTGGAGCCCAAACGAAAGATCCGACTGAAAATTTGTTTTGCTCAATCGATAGAACACATTGTGATGTACATTTGATGAAAGTTTGGTTTTGAAATATGCATTTTTAAGAAAGTTATCGTGCTCGGTACAACAATATGCATATTTTCGACTTAGTCTTTTTCCGCGATTTTGGTCAAAATCGGCTATTTGTAAGTGATTAAGCTCGAATCTGGAGCCCAAACGAAAAATCCGACTGAAAATTTGTTTTGCTCAATCGATAGAACACATTGTGATATACATTTGATGAAAGTTTCGTTGAGAAGTATGCATTTTTAAGAAAGTTATCGTGCTCGGTACAACAATATGCATATTTTCGACTTAGTCTTTTTCCGCGATTTTGGTCAAAATCGGCTATTTGTAAGTGGTTAAGCTCGAATCTGGAGCCCAAACGAAAAATCCGACTGAAAATTTGTTTTGCTCAATCGATAGAACACATTGTGATATACATTTGATGAAAGTTTCGTTGAGAAGTATGCATTTTTAAGAAAGTTATCGTGCTCGGTACAACAATATGCATATTTTCGACTTAGTCTTTTTCCGCGATTTTGGTCAAAATCGTCTATTTGTAAGTGGTTAAGCTCGAATCTGGAGCCCAAACGAAAGATCGGACTGAAAATTTGTTTTGCTTAATCGATAGAACACATTGTGATGTACATTTGATGAAAGTTTCGTTGAGAAATATGCATTTTTAAGAAAGTTATCGTGCTCGGTACAACAATATGCATATTTTCGACTTAGTCTTTTTCCGCGATTTTGATCAAAATCGGCTATTTGTAAGTGGTTAAGCTCGAATCTGGAGCCCAAACGAAAGATCCGACTGAAAATTTGTTTTGCTCAATCGATAGAACACATTGTGATGTACATTTGATGAAAGTTTGGTTTTGAAATATGCATTTTTAAGAAAGTTATCGTGCTCGGTACAACAATATGCATATTTTCGACTTAGTCTTTTTCCGCGATTTTGGTCAAAATCGGCTATTTGTAAGTGGTTAAGCTCGAATCTGGAGCCCAAACGAAAAATCCGACTGAAAATTTGTTTTGCTTAATCGATAGAACACATTGTGATGTACATTTGATGAAAGTTTCGTTGAGAAATATGCATTTTTAAGAAAGTTATCGTGCTCGGTACAACAATATGCATATTTTCGACTTAGTCTTTTTCCGCGATTTTGATCAAAATCGGCTATTTGTAAGTGGTTAAGCTCGAATCTGGAGCCCAAACGAAAGATCCGACTGAAAATTTGTTTTGCTCAATCGATAGAACACATTGTGATGTACATTTGATGAAAGTTTGGTTTTGAAATATGCATTTTTAAGAAAGTTATCGTGCTCGGTACAACAATATGCATATTTTCGACTTAGTCTTTTTCCGCGATTTTGGTCAAAATCGGCTATTTGTAAGTGGTTAAGCTCGAATCTGGAGCCCAAACGAAAAATCCGACTGAAAATTTGTTTTGCTCAATCGATAGAACACATTGTGATATACATTTGATGAAAGTTTCGTTGAGAAGTATGCATTTTTAAGAAAGTTATCGTGCTCGGTACAACAATATGCATATTTTCGACTTAGTCTTTTTCCGCGATTTTGGTCAAAATCGTCTATTTGTAAGTGGTTAAGCTCGAATCTGGAGCCCAAACGAAAGATCGGACTGAAAATTTGTTTTGCTTAATCGATAGAACACATTGTGATGTACATTTGATGAAAGTTTCGTTGAGAAATATGCATTTTTAAGAAAGTTATCGTGCTCGGTACAACAATATGCATATTTTCGACTTAGTCTTTTTCCGCGATTTTGATCAAAATCGGCTATTTGTAAGTGGTTAAGCTCGAATCTGGAGCCCAAACGAAAGATCCGACTGAAAATTTGTTTTGCTCAATCGATAGAACACATTGTGATGTACATTTGATGAAAGTTTGGTTTTGAAATATGCATTTTTAAGAAAGTTATCGTGCTCGGTACAACAATATGCATATTTTCGACTTAGTCTTTTTCCGCGATTTTGGTCAAAATCGGCTATTTGTAAGTGGTTAAGCTCGAATCTGGAGCCCAAACGAAAAATCCGACTGAAAATTTGTTTTGCTCAATCGATAGAACACATTGTGATATACATTTGATGAAAGTTTCGTTGAGAAGTATGCATTTTTAAGAAAGTTATCGTGCTCGGTACAACAATATGCATATTTTCGACTTAGTCTTTTTCCGCGATTTTGGTCAAAATCGTCTATTTGTAAGTGGTTAAGCTCGAATCTGGAGCCCAAACGAAAGATCGGACTGAAAATTTGTTTTGCTTAATCGATAGAACACATTGTGATGTACATTTGATGAAAGTTTCGTTGAGAAATATGCATTTTTAAGAAAGTTATCGTGCTCGGTACAACAATATGCATATTTTCGACTTAGTCTTTTTCCGCGATTTTGATCAAAATCGGCTATTTGTAAGTGGTTAAGCTCGAATCTGGAGCCCAAACGAAAGATCCGACTGAAAATTTGTTTTGCTCAATCGATAGAACACATTGTGATGTACATTTGATGAAAGTTTGGTTTTGAAATATGCATTTTTAAGAAAGTTATCGTGCTCGGTACAACAATATGCATATTTTCGACTTAGTCTTTTTCCGCGATTTTGGTCAAAATCGGCTATTTGTAAGTGGTTAAGCTCGAATCTGGAGCCCAAACGAAAAATCCGACTGAAAATTTGTTTTGCTCAATCGATAGAACACATTGTGATATACATTTGATGAAAGTTTCGTTGAGAAGTATGCATTTTTAAGAAAGTTATCGTGCTCGGTACAACAATATGCATATTTTCGACTTAGTCTTTTTCCGCGATTTTGGTCAAAATCGTCTATTTGTAAGTGGTTAAGCTCGAATCTGGAGCCCAAACGAAAGATCGGACTGAAAATTTGTTTTGCTCAATCGATAGAACACATTGTGATATACATTTGATGAAAGTTTCGTTGAGAAGTATGCATTTTTAAGAAAGTTATCGTGCTCGGTACAACAATATGCATATTTTCGACTTAGTCTTTTTCCGCGATTTTGGTCAAAATCGTCTATTTGTAAGTGGTTAAGCTCGAATCTGGAGCCCAAACGAAAGATCGGACTGAAAATTTGTTTTGCTTAATCGATAGAACACATTGTGATGTACATTTGATGAAAGTTTCGTTGAGAAATATGCATTTTTAAGAAAGTTATCGTGCTCGGTACAACAATATGCATATTTTCGACTTAGTCTTTTTCCGCGATTTTGGTCAAAATCGGCTATTTGTAAGTGGTTAAGCTCGAATCTGGAGCCCAAACGAAAGATCCGACTGAAAATTTGTTTTGCTCAATCGATAGAACACATTGTGATGTACATTTGATGAAAGTTTGGTTTTGAAATATGCATTTTTAAGAAAGTTATCGTGCTCGGTACAACAATATGCATATTTTCGACTTAGTCTTTTTCCGCGATTTTGGTCAAAATCGGCTATTTGTAAGTGGTTAAGCTCGAATCTGAAGCCCAAACGAAAAATCCGACTGAAAATTTGTTTTGCTCAATCGATAGAACACATTGTGATATACATTTGATGAAAGTTTCGTTGAGAAGTATGCATTTTTAAGAAAGTTATCGTGCTCGGTACAACAATATGCATATTTTCGACTTAGTCTTTTTCCGCGATTTTGGTCAAAATCGTCTATTTGTAAGTGGTTAAGCTCGAATCTGGAGCCCAAACGAAAAATCCGACTGAAAATTTGTTTTGCTTAATCGATAGAACACATTGTGATGTACATTTGATGAAAGTTTCGTTGAGAAATATGCATTTTTAAGAAAGTTATCGTGCTCGGTACAACAATATGCATATTTTCGACTTAGTCTTTTTCCGCGATTTTGATCAAAATCGGCTATTTGTAAGTGGTTAAGCTCGAATCTGGAGCCCAAACGAAAGATCCGACTGAAAATTTGTTTTGCTCAATCGATAGAACACATTGTGATGTACATTTGATGAAAGTTTGGTTTTGAAATATGCATTTTTAAGAAAGTTATCGTGCTCGGTACAACAATATGCATATTTTCGACTTAGTCTTTTTCCGCGATTTTGGTCAAAATCGGCTATTTGTAAGTGGTTAAGCTCGAATCTGGAGCCCAAACGAAAAATCCGACTGAAAATTTGTTTTGCTCAATCGATAGAACACATTGTGATATACATTTGATGAAAGTTTCGTTGAGAAGTATGCATTTTTAAGAAAGTTATCGTGCTCGGTACAACAATATGCATATTTTCGACTTAGTCTTTTTCCGCGATTTTGGTCAAAATCGTCTATTTGTAAGTGGTTAAGCTCGAATCTGGAGCCCAAACGAAAGATCGGACTGAAAATTTGTTTTGCTAAATCGATAGAACACATTGTGATGTACATTTGATGAAAGTTTCGTTGAGAAGTATGCATTTTTAAGAAAGTTATCGTGCTCGGTACAACAATATGCATATTTTCTACTTAGTCTTTTTCCGCGATTTTGGTCAAAATCGGCTATTTGTAAGTGGTTAAGCTCGAATCTGGAGCCCAAACGAAAAATCCGACTGAAAATTTGTTTTGCTCAATCGATAGAACACATTGTGATATACATTTGATGAAAGTTTCGTTGAGAAGTATGCATTTTTAAGAAAGTTATCGTGCTCGGTACAACAATATGCATATTTTCGACTTAGTCTTTTTCCGCGATTTTGGTCAAAATCGTCTATTTGTAAGTGGTTAAGCTCGAATCTGGAGCCCAAACGAAAGATCGGACTGAAAATTTGTTTTGCTTAATCGATAGAACACATTGTGATGTACATTTGATGAAAGTTTCGTTGAGAAATATGCATTTTTAAGAAAGTTATCGTGCTCGGTACAACAATATGCATATTTTCGACTTAGTCTTTTTCCGCGATTTTGGTCAAAATCGTCTATTTGTAAGTGGTTAAGCTCGAATCTGGAGCCCAAACGAAAGATCGGACTGAAAATTTGTTTTGCTCAATCGATAGAACACATTGTGATATACATTTGATGAAAGTTTCGTTGAGAAGTATGCATTTTTAAGAAAGTTATCGTGCTCGGTACAACAATATGCATATTTTCGACTTAGTCTTTTTCCGCGATTTTGGTCAAAATCGTCTATTTGTAAGTGGTTAAGCTCGAATCTGGAGCCCAAACGAAAGATCGGACTGAAAATTTGTTTTGCTTAATCGATAGAACACATTGTGATGTACATTTGATGAAAGTTTCGTTGAGAAATATGCATTTTTAAGAAAGTTATCGTGCTCGGTACAACAATATGCATATTTTCGACTTAGTCTTTTTCCGCGATTTTGGTCAAAATCGGCTATTTGTAAGTGGTTAAGCTCGAATCTGGAGCCCAAACGAAAGATCCGACTGAAAATTTGTTTTGCTCAATCGATAGAACACATTGTGATGTACATTTGATGAAAGTTTGGTTTTGAAATATGCATTTTTAAGAAAGTTATCGTGCTCGGTACAACAATATGCATATTTTCGACTTAGTCTTTTTCCGCGATTTTGGTCAAAATCGGCTATTTGTAAGTGGTTAAGCTCGAATCTGAAGCCCAAACGAAAAATCCGACTGAAAATTTGTTTTGCTCAATCGATAGAACACATTGTGATATACATTTGATGAAAGTTTCGTTGAGAAGTATGCATTTTTAAGAAAGTTATCGTGCTCGGTACAACAATATGCATATTTTCGACTTAGTCTTTTTCCGCGATTTTGGTCAAAATCGTCTATTTGTAAGTGGTTAAGCTCGAATCTGGAGCCCAAACGAAAAATCCGACTGAAAATTTGTTTTGCTTAATCGATAGAACACATTGTGATGTACATTTGATGAAAGTTTCGTTGAGAAATATGCATTTTTAAGAAAGTTATCGTGCTCGGTACAACAATATGCATATTTTCGACTTAGTCTTTTTCCGCGATTTTGATCAAAATCGGCTATTTGTAAGTGGTTAAGCTCGAATCTGGAGCCCAAACGAAAGATCCGACTGAAAATTTGTTTTGCTCAATCGATAGAACACATTGTGATGTACATTTGATGAAAGTTTGGTTTTGAAATATGCATTTTTAAGAAAGTTATCGTGCTCGGTACAACAATATGCATATTTTCGACTTAGTCTTTTTCCGCGATTTTGGTCAAAATCGGCTATTTGTAAGTGGTTAAGCTCGAATCTGGAGCCCAAACGAAAAATCCGACTGAAAATTTGTTTTGCTCAATCGATAGAACACATTGTGATATACATTTGATGAAAGTTTCGTTGAGAAGTATGCATTTTTAAGAAAGTTATCGTGCTCGGTACAACAATATGCATATTTTCGACTTAGTCTTTTTCCGCGATTTTGGTCAAAATCGTCTATTTGTAAGTGGTTAAGCTCGAATCTGGAGCCCAAACGAAAGATCGGACTGAAAATTTGTTTTGCTTAATCGATAGAACACATTGTGATGTACATTTGATGAAAGTTTCGTTGAGAAGTATGCATTTTTAAGAAAGTTATCGTGCTCGGTACAACAATATGCATATTTTCGACTTAGTCTTTTTCCGCGATTTTGGTCAAAATCGTCTATTTGTAAGTGGTTAAGCTCGAATCTGGAGCCCAAACGAAAAATCCGACTGAAAATTTGTTTTGCTTAATCGATAGAACACATTGTGATGTACATTTGATGAAAGTTTCGTTGAGAAATATGCATTTTTAAGAAAGTTATCGTGCTCGGTACAACAATATGCATATTTTCGACTTAGTCTTTTTCCGCGATTTTGATCAAAATCGGCTATTTGTAAGTGGTTAAGCTCGAATCTGGAGCCCAAACGAAAGATCCGACTGAAAATTTGTTTTGCTCAATCGATAGAACACATTGTGATGTACATTTGATGAAAGTTTGGTTTTGAAATATGCATTTTTAAGAAAGTTATCGTGCTCGGTACAACAATATGCATATTTTCGACTTAGTCTTTTTCCGCGATTTTGGTCAAAATCGGCTATTTGTAAGTGGTTAAGCTCGAATCTGGAGCCCAAACGAAAAATCCGACTGAAAATTTGTTTTGCTCAATCGATAGAACACATTGTGATATACATTTGATGAAAGTTTCGTTGAGAAGTATGCATTTTTAAGAAAGTTATCGTGCTCGGTACAACAATATGCATATTTTCGACTTAGTCTTTTTCCGCGATTTTGGTCAAAATCGTCTATTTGTAAGTGGTTAAGCTCGAATCTGGAGCCCAAACGAAAGATCGGACTGAAAATTTGTTTTGCTTAATCGATAGAACACATTGTGATGTACATTTGATGAAAGTTTCGTTGAGAAATATGCATTTTTAAGAAAGTTATCGTGCTCGGTACAACAATATGCATATTTTCGACTTAGTCTTTTTCCGCGATTTTGATCAAAATCGGCTATTTGTAAGTGGTTAAGCTCGAATCTGGAGCCCAAACGAAAGATCCGACTGAAAATTTGTTTTGCTCAATCGATAGAACACATTGTGATGTACATTTGATGAAAGTTTGGTTTTGAAATATGCATTTTTAAGAAAGTTATCGTGCTCGGTACAACAATATGCATATTTTCGACTTAGTCTTTTTCCGCGATTTTGATCAAAATCGGCTATTTGTAAGTGGTTAAGCTCGAATCTGGAGCCCAAACGAAAGATCCGACTGAAAATTTGTTTTGCTCAATCGATAGAACACATTGTGATGTACATTTGATGAAAGTTTGGTTTTGAAATATGCATTTTTAAGAAAGTTATCGTGCTCGGTACAACAATATGCATATTTTCGACTTAGTCTTTTTCCGCGATTTTGGTCAAAATCGGCTATTTGTAAGTGGTTAAGCTCGAATCTGGAGCCCAAACGAAAAATCCGACTGAAAATTTGTTTTGCTCAATCGATAGAACACATTGTGATATACATTTGATGAAAGTTTCGTTGAGAAGTATGCATTTTTAAGAAAGTTATCGTGCTCGGTACAACAATATGCATATTTTCGACTTAGTCTTTTTCCGCGATTTTGGTCAAAATCGTCTATTTGTAAGTGGTTAAGCTCGAATCTGGAGCCCAAACGAAAGATCGGACTGAAAATTTGTTTTGCTTAATCGATAGAACACATTGTGATGTACATTTGATGAAAGTTTCGTTGAGAAATATGCATTTTTAAGAAAGTTATCGTGCTCGGTACAACAATATGCATATTTTCGACTTAGTCTTTTTCCGCGATTTTGATCAAAATCGGCTATTTGTAAGTGGTTAAGCTCGAATCTGGAGCCCAAACGAAAGATCCGACTGAAAATTTGTTTTGCTCAATCGATAGAACACATTGTGATGTACATTTGATGAAAGGTTGGTTTTGAAATATGCATTTTTAAGAAAGTTATCGTGCTCGGTACAACAATATGCATATTTTCGACTTAGTCTTTTTCCGCGATTTTGGTCAAAATCGGCTATTTGTAAGTGGTTAAGCTCGAATCTGGAGCCCAAACGAAAGATCCGACTGAAAATTTGTTTTGCTTAATCGATAGAACACATTGTGATGTACATTTGATGAAAGTTTCGTTGAGAAATATGCATTTTTAAGAAAGTTATCGTGCTCGGTACAACAATATGCATATTTTCGACTTAGTCTTTTTCCGCGATTTTGATCAAAATCGGCTATTTGTAAGTGGTTAAGCTCGAATCTGGAGCCCAAACGAAAGATCCGACTGAAAATTTGTTTTGCTCAATCGATAGAACACATTGTGATGTACATTTGATGAAAGGTTGGTTTTGAAATATGCATTTTTAAGAAAGTTATCGTGCTCGGTACAACAATATGCATATTTTCGACTTAGTCTTTTTCCGCGATTTTGGTCAAAATCGGCTATTTGTAAGTGGTTAAGCTCGAATCTGGAGCCCAAACGAAAGATCCGACTGAAAATTTGTTTTGCTCAATCGATAGAACACATTGTGATATACATTTGATGAAAGTTTCGTTGAGAAGTATGCATTTTAAAGAAAGTTATCGTGCTCGGTACAACAATATGCATATTTTCGACTTAGTCTTTTTCCGCGATTTTGGTCAAAATCGTCTATTTGTAAGTGGTTAAGCTCGAATCTGGAGCCCAAACGAAAGATCGGACTGAAAATTTGTTTTGCTTAATCGATAGAACACATTGTGATGTACATTTGATGAAAGTTTCGTTGAGAAATATGCATTTTTAAGAAAGTTATCGTGCTCGGTACAACAATATGCATATTTTCGACTTAGTCTTTTTCCGCGATTTTGATCAAAATCGGCTATTTGTAAGTGGTTAAGCTCGAATCTGGAGCCCAAACGAAAGATCCGACTGAAAATTTGTTTTGCTCAATCGATAGAACACATTGTGATGTACATTTGATGAAAGTTTGGTTTTGAAATATGCATTTTTAAGAAAGTTATCGTGCTCGGTACAACAATATGCATATTTTCGACTTAGTCTTTTTCCGCGATTTTGATCAAAATCGGCTATTTGTAAGTGGTTAAGCTCGAATCTGGAGCCCAAACGAAAGATCCGACTGAAAATTTGTTTTGCTCAATCGATAGAACACATTGTGATATACATTTGATGAAAGTTTCGTTGAGAAGTATGCATTTTTAAGAAAGTTATCGTGCTCGGTACAACAATATGCATATTTTCGACTTAGTCTTTTTCCGCGATTTTGATCAAAATCGGCTATTTGTAAGTGGTTAAGCTCGAATCTGGAGCCCAAACGAAAGATCCGACTGAAAATTTGTTTTGCTCAATCGATAGAACACATTGTGATGTACATTTGATGAAAGTTTGGTTTTGAAATATGCATTTTTAAGAAAGTTATCGTGCTCGGTACAACAATATGCATATTTTCGACTTAGTCTTTTTCCGCGATTTTGATCAAAATCGGCTATTTGTAAGTGATTAAGCTCGAATCTGGAGCCCAAACGAAAGATCCGACTGAAAATTTGTTTTGCTCAATCGATAGAACACATTGTGATATACATTTGATGAAAGTTTCGTTGAGAAGTATGCATTTTTAAGAAAGTTATCGTGCTCGGTACAACAATATGCATATTTTCGACTTAGTCTTTTTCCGCGATTTTGATCAAAATCGGCTATTTGTAAGTGGTTAAGCTCGAATCTGGAGCCCAAACGAAAGATCCGACTGAAAATTTGTTTTGCTTAATCAATAGAACACATTGTGATGTACATTTGATGAAAGTTTGGTTTTGAAATATGCATTTTTAAGAAAGTTATCGTGCTCGGTACAACAATATGCATATTTTCGACTTAGTCTTTTTCCGCGATTTTGGTCAAAATCGGCTATTTGTAAGTGATTAAGCTCGAATCTGGAGCCCAAACGAAAAATCCGACTGAAAATTTGTTTTGCTCAATCGATAGAACACATTGTGATATACATTTGATGAAAGTTTCGTTGAGAAGTATGCATTTTTAAGAAAGTTATCGTGCTCGGTACAACAATATGCATATTTTCGACTTAGTCTTTTTCCGCGATTTTGGTCAAAATCGTCTATTTGTAAGTGGTTAAGCTCGAATCTGGAGCCCAAACGAAAGATCGGACTGAAAATTTGTTTTGCTTAATCGATAGAACACATTGTGATGTACATTTGATGAAAGTTTCGTTGAGAAATATGCATTTTTAAGAAAGTTATCGTGCTCGGTACAACAATATGCATATTTTCGACTTAGTCTTTTTCCGCGATTTTGATCAAAATCGGCTATTTGTAAGTGGTTAAGCTCGAATCTGGAGCCCAAACGAAAGATCCGACTGAAAATTTGTTTTGCTCAATCGATAGAACACATTGTGATGTACATTTGATGAAAGTTTCGTTGAGAAATATGCATTTTTAAGAAAGTTATCGTGCTCGGTACAACAATATGCATATTTTCGACTTAGTCTTTTTCCGCGATTTTGGTCAAAATCGGCTATTTGTAAGTGGTTAAGCTCGAATCTGGAGCCCAAACGAAAAATCCGACTGAAAATTTGTTTTGCTCAATCGATAGAACACATTGTGATATACATTTGATGAAAGTTTCGTTGAGAAGTATGCATTTTTAAGAAAGTTATCGTGCTCGGTACAACAATATGCATATTTTCGACTTAGTCTTTTTCCGCGATTTTGGTCAAAATCGTCTATTTGTAAGTGGTTAAGCTCGAATCTGGAGCCCAAACGAAAGATCGGACTGAAAATTTGTTTTGCTTAATCGATAGAACACATTGTGATGTACATTTGATGAAAGTTTCGTTGAGAAATATGCATTTTTAAGAAAGTTATCGTGCTCGGTACAACAATATGCATATTTTCGACTTAGTCTTTTTCCGCGATTTTGATCAAAATCGGCTATTTGTAAGTGGTTAAGCTCGAATCTGGAGCCCAAACGAAAGATCCGACTGAAAATTTGTTTTGCTCAATCGATAGAACACATTGTGATGTACATTTGATGAAAGTTTGGTTTTGAAATATGCATTTTTAAGAAAGTTATCGTGCTCGGTACAACAATATGCATATTTTCGACTTAGTCTTTTTCCGCGATTTTGGTCAAAATCGGCTATTTGTAAGTGGTTAAGCTCGAATCTGGAGCCCAAACGAAAGATCCGACTGAAAATTTGTTTTGCTCAATCGATAGAACACATTGTGATATACATTTGATGAAAGTTTCGTTGAGAAGTATGCATTTTTAAGAAAGTTATCGTGCTCGGTACAACAATATGCATATTTTCGACTTAGTCTTTTTCCGCGATTTTGATCAAAATCGGCTATTTGTAAGTGGTTAAGCTCGAATCTGGAGCCCAAACGAAAGATCCGACTGAAAATTTGTTTTGCTTAATCGATAGAACACATTGTGATGTACATTTGATGAAAGTTTGGTTTTGAAATATGCATTTTTAAGAAAGTTATCGTGCTCGGTACAACAATATGCATATTTTCGACTTAGTCTTTTTCCGCGATTTTGGTCAAAATCGGCTATTTGTAAGTGATTAAGCTCGAATCTGGAGCCCAAACGAAAAATCCGACTGAAAATTTGTTTTGCTCAATCGATAGAACACATTGTGATATACATTTGATGAAAGTTTCGTTGAGAAGTATGCATTTTTAAGAAAGTTATCGTGCTCGGTACAACAATATGCATATTTTCGACTTAGTCTTTTTCCGCGATTTTGGTCAAAATCGTCTATTTGTAAGTGGTTAAGCTCGAATCTGGAGCCCAAACGAAAGATCGGACTGAAAATTTGTTTTGCTTAATCGATAGAACACATTGTGATGTACATTTGATGAAAGTTTCGTTGAGAAATATGCATTTTTAAGAAAGTTATCGTGCTCGGTACAACAATATGCATATTTTCGACTTAGTCTTTTTCCGCGATTTTGATCAAAATCGGCTATTTGTAAGTGGTTAAGCTCGAATCTGGAGCCCAAACGAAAGATCCGACTGAAAATTTGTTTTGCTCAATCGATAGAACACATTGTGATGTACATTTGATGAAAGTTTCGTTGAGAAATATGCATTTTTAAGAAAGTTATCGTGCTCGGTACAACAATATGCATATTTTCGACTTAGTCTTTTTCCGCGATTTTGGTCAAAATCGGCTATTTGTAAGTGGTTAAGCTCGAATCTGGAGCCCAAACGAAAAATCCGACTGAAAATTTGTTTTGCTCAATCGATAGAACACATTGTGATATACATTTGATGAAAGTTTCGTTGAGAAGTATGCATTTTTAAGAAAGTTATCGTGCTCGGTACAACAATATGCATATTTTCGACTTAGTCTTTTTCCGCGATTTTGGTCAAAATCGTCTATTTGTAAGTGGTTAAGCTCGAATCTGGAGCCCAAACGAAAGATCGGACTGAAAATTTGTTTTGCTTAATCGATAGAACACATTGTGATGTACATTTGATGAAAGTTTCGTTGAGAAATATGCATTTTTAAGAAAGTTATCGTGCTCGGTACAACAATATGCATATTTTCGACTTAGTCTTTTTCCGCGATTTTGATCAAAATCGGCTATTTGTAAGTGGTTAAGCTCGAATCTGGAGCCCAAACGAAAGATCCGACTGAAAATTTGTTTTGCTCAATCGATAGAACACATTGTGATGTACATTTGATGAAAGTTTGGTTTTGAAATATGCATTTTTAAGAAAGTTATCGTGCTCGGTACAACAATATGCATATTTTCGACTTAGTCTTTTTCCGCGATTTTGGTCAAAATCGGCTATTTGTAAGTGGTTAAGCTCGAATCTGGAGCCCAAACGAAAAATCCGACTGAAAATTTGTTTTGCTCAATCGATAGAACACATTGTGATATACATTTGATGAAAGTTTCGTTGAGAAGTATGCATTTTTAAGAAAGTTATCGTGCTCGGTACAACAATATGCATATTTTCGACTTAGTCTTTTTCCGCGATTTTGGTCAAAATCGTCTATTTGTAAGTGGTTAAGCTCGAATCTGGAGCCCAAACGAAAAATCCGACTGAAAATTTGTTTTGCTTAATCGATAGAACACATTGTGATGTACATTTGATGAAAGTTTCGTTGAGAAATATGCATTTTTAAGAAAGTTATCGTGCTCGGTACAACAATATGCATATTTTCGACTTAGTCTTTTTCCGCGATTTTGATCAAAATCGGCTATTTGTAAGTGGTTAAGCTCGAATCTGGAGCCCAAACGAAAGATCCGACTGAAAATTTGTTTTGCTCAATCGATAGAACACATTGTGATGTACATTTGATGAAAGTTTGGTTTTGAAATATGCATTTTTAAGAAAGTTATCGTGCTCGGTACAACAATATGCATATTTTCGACTTAGTCTTTTTCCGCGATTTTGGTCAAAATCGGCTATTTGTAAGTGATTAAGCTCGAATCTGGAGCCCAAACGAAAGATCCGACTGAAAATTTGTTTTGCTCAATCGATAGAACACATTGTGATATACATTTGATGAAAGTTTCGTTGAGAAGTATGCATTTTTAAGAAAGTTATCGTGCTCGGTACAACAATATGCATATTTTCGACTTAGTCTTTTTCCGCGATTTTGGTCAAAATCGGCTATTTGTAAGTGGTTAAGCTCGAATCTGGAGCCCAAACGAAAGATCCGACTGAAAATTTGTTTTGCTCAATCGATAGAACACATTGTGATGTACATTTGATGAAAGTTTCGTTGAGAAATATGCATTTTTAAGAAAGTTATCGTGCTCGGTACAACAATATGCATATTTTCGACTTAGTCTTTTTCCGCGATTTTGGTCAAAATCGGCTATTTGTAAGTGGTTAAGCTCGAATCTGGAGCCCAAACGAAAAATCCGACTGAAAATTTGTTTTGCTCAATCGATAGAACACATTGTGATATACATTTGATGAAAGTTTCGTTGAGAAGTATGCATTTTTAAGAAAGTTATCGTGCTCGGTACAACAATATGCATATTTTCGACTTAGTCTTTTTCCGCGATTTTGGTCAAAATCGTCTATTTGTAAGTGGTTAAGCTCGAATCTGGAGCCCAAACGAAAGATCGGACTGAAAATTTGTTTTGCTTAATCGATAGAACACATTGTGATGTACATTTGATGAAAGTTTCGTTGAGAAATATGCATTTTTAAGAAAGTTATCGTGCTCGGTACAACAATATGCATATTTTCGACTTAGTCTTTTTCCGCGATTTTGATCAAAATCGGCTATTTGTAAGTGGTTAAGCTCGAATCTGGAGCCCAAACGAAAGATCCGACTGAAAATTTGTTTTGCTCAATCGATAGAACACATTGTGATGTACATTTGATGAAAGTTTGGTTTTGAAATATGCATTTTTAAGAAAGTTATCGTGCTCGGTACAACAATATGCATATTTTCGACTTAGTCTTTTTCCGCGATTTTGGTCAAAATCGGCTATTTGTAAGTGGTTAAGCTCGAATCTGGAGCCCAAACGAAAAATCCGACTGAAAATTTGTTTTGCTCAATCGATAGAACACATTGTGATATACATTTGATGAAAGTTTCGTTGAGAAGTATGCATTTTTAAGAAAGTTATCGTGCTCGGTACAACAATATGCATATTTTCGACTTAGTCTTTTTCCGCGATTTTGGTCAAAATCGTCTATTTGTAAGTGGTTAAGCTCGAATCTGGAGCCCAAACGAAAAATCCGACTGAAAATTTGTTTTGCTTAATCGATAGAACACATTGTGATGTACATTTGATGAAAGTTTCGTTGAGAAATATGCATTTTTAAGAAAGTTATCGTGCTCGGTACAACAATATGCATATTTTCGACTTAGTCTTTTTCCGCGATTTTGATCAAAATCGGCTATTTGTAAGTGGTTAAGCTCGAATCTGGAGCCCAAACGAAAGATCCGACTGAAAATTTGTTTTGCTCAATCGATAGAACACATTGTGATGTACATTTGATGAAAGTTTGGTTTTGAAATATGCATTTTTAAGAAAGTTATCGTGCTCGGTACAACAATATGCATATTTTCGACTTAGTCTTTTTCCGCGATTTTGGTCAAAATCGGCTATTTGTAAGTGATTAAGCTCGAATCTGGAGCCCAAACGAAAAATCCGACTGAAAATTTGTTTTGCTCAATCGATAGAACACATTGTGATATACATTTGATGAAAGTTTCGTTGAGAAGTATGCATTTTTAAGAAAGTTATCGTGCTCGGTACAACAATATGCATATTTTCGACTTAGTCTTTTTCCGCGATTTTGGTCAAAATCGGCTATTTGTAAGTGGTTAAGCTCGAATCTGGAGCCCAAACGAAAAATCCGACTGAAAATTTGTTTTGCTCAATCGATAGAACACATTGTGATATACATTTGATGAAAGTTTCGTTGAGAAGTATGCATTTTTAAGAAAGTTATCGTGCTCGGTACAACAATATGCATATTTTCGACTTAGTCTTTTTCCGCGATTTTGGTCAAAATCGGCTATTTGTAAGTGGTTAAGCTCGAATCTGGAGCCCAAACGAAAGATCCGACTGAAAATTTGTTTTGCTCAATCGATAGAACACATTGTG
Source organism: Phorcus lineatus (assembly GCA_921293015.1). Lineage (NCBI taxonomy): Eukaryota > Metazoa > Mollusca > Gastropoda > Trochida > Trochidae > Phorcus > Phorcus lineatus. Next base: position 42,017,222 of record OV121086.1, read on the forward strand.
ATGTACATTTGATGAAAGTTTGGTTTTGAAATATGCATTTTTAAGAAAGTTATCGTGCTCGGTACAACAATATGCATATTTTCGACTTAGTCTTTTTCCGCGATTTTGGTCAAAATCGGCTATTTGTAAGTGGTTAAGCTCGAATCTGGAGCCCAAACGAAAAATCCGACTGAAAATTTGTTTTGCTCAATCGATAGAACACATTGTGATATACATTTGATGAAAGTTTCGTTGAGAAGTATGCATTTTTAAGAAAGTTATCGTGCTCGGTACAACAATATGCATATTTTCGACTTAGTCTTTTTCCGCGATTTTGGTCAAAATCGTCTATTTGTAAGTGGTTAAGCTCGAATCTGGAGCCCAAACGAAAGATCGGACTGAAAATTTGTTTTGCTTAATCGATAGAACACATTGTGATGTACATTTGATGAAAGTTTCGTTGAGAAATATGCATTTTTAAGAAAGTTATCGTGCTCGGTACAACAATATGCATATTTTCGACTTAGTCTTTTTCCGCGATTTTGGTCAAAATCGGCTATTTGTAAGTGGTTAAGCTCGAATCTGGAGCCCAAACGAAAAATCCGACTGAAAATTTGTTTTGCTCAATCGATAGAACACATTGTGATATACATTTGATGAAAGTTTCGTTGAGAAGTATGCATTTTTAAGAAAGTTATCGTGCTCGGTACAACAATATGCATATTTTCGACTTAGTCTTTTTCCGCGATTTTGGTCAAAATCGGCTATTTGTAAGTGGTTAAGCTCGAATCTGGAGCCCAAACGAAAAATCCGACTGAAAATTTGTTTTGCTCAATCGATAGAACACATTGTGATATACATTTGATGAAAGTTTCGTTGAGAAGTATGCATTTTTAAGAAAGTTATCGTGCTCGGTACAACAATATGCATATTTTCGACTTAGTCTTTTTCCGCGATTTTGATCAAAATCGGCTATTTGTAAGTGGTTAAGCTCGAATCTGGAGCCCAAACGAAAGATCCGACTGAAAATTTGTTTTGCTCAATCGATAGAACACATTGTGATGTACATTTGATGAAAGTTTGGTTTTGAAATATGCATTTTTAAGAAAGTTATCGTGCTCGGTACAACAATATGCATATTTTCGACTTAGTCTTTTTCCGCGATTTTGGTCAAAATCGGCTATTTGTAAGTGGTTAAGCTCGAATCTGGAGCCCAAACGAAAAATCCGACTGAAAATTTGTTTTGCTCAATCGATAGAACACATTGTGATATACATTTGATGAAAGTTTCGTTGAGAAGTATGCATTTTTAAGAAAGTTATCGTGCTCGGTACAACAATATGCATATTTTCGACTTAGTCTTTTTCCGCGATTTTGGTCAAAATAGGCTATTTGTAAGTGGTTAAGCTCGAATCTGGAGCCCAAACGAAAAATCCGACTGAAAATTTGTTTTGCTCAATCGACAGAACACATTGTGATATACATTTGATGAAAGTTTCGTTGAGAAGTATGCATTTTTAAGAAAGTTATCGTGCTCGGTACAACAATATGCATATTTTCGACTTAGTCTTTTTCCGCGATTTTGGTCAAAATCGGCTATTTGTAAGTGGTTAAGCTCGAATCTGGAGCCCAAACGAAAAATCCGACTGAAAATTTGTTTTGCTCAATCGATAGAACACATTGTGATGTACATTTGATGAAAGTTTGGTTTTGAAATATGCATTTTTAAGAAAGTTATCGTGCTCGGTACAACAATATGCATATTTTCGACTTAGTCTTTTTCCGCGATTTTGGTCAAAATCGGCTATTTGTAAGTGGTTAAGCTCGAATCTGGAGCCCAAACGAAAAATCCGACTGAAAATTTGTTTTGCTCAATCGATAGAACACATTGTGATATACATTTGATGAAAGTTTCGTTGAGAAGTATGCATTTTTAAGAAAGTTATCGTGCTCGGTACAACAATATGCATATTTTCGACTTAGTCTTTTTCCGCGATTTTGGTCAAAATCGTCTATTTGTAAGTGGTTAAGCTCGAATCTGGAGCCCAAACGAAAGATCGGACTGAAAATTTGTTTTGCTTAATCGATAGAACACATTGTGATGTACATTTGATGAAAGTTTCGTTGAGAAATATGCATTTTTAAGAAAGTTATCGTGCTCGGTACAACAATATGCATATTTTCGACTTAGTCTTTTTCCGCGATTTTGGTCAAAATCGGCTATTTGTAAGTGGTTAAGCTCGAATCTGGAGCCCAAACGAAAAATCCGACTGAAAATTTGTTTTGCTCAATCGATAGAACACATTGTGATATACATTTGATGAAAGTTTCGTTGAGAAGTATGCATTTTTAAGAAAGTTATCGTGCTCGGTACAACAATATGCATATTTTCGACTTAGTCTTTTTCCGCGATTTTGGTCAAAATCGGCTATTTGTAAGTGGTTAAGCTCGAATCTGGAGCCCAAACGAAAAATCCGACTGAAAATTTGTTTTGCTCAATCGATAGAACACATTGTGATATACATTTGATGAAAGTTTCGTTGAGAAGTATGCATTTTTAAGAAAGTTATCGTGCTCGGTACAACAATATGCATATTTTCGACTTAGTCTTTTTCCGCGATTTTGATCAAAATCGGCTATTTGTTAGTGGTTAAGCTCGAATCTGGAGCCCAAACGAAAGATCCGACTGAAAATTTGTTTTGCTCAATCGATAGAACACATTGTGATGTACATTTGATGAAAGTTTGGTTTTGAAATATGCATTTTTAAGAAAGTTATCGTGCTCGGTACAACAATATGCATATTTTCGACTTAGTCTTTTTCCGCGATTTTGGTCAAAATCGGCTCTTTGTAAGTGGTTAAGCTCGAATCTGGAGCCCAAACGAAAAATCCGACTGAAAATTTGTTTTGCTCAATCGATAGAACACATTGTGATATACATTTGATGAAAGTTTCGTTGAGAAGTATGCATTTTTAAGAAAGTTATCGTGCTCGGTACAACAATATGCATATTTTCGACTTAGTCTTTTTCCGCGATTTTGGTCAAAATCGTCTATTTGTAAGTGGTTAAGCTCGAATCTGGAGCCCAAACGAAAGATCGGACTGAAAATTTGTTTTGCTTAATCGATAGAACACATTGTGATGTACATTTGATGAAAGTTTCGTTGAGAAATATGCATTTTTAAGAAAGTTATCGTGCTCGGTACAACAATATGCATATTTTCGACTTAGTCTTTTTCCGCGATTTTGGTCAAAATAGGCTATTTGTAAGTGGTTAAGCTCGAATCTGGAGCCCAAACGAAAAATCCGACTGAAAATTTGTTTTGCTCAATCGACAGAACACATTGTGATATACATTTGATGAAAGTTTCGTTGAGAAGTATGCATTTTTAAGAAAGTTATCGTGCTCGGTACAACAATATGCATATTTTCGACTTAGTCTTTTTCCGCGATTTTGGTCAAAATCGGCTATTTGTAAGTGGTTAAGCTCGAATCTGGAGCCCAAACGAAAAATCCGACTGAAAATTTGTTTTGCTCAATCGATAGAACACATTGTGATATACATTTGATGAAAGTTTCGTTGAGAAGTATGCATTTTTAAGAAAGTTATCGTGCTCGGTACAACAATATGCATATTTTCGACTTAGTCTTTTTCCGCGATTTTGGTCAAAATCGTCTATTTGTAAGTGGTTAAGCTCGAATCTGGAGCCCAAACGAAAGATCGGACTGAAAATTTGTTTTGCTTAATCGATAGAACACATTGTGATGTACATTTGATGAAAGTTTCGTTGAGAAATATGCATTTTTAAGAAAGTTATCGTGCTCGGTACAACAATATGCATATTTTCGACTTAGTCTTTTTCCGCGATTTTGGTCAAAATAGGCTATTTGTAAGTGGTTAAGCTCGAATCTGGAACCCAAACGAAAAATCCGACTGAAAATTTGTTTTGCTCAATCGACAGAACACATTGTGATATACATTTGATGAAAGTTTCGTTGAGAAGTATGCATTTTTAAGAAAGTTATCGTGCTCGGTACAACAATATGCATATTTTCGACTTAGTCTTTTTCCGCGATTTTGGTCAAAATCGGCTATTTGTAAGTGGTTAAGCTCGAATCTGGAGCCCAAACGAAAAATCCGACTGAAAATTTGTTTTGCTCAATCGATAGAACACATTGTGATATACATTTGATGAAAGTTTCGTTGAGAAGTATGCATTTTTAAGAAAGTTATCGTGCTCGGTACAACAATATGCATATTTTCGACTTAGTCTTTTTCCGCGATTTTGATCAAAATCGGCTATTTGTAAGTGGTTAAGCTCGAATCTGGAGCCCAAACGAAAGATCCGACTGAAAATTTGTTTTGCTCAATCGATAGAACACATTGTGATGTACATTTGATGAAAGTTTGGTTTTGAAATATGCATTTTTAAGAAAGTTATCGTGCTCGGTACAACAATATGCATATTTTCGACTTAGTCTTTTTCCGCGATTGTGGTCAAAATCGGCTATTTGTAAGTGGTTAAGCTCGAATCTGGAGCCCAAACGAAAAATCCGACTGAAAATTTGTTTTGCTCAATCGATAGAACACATTGTGATATACATTTGATGAAAGTTTCGTTGAGAAGTATGCATTTTTAAGAAAGTTATCGTGCTCGGTACAACAATATGCATATTTTCGACTTAGTCTTTTTCCGCGATTTTGGTCAAAATCGTCTATTTGTAAGTGGTTAAGCTCGAATCTGGAGCCCAAACGAAAAATCCGACTGAAAATTTGTTTTGCTCAATCGATAGAACACATTGTGATATACATTTGATGAAAGTTTCGTTGAGAAGTATGCATTTTTAAGAAAGTTATCGTGCTCGGTACAACAATATGCATATTTTCGACTTAGTCTTTTTCCGCGATTTTGATCAAAATCGGCTATTTGTAAGTGGTTAAGCTCGAATCTGGAGCCCAAACGAAAAATCCGACTGAAAATTTGTTTTGCTCAATCGATAGAACACATTGTGATATACATTTGATGAAAGTTTCGTTGAGAAGTATGCATTTTTAAGAAAGTTATCGTGCTCGGTACAACAATATGCATATTTTCGACTTAGTCTTTTTCCGCGATTTTGGTCAAAATCGGCTATTTGTAAGTGGTTAAGCTCGAATCTGGAGCCCAAACGAAAAATCCGACTGAAAATTTGTTTTGCTCAATCGATAGAACACATTGTGATGTACATTTGATGAAAGTTTGGTTTGGAAATATGCATTTTTAAGAAAGTTATCGTGCTCGGTATAACATAATGCATATTTTCGACTTAGTCTTTTTCCGCGATTTTGGTCAAAATCGGCTATTTGTAAGTGGTTAAGCTCGACTCTGGAGCCCAAACGAAAAATCCGACTGAAAATGTGTTTTGCTCATTCAATAGAACACATTATGATGTACATTTAAAGAAAGTTTGGTTTGGAAATATGCAATTTTAAGAAAGTTATCGTGCTCGGTACAACATAATGCATATTTTCGACTTAGTCTTTTTCCGCGATTTTGGTCAAAATCGGCTATTTGTAAGTGGTTAAGCTCGAATCTGGAGCCCAAACGAAAAATCCGACTGAAAATTTGTTTTGCTCCATCGATATAACACATTGTGATGTACATTTGATGAAAGTTTGGTTTTGAAATATGCATTTTTAAGAAAGTTATCGTGCTCGGTACAACAATATGCATATTTTCGACTTAGTCTTTTTCCGCGATTTTGGTCAAAATCGGCTATTTGTAAGTGGTTAAGCTCGAATCTGGAGCCCAAACGAAAAATCCGACTGAAAATGTGTTTTGCTCAATCGATAGAACACATTGTGATATACATTTGATGAAAGTTTCGTTGAGAAGTATGCATTTTTAAGAAAGTTATCGTGCTCGGTACAACAATATGCATATTTTCGACTTAGTCTTTTTCCGCGATTTTGGTCAAAATCGTCTATTTGTAAGTGGTTAAGCTCGAATCTGGAGCCCAAACGAAAGATCGGACTGAAAATTTGTTTTGCTTAATCGATAGAACACATTGTGATGTACATTTGATGAAAGTTTCGTTGAGAAATATGCATTTTTAAGAAAGTTATCGTGCTCGGTACAACAATATGCATATTTTCGACTTAGTCTTTTTCCGCGATTTTGGTCAAAATCGGCTATTTGTAAGTGGTTAAGCTCGAATCTGGAGCCCAAACGAAAAATCCGACTGAAAATTTGTTTTGCTCAATCGATAGAACACATTGTGATGTACATTTGATGAAAGTTTCGTTGAGAAGTATGCATTTTTAAGAAAGTTATCGTGCTCGGTACAACAATATGCATATTTTCGACTTAGTCTTTTTCCGCGATTTTGGTCAAAATCGGCTATTTGTAAGTGGTTAAGCTCGAATCTGGAGCCCAAACGAAAAATCCGACTGAAAATTTGTTTTGCTCAATCGATAGAACACATTGTGATATACATTTGATGAAAGTTTCGTTGAGAAGTATGCATTTTTAAGAAAGTTATCGTGCTCGGTACAACAATATGCATATTTTCGACTTAGTCTTTTTCCGCGATTTTGATCAAAATCGGCTATTTGTAAGTGGTTAAGCTCGAATCTGGAGCCCAAACGAAAGATCCGACTGAAAATTTGTTTTGCTCAATCGATAGAACACATTGTGATGTACATTTGATGAAAGTTTGGTTTTGAAATATGCATTTTTAAGAAAGTTATCGTGCTCGGTACAACAATATGCATATTTTCGACTTAGTCTTTTTCCGCGATTTTGGTCAAAATCGGCTATTTGTAAGTGGTTAAGCTCGAATCTGGAGCCCAAACGAAAAATCCGACTGAAAATTTGTTTTGCTCAATCGATAGAACACATTGTGATATACATTTGATGAAAGTTTCGTTGAGAAGTATGCATTTTTAAGAAAGTTATCGTGCTCGGTACAACAATATGCATATTTTCGACTTAGTCTTTTTCCGCGATTTTGGTCAAAATCGTCTATTTGTAAGTGGTTAAGCTCGAATCTGGAGCCCAAACGAAAAATCCGACTGAAAATTTGTTTTGCTCAATCGATAGAACACATTGTGATATACATTTGATGAAAGTTTCGTTGAGAAGTATGCATTTTTAAGAAAGTTATCGTGCTCGGTACAACAATATGCATATTTTCGACTTAGTCTTTTTCCGCGATTTTGATCAAAATCGGCTATTTGTAAGTGGTTAAGCTCGAATCTGGAGCCCAAACGAAAGATCCGACTGAAAATTTGTTTTGCTCAATCGATAGAACACATTGTGATGTACATTTGATGAAAGTTTGGTTTTGAAATATGCATTTTTAAGAAAGTTATCGTGCTCGGTACAACAATATGCATATTTTCGACTTAGTCTTTTTCCGCGATTTTGGTCAAAATCGGCTATTTGTAAGTGATTAAGCTCGAATCTGGAGCCCAAACGAAAAATCCGACTGAAAATTTGTTTTGCTCAATCGATAGAACACATTGTGATGTACATTTGATGAAAGTTTCGTTGAGAAGTATGCATTTTTAAGAAAGTTATCGTGCTCGGTACAACAATATGCATATTTTCGACTTAGTCTTTTTCCGCGATTTTGGTCAAAATCGGCTATTTGTAAGTGGTTAAGCTCGAATCTGGAGCCCAAACGAAAAATCCGACTGAAAATTTGTTTTGCTCAATCGATAGAACACATTGTGATATACATTTGATGAAAGTTTCGTTGAGAAGTATGCATTTTTAAGAAAGTTATCGTGCTCGGTACAACAATATGCATATTTTCGACTTAGTCTTTTTCCGCGATTTTGATCAAAATCGGCTATTTGTAAGTGGTTAAGCTCGAATCTGGAGCCCAAACGAAAGATCCGACTGAAAATTTGTTTTGCTCAATCGATAGAACACATTGTGATGTACATTTGATGAAAGTTTGGTTTTGAAATATGCATTTTTAAGAAAGTTATCGTGCTCGGTACAACAATATGCATATTTTCGACTTAGTCTTTTTCCGCGATTTTGGTCAAAATCGGCTATTTGTAAGTGGTTAAGCTCGAATCTGGAGCCCAAACGAAAAATCCGACTGAAAATTTGTTTTGCTCAATCGATAGAACACATTGTGATATACATTTGATGAAAGTTTCGTTGAGAAGTATGCATTTTTAAGAAAGTTATCGTGCTCGGTACAACAATATGCATATTTTCGACTTAGTCTTTTTCCGCGATTTTGGTCAAAATCGTCTATTTGTAAGTGGTTAAGCTCGAATCTGGAGCCCAAACGAAAAATCCGACTGAAAATTTGTTTTGCTCAATCGATAGAACACATTGTGATATACATTTGATGAAAGTTTCGTTGAGAAGTATGCATTTTTAAGAAAGTTATCGTGCTCGGTACAACAATATGCATATTTTCGACTTAGTCTTTTTCCGCGATTTTGATCAAAATCGGCTATTTGTAAGTGGTTAAGCTCGAATCTGGAGCCCAAACGAAAGATCCGACTGAAAATTTGTTTTGCTCAATCGATAGAACACATTGTGATGTACATTTGATGAAAGTTTGGTTTTGAAATATGCATTTTTAAGAAAGTTATCGTGCTCGGTACAACAATATGCATATTTTCGACTTAGTCTTTTTCCGCGATTTTGGTCAAAATCGGCTATTTGTAAGTGATTAAGCTCGAATCTGGAGCCCAAACGAAAAATCCGACTGAAAATTTGTTTTGCTCAATCGATAGAACACATTGTGATATACATTTGATGAAAGTTTCGTTGAGAAGTATGCATTTTTAAGAAAGTTATCGTGCTCGGTACAACAATATGCATATTTTCGACTTAGTCTTTTTCCGCGATTTTGGTCAAAATCGGCTATTTGTAAGTGGTTAAGCTCGAATCTGGAGCCCAAACGAAAAATCCGACTGAAAATTTGTTTTGCTCAATCGATAGAACACATTGTGATGTACATTTGATGAAAGTTTGGTTTGGAAATATGCATTTTTAAGAAAGTTATCGTGCTCGGTATAACATAATGCATATTTTCGACTTAGTCTTTTTCCGCGATTTTGGTCAAAATCGGCTATTTGTAAGTGGTTAAGCTCGACTCTGGAGCCCAAACGAAAAATCCGACTGAAAATGTGTTTTGCTCATTCAATAGAACACATTATGATGTACATTTAAAGAAAGTTTGGTTTGGAAATATGCAATTTTAAGAAAGTTATCGTGCTCGGTACAACATAATGCATATTTTCGACTTAGTCTTTTTCCGCGATTTTGGTCAAAATCGGCTATTTGTAAGTGGTTAAGCTCGAATCTGGAGCCCAAACGAAAAATCCGACTGAAAATTTGTTTTGCTCCATCGATATAACACATTGTGATGTACATTTGATGAAAGTTTCGTTGAGAAGTATGCATTTTTAAGAAAGTTATCGTGCTCGGTACAACAATATGCATATTTTCGACTTAGTCTTTTTCCGCGATTTTGGTCAAAATCGGCTATTTGTAAGTGGTTAAGCTCGAATCTGGAGCCCAAACGAAAAATCCGACTGAAAATTTGTTTTGCTCAATCGATAGAACACATTGTGATGTACATTTGATGAAAGTTTGGTTTGGAAATATGCATTTTTAAGAAAGTTATCGTGCTCGGTATAACATAATGCATATTTTCGACTTAGTCTTTTTCCGCGATTTTGGTCAAAATCGGCTATTTGTAAGTGGTTAAGCTCGACTCTGGAGCCCAAACGAAAAATCCGACTGAAAATGTGTTTTGCTCATTCAATAGAACACATTATGATGTACATTTAAAGAAAGTTTGGTTTGGAAATATGCAATTTTAAGAAAGTTATCGTGCTCGGTACAACATAATGCATATTTTCGACTTAGTCTTTTTCCGCGATTTTGGTCAAAATCGGCTATTTGTAAGTGGTTAAGCTCGAATCTGGAGCCCAAACGAAAAATCCGACTGAAAATTTGTTTTGCTCCATCGATATAACACATTGTGATGTACATTTGATGAAAGTGTGGTTTGGAAATATGCATTTTTAAGAAAGTAATCGTGCTCGGTACAACATAATGCATATTTTCGACTTAGTCTTTTTCCGCGATTTTGGTCAAAATCGGCTATTTGTAAGTGGTTAAGCTCGAATCTGGAGCCCAAACGAAAAATCCGACTGAAAATTTGTTTTGCTCCATCGATATAACACATTGTGATGTACATTTGATGAAAGTGTGGTTTGGAAATATGCATTTTTAAGAAAGTAATCGTGCTCGGTACAACATAATGCATATTTTCGACTTAGTCTTTTTCCGCGATTTTGGTCAAAATCGGCTATTTGTAAGTGGTTAAGCTCGAATCTGGAGCCCAAACGAAAAATCCGACTGAAAATTTGTTTTGCTCCATCGATATAACACATTGTGATGTACATTTGATGAAAGTGTGGTTTGGAAATATGCATTTTTAAGAAAGTAATCGTGCTCGGTACAACATAATGCATATTTTCGACTTAGTCTTTTTCCGCGATTTTGGTCAAAATCGGCTATTTGTAAGTGGTTAAGCTCGAATCTGGAGCCCAAACGAAAGATCCGACTGAAAATTTGTTTTGCTCCATCGATATAACACATTGTGATGTACATTTGATGAAAGTTTGGTTTTGAAATATGCATTTTTAAGAAAGTTATCGTGCTCGGTACAACAATATGCATATTTTCGACTTAGTCTTTTTCCGCGATTTTGGTCAAAATCGGCTATTTGTAAGTGGTTAAGCTCGAATCTGGAGCCCAAACGAAAAATCCGACTGAAAATTTGTTTTGCTCAATCGATAGAACACATTGTGATATACATTTGATGAAAGTTTCGTTGAGAAGTATGCATTTTTAAGAAAGTTATCGTGCTCGGTACAACAATATGCATATTTTCGACTTAGTCTTTTTCCGCGATTTTGGTCAAAATCGTCTATTTGTAAGTGGTTAAGCTCGAATCTGGAGCCCAAACGAAAGATCGGACTGAAAATTTGTTTTGCTTAATCGATAGAACACATTGTGATGTACATTTGATGAAAGTTTCGTTGAGAAATATGCATTTTTAAGAAAGTTATCGTGCTCGGTACAACAATATGCATATTTTCGACTTAGTCTTTTTCCGCGATTTTGGTCAAAATCGGCTATTTGTAAGTGGTTAAGCTCGAATCTGGAGCCCAAACGAAAAATCCGACTGAAAATTTGTTTTGCTCAATCGATAGAACACATTGTGATGTACATTTGATGAAAGTTTCGTTGAGAAGTATGCATTTTTAAGAAAGTTATCGTGCTCGGTACAACAATATGCATATTTTCGACTTAGTCTTTTTCCGCGATTTTGGTCAAAATCGGCTATTTGTAAGTGGTTAAGCTCGAATCTGGAGCCCAAACGAAAAATCCGACTGAAAATTTGTTTTGCTCAATCGATAGAACACATTGTGATATACATTTGATGAAAGTTTCGTTGAGAAGTATGCATTTTTAAGAAAGTTATCGTGCTCGGTACAACAATATGCATATTTTCGACTTAGTCTTTTTCCGCGATTTTGATCAAAATCGGCTATTTGTAAGTGGTTAAGCTCGAATCTGGAGCCCAAACGAAAGATCCGACTGAAAATTTGTTTTGCTCAATCGATAGAACACATTGTGATGTACATTTGATGAAAGTTTGGTTTTGAAATATGCATTTTTAAGAAAGTTATCGTGCTCGGTACAACAATATGCATATTTTCGACTTAGTCTTTTTCCGCGATTTTGGTCAAAATCGGCTATTTGTAAGTGGTTAAGCTCGAATCTGGAGCCCAAACGAAAAATCCGACTGAAAATTTGTTTTGCTCAATCGATAGAACACATTGTGATATACATTTGATGAAAGTTTCGTTGAGAAGTATGCATTTTTAAGAAAGTTATCGTGCTCGGTACAACAATATGCATATTTTCGACTTAGTCTTTTTCCGCGATTTTGGTCAAAATCGTCTATTTGTAAGTGGTTAAGCTCGAATCTGGAGCCCAAACGAAAAATCCGACTGAAAATTTGTTTTGCTCAATCGATAGAACACATTGTGATATACATTTGATGAAAGTTTCGTTGAGAAGTATGCATTTTTAAGAAAGTTATCGTGCTCGGTACAACAATATGCATATTTTCGACTTAGTCTTTTTCCGCGATTTTGATCAAAATCGGCTATTTGTAAGTGGTTAAGCTCGAATCTGGAGCCCAAACGAAAGATCCGACTGAAAATTTGTTTTGCTCAATCGATAGAACACATTGTGATGTACATTTGATGAAAGTTTGGTTTTGAAATATGCATTTTTAAGAAAGTTATCGTGCTCGGTACAACAATATGCATATTTTCGACTTAGTCTTTTTCCGCGATTTTGGTCAAAATCGGCTATTTGTAAGTGATTAAGCTCGAATCTGGAGCCCAAACGAAAAATCCGACTGAAAATTTGTTTTGCTCAATCGATAGAACACATTGTGATGTACATTTGATGAAAGTTTCGTTGAGAAGTATGCATTTTTAAGAAAGTTATCGTGCTCGGTACAACAATATGCATATTTTCGACTTAGTCTTTTTCCGCGATTTTGGTCAAAATCGTCTATTTGTAAGTGGTTAAGCTCGAATCTGGAGCCCAAACGAAAAATCCGACTGAAAATTTGTTTTGCTCAATCGATAGAACACATTGTGATGTACATTTGATGAAAGTTTGGTTTGGAAATATGCATTTTTAAGAAAGTTATCGTGCTCGGTATAACATAATGCATATTTTCGACTTAGTCTTTTTCCGCGATTTTGGTCAAAATCGGCTATTTGTAAGTGGTTAAGCTCGACTCTGGAGCCCAAACGAAAAATCCGACTGAAAATGTGTTTTGCTCATTCAATAGAACACATTATGATGTACATTTAAAGAAAGTTTGGTTTGGAAATATGCAATTTTAAGAAAGTTATCGTGCTCGGTACAACATAATGCATATTTTCGACTTAGTCTTTTTCCGCGATTTTGGTCAAAATCGGCTATTTGTAAGTGGTTAAGCTCGAATCTGGAGCCCAAACGAAAAATCCGACTGAAAATTTGTTTTGCTCCATCGATATAACACATTGTGATGTACATTTGATGAAAGTGTGGTTTGGAAATATGCATTTTTAAGAAAGTAATCGTGCTCGGTACAACATAATGCATATTTTCGACTTAGTCTTTTTCCGCGATTTTGGTCAAAATCGGCTATTTGTAAGTGGTTAAGCTCGAATCTGGAGCCCAAACGAAAAATCCGACTGAAAATTTGTTTTGCTCCATCGATATAACACATTGTGATGTACATTTGATGAAAGTGTGGTTTGGAAATATGCATTTTTAAGAAAGTAATCGTGCTCGGTACAACATAATGCATATTTTCGACTTAGTCTTTTTCCGCGATTTTGGTCAAAATCGGCTATTTGTAAGTGGTTAAGCTCGAATCTGGAGCCCAAACGAAAAATCCGACTGAAAATTTGTTTTGCTCCATCGATATAACACATTGTGATGTACATTTGATGAAAGTGTGGTTTGGAAATATGCATTTTTAAGAAAGTAATCGTGCTCGGTACAACATAATGCATATTTTCGACTTAGTCTTTTTCCGCGATTTTGGTCAAAATCGGCTATTTGTAAGTGGTTAAGCTCGAATCTGGAGCCCAAACGAAAAATCCGACTGAAAATTTGTTTTGCTCAATCGATAGAACACATTGTGATGTACATTTGATGAAAGTTTGGTTTGGAAATATGCATTTTTAAGAAAGTTATCGTGCTCGGTACAACATAATGCATATTTTCGACTTAGTCTTTTTCCGCGATTTTGGTCAAAATCGGCTATTTGTAAGTGGTTAAGCTCGAATCTGGAGCCCAAACGAAAAATCCGACTGAAAATTTGTTTTGCTCAATCGATAGAACACATTGTGATATACATTTGATGAAAGTTTCGTTGAGAAGTATGCATTTTTAAGAAAGTTATCGTGCTCGGTACAACAATATGCATATTTTCGACTTAGTCTTTTTCCGCGATTTTGGTCAAAATCGTCTATTTGTAAGTGGTTAAGCTCGAATCTGGAGCCCAAACGAAAAATCCGACTGAAAATTTGTTTTGCTCAATCGATAGAACACATTGTGATATACATTTGATGAAAGTTTCGTTGAGAAGTATGCATTTTTAAGAAAGTTATCGTGCTCGGTACAACAATATGCATATTTTCGACTTAGTCTTTTTCCGCGATTTTGATCAAAATCGGCTATTTGTAAGTGGTTAAGCTCGAATCTGGAGCCCAAACGAAAGATCCGACTGAAAATTTGTTTTGCTCAATCGATAGAACACATTGTGATGTACATTTGATGAAAGTTTGGTTTTGAAATATGCATTTTTAAGAAAGTTATCGTGCTCGGTACAACAATATGCATATTTTCGACTTAGTCTTTTTCCGCGATTTTGGTCAAAATCGGCTATTTGTAAGTGATTAAGCTCGAATCTGGAGCCCAAACGAAAAATCCGACTGAAAATTTGTTTTGCTCAATCGATAGAACACATTGTGATATACATTTGATGAAAGTTTCGTTGAGAAGTATGCATTTTTAAGAAAGTTATCGTGCTCGGTACAACAATATGCATATTTTCGACTTAGTCTTTTTCCGCGATTTTGGTCAAAATCGGCTATTTGTAAGTGGTTAAGCTCGAATCTGGAGCCCAAACGAAAAATCCGACTGAAAATTTGTTTTGCTCAATCGATAGAACACATTGTGATGTACATTTGATGAAAGTTTGGTTTGGAAATATGCATTTTTAAGAAAGTTATCGTGCTCGGTATAACATAATGCATATTTTCGACTTAGTCTTTTTCCGCGATTTTGGTCAAAATCGGCTATTTGTAAGTGGTTAAGCTCGAATCTGGAGCCCAAACGAAAAATCCGACTGAAAATTTGTTTTGCTCAATCGATAGAACACATTGTGATGTACATTTGATGAAAGTTTGGTTTGGAAATATGCATTTTTAAGAAAGTTATCGTGCTCGGTATAACATAATGCATATTTTCGACTTAGTCTTTTTCCGCGATTTTGGTCAAAATCGGCTATTTGTAAGTGGTTAAGCTCGACTCTGGAGCCCAAACGAAAAATCCGACTGAAAATGTGTTTTGCTCATTCAATAGAACACATTATGATGTACATTTAAAGAAAGTTTGGTTTGGAAATATGCAATTTTAAGAAAGTTATCGTGCTCGGTACAACATAATGCATATTTTCGACTTAGTCTTTTTCCGCGATTTTGGTCAAAATCGGCTATTTGTAAGTGGTTAAGCTCGAATCTGGAGCCCAAACGAAAAATCCGACTGAAAATTTGTTTTGCTCCATCGATATAACACATTGTGATGTACATTTGATGAAAGTGTGGTTTGGAAATATGCATTTTTAAGAAAGTAATCGTGCTCGGTACAACATAATGCATATTTTCGACTTAGTCTTTTTCCGCGATTTTGGTCAAAATCGGCTATTTGTAAGTGGTTAAGCTCGAATCTGGAGCCCAAACGAAAAATCCGACTGAAAATTTGTTTTGCTCCATCGATATAACACATTGTGATGTACATTTGATGAAAGTGTGGTTTGGAAATATGCATTTTTAAGAAAGTAATCGTGCTCGGTACAACATAATGCATATTTTCGACTTAGTCTTTTTCCGCGATTTTGGTCAAAATCGGCTATTTGTAAGTGGTTAAGCTCGAATCTGGAGCCCAAACGAAAAATCCGACTGAAAATTTGTTTTGCTCAATCGATAGAACACATTGTGATGTACATTTGATGAAAGTTTGGTTTGGAAATATGCATTTTTAAGAAAGTTATCGTGCTCGGTACAACATAATGCATATTTTCGACTTAGTCTTTTTCCGCGATTTTGGTCAAAATCGGCTATTTGTAAGTGGTTAAGCTCGAATCTGGAGCCCAAACGAAAAATCCGACTGAAAATTTGTTTTGCTCAATCGATAGAACACATTGTGATATACATTTGATGAAAGTTTCGTTGAGAAGTATGCATTTTTAAGAAAGTTATCGTGCTCGGTACAACAATATGCATATTTTCGACTTAGTCTTTTTCCGCGATTTTGGTCAAAATCGTCTATTTGTAAGTGGTTAAGCTCGAATCTGGAGCCCAAACGAAAAATCCGACTGAAAATTTGTTTTGCTCAATCGATAGAACACATTGTGATATACATTTGATGAAAGTTTCGTTGAGAAGTATGCATTTTTAAGAAAGTTATCGTGCTCGGTACAACAATATGCATATTTTCGACTTAGTCTTTTTCCGCGATTTTGATCAAAATCGGCTATTTGTAAGTGGTTAAGCTCGAATCTGGAGCCCAAACGAAAGATCCGACTGAAAATTTGTTTTGCTCAATCGATAGAACACATTGTGATGTACATTTGATGAAAGTTTGGTTTTGAAATATGCATTTTTAAGAAAGTTATCGTGCTCGGTACAACAATATGCATATTTTCGACTTAGTCTTTTTCCGCGATTTTGGTCAAAATCGGCTATTTGTAAGTGATTAAGCTCGAATCTGGAGCCCAAACGAAAAATCCGACTGAAAATTTGTTTTGCTCAATCGATAGAACACATTGTGATATACATTTGATGAAAGTTTCGTTGAGAAGTATGCATTTTTAAGAAAGTTATCGTGCTCGGTACAACAATATGCATATTTTCGACTTAGTCTTTTTCCGCGATTTTGGTCAAAATCGGCTATTTGTAAGTGGTTAAGCTCGAATCTGGAGCCCAAACGAAAAATCCGACTGAAAATTTGTTTTGCTCAATCGATAGAACACATTGTGATGTACATTTGATGAAAGTTTGGTTTGGAAATATGCATTTTTAAGAAAGTTATCGTGCTCGGTATAACATAATGCATATTTTCGACTTAGTCTTTTTCCGCGATTTTGGTCAAAATCGGCTATTTGTAAGTGGTTAAGCTCGAATCTGGAGCCCAAACGAAAAATCCGACTGAAAATTTGTTTTGCTCAATCGATAGAACACATTGTGATGTACATTTGATGAAAGTTTGGTTTGGAAATATGCATTTTTAAGAAAGTTATCGTGCTCGGTATAACATAATGCATATTTTCGACTTAGTCTTTTTCCGCGATTTTGGTCAAAATCGGCTATTTGTAAGTGGTTAAGCTCGACTCTGGAGCCCAAACGAAAAATCCGACTGAAAATGTGTTTTGCTCATTCAATAGAACACATTATGATGTACATTTAAAGAAAGTTTGGTTTGGAAATATGCAATTTTAAGAAAGTTATCGTGCTCGGTACAACATAATGCATATTTTCGACTTAGTCTTTTTCCGCGATTTTGGTCAAAATCGGCTATTTGTAAGTGGTTAAGCTCGAATCTGGAGCCCAAACGAAAAATCCGACTGAAAATTTGTTTTGCTCCATCGATATAACACATTGTGATGTACATTTGATGAAAGTGTGGTTTGGAAATATGCATTTTTAAGAAAGTAATCGTGCTCGGTACAACATAATGCATATTTTCGACTTAGTCTTTTTCCGCGATTTTGGTCAAAATCGGCTATTTGTAAGTGGTTAAGCTCGAATCTGGAGCCCAAACGAAAAATCCGACTGAAAATTTGTTTTGCTCAATCGATAGAACACATTGTGATGTACATTTGATGAAAGTGTGGTTTGGAAATATGCATTTTTAAGAAAGTTATCCTGCTCGGTACAACATAATGCATATTTTCGACTTAGTCTTTTTCCGCGATTTTGGTCAAAATCGGCTATTTGTAAGTGGTTAAGCTCGACTCTGGAGCCCAAACGAAAAATCCGACTGAAAATGTGTTTTGCTCATTCAATAGAACACATTATGATGTACATTTAAAGAAAGTTTGGTTTGGAAATATGCAATTTTAAGAAAGTTATCGTGCTCGGTACAACATAATGCATATTTTCGACTTAGTCTTTTTCCGCGATTTTGGTCAAAATCGGCTATTTGTAAGTGGTTAAGCTCGAATCTGGAGCCCAAACGAAAAATCCGACTGAAAATTTGTTTTGCTCCATCGATATAACACATTGTGATGTACATTTGATGAAAGTGTGGTTTGGAAATATGCATTTTTAAGAAAGTTATCCTGCTCGGTACAACATAATGCATATTTTCGACTTAGTCTTTTTCCGCGATTTTGGTCAAAATCGGCTATTTGTAAGTGGTTAAGCTCGAATCTGGAGCCCAAACGAAAAATCCGACTGAAAATTTGTTTTGCTCATTCGATAGAACACATTGTGATGTACATTTGATGAAAGTTTGGTTTGGAAATATGCATTTTTAAGAAAGTTATCGTGCTCGGTATAACATAATGCATATTTTCGACTTAGTCTTTTTCCGCGATTTTGGTCAAAATCGGCTATTTGTAAGTGGTTAAGCTCGAATCTGGAGCCCAAACGAAAAATCCGACTGAAAATTTGTTTTGCTCAATCGATAGAACACATTGTGATGTACATTTGATGAAAGTTTGGTTTGGAAATATGCATTTTTAAGAAAGTTATCGTGCTCGGTATAACATAATGCATATTTTCGACTTAGTCTTTTTCCGCGATTTTGGTCAAAATCGGCTATTTGTAAGTGGTTAAGCTCGACTCTGGAGCCCAAACGAAAAATCCGACTGAAAATGTGTTTTGCTCATTCAAAAGAACACATTATGATGTACATTTAAAGAAAGTTTGGTTTGGAAATATGCAATTTTAAGAAAGTTATCGTGCTCGGTACAACATAATGCATATTTTCGACTTAGTCTTTTTCCGCGATTTTGGTCAAAATCGGCTATTTGTAAGTGGTTAAGCTCGAATCTGGAGCCCAAACGAAAAATCCGACTGAAAATTTGTTTTGCTCCATCGATATAACACATTGTGATGTACATTTGATGAAAGTGTGGTTTGGAAATATGCATTTTTAAGAAAGTTATCCTGCTCGGTACAACATAATGCATATTTTCGACTTAGTCTTTTTCCGCGATTTTGGTCAAAATCGGCTATTTGTAAGTGGTTAAGCTCGAATCTGGAGCCCAAACGAAAAATCGGACTGAAAATTTGTTTTGCTCATTCGATAGAACACATTGTGATGTACATTTGATGAAAGTTTGGTTTGGAAATATGCATTTTTAAGAAAGTTATCGTGCTCGGTATAACATAATGCATATTTTCGACTTAGTCTTTTTCCGCGATTTTGGTCAAAATCGGCTATTTGTAAGTGGTTAAGCTCGAATCTGGAGCCCAAACGAAAAATCCGACTGAAAATTTGTTTTGCTCAATCGATAGAACACATTGTGATGTACATTTGATGAAAGTGTGGTTTGGAAATATGCATTTTTAAGAAAGTTATCGTGCTCGGTATAACATAATGCATATTTTCGACTTAGTCTTTTTCCGCGATTTTGGTCAAAATCGGCTATTTGTAAGTGGTTAAGCTCGACTCTGGAGCCCAAACGAAAAATCCGACTGAAAATGTGTTTTGCTCATTCAATAGAACACATTATGATGTACATTTAAAGAAAGTTTGGTTTGGAAATATGCAATTTTAAGAAAGTTATCGTGCTCGGTACAACATAATGCATATTTTCGACTTAGTCTTTTTCCGCGATTTTGGTCAAAAACGGCTATTTGTAAGTGGTTAAGCTCGAATCTGGAGCCCAAACGAAAAATCCGACTGAAAATTTGTTTTGCTCCATCGATATAACACATTGTGATGTACATTTGATGAAAGTGTGGTTTGGAAATATGCATTTTTAAGAAAGTAATCGTGCTCGGTACAACATAATGCATATTTTCGACTTAGTCTTTTTCCGCGATTTTGGTCAAAATCGGCTATTTGTAAGTGGTTAAGCTCGAATCTGGAGCCCAAACGAAAAATCCGACTGAAAATTTGTTTTGCTCAATCGATAGAACACATTGTGATGTACATTTGATGAAAGTTTGGTTTGGAAATATGCATTTTTAAGAAAGTTATCGTGCTCGGTACAACATAATGCATATTTTCGACTTAGTCTTTTTCCGCGATTTTGGTCAAAATCGGCTATTTGTAAGTGGTTAAGCTCGAATCTGGAGCCCAAACGAAAAATCCGACTGAAAATTTGTTTTGCTCCATCGATATAACACATTGTGATGTACATTTGATGAAAGTGTGGTTTGGAAATATGCATTTTTAAGAAAGTTATCCTGCTCGGTACAACATAATGCATATTTTCGACTTAGTCTTTTTCCGCGATTTTGGTCAAAATCGGCTATTTGTAAGTGGTTAAGCTCGAATCTGGAGCCCAAACGAAAAATCCGACTGAAAATTTGTTTTGCTCAATCGATAGAACACATTGTGATGTACATTTGATGAAAGTTTGGTTTGGAAATATGCATTTTTAAGAAAGTTATCGTGCTCGGTATAACATAATGCATATTTTCGACTTAGTCTTTTTCCGCGATTTTGGTCAAAATCGGCTATTTGTAAGTGGTTAAGCTCGAATCTGGAGCCCAAACGAAAAATCCGACTGAAAATGTGTTTTGCTCATTCAATAGAACACATTATGATGTACATTTAAAGAAAGTTTGGTTTGGAAATATGCAATTTTAAGAAAGTTATCGTGCTCGGTACAACATAATGCATATTTTCGACTTAGTCTTTTTCCGCGATTTTGGTCAAAATCGGCTATTTGTAAGTGGTTAAGCTCGAATCTGGAGCCCAAACGAAAAATCCGACTGAAAATTTGTTTTGCTCCATCGATATAACACATTGTGATGTACATTTGATGAAAGTGTGGTTTGGAAATATGCATTTTTAAGAAAGTAATCGTGCTCGGTACAACATAATGCATATTTTCGACTTAGTCTTTTTCCGCGATTTTGGTCAAAATCGGCTATTTGTAAGTGGTTAAGCTCGAATCTGGAGCCCAAACGAAAAATCCGACTGAAAATTTGTTTTGCTCAATCGATAGAACACATTGTGATGTACATTTGATGAAAGTTTGGTTTGGAAATATGCATTTTTAAGAAAGTTATCGTGCTCGGTACAACATAATGCATATTTTCGACTTAGTCTTTTTCCGCGATTTTGGTCAAAATCGGCTATTTGTAAGTGGTTAAGCTCGAATCTGGAGCCCAAACGAAAAATCCGACTGAAAATTTGTTTTGCTCAATCGATAGAACACATTGTGATATACATTTGATGAAAGTTTCGTTGAGAAGTATGCATTTTTAAGAAAGTTATCGTGCTCGGTACAACAATATGCATATTTTCGACTTAGTCTTTTTCCGCGATTTTGGTCAAAATCGTCTATTTGTAAGTGGTTAAGCTCGAATCTGGAGCCCAAACGAAAAATCCGACTGAAAATTTGTTTTGCTCAATCGATAGAACACATTGTGATATACATTTGATGAAAGTTTCGTTGAGAAGTATGCATTTTTAAGAAAGTTATCGTGCTCGGTACAACAATATGCATATTTTCGACTTAGTCTTTTTCCGCGATTTTGATCAAAATCGGCTATTTGTAAGTGGTTAAGCTCGAATCTGGAGCCCAAACGAAAGATCCGACTGAAAATTTGTTTTGCTCAATCGATAGAACACATTGTGATGTACATTTGATGAAAGTTTGGTTTTGAAATATGCATTTTTAAGAAAGTTATCGTGCTCGGTACAACAATATGCATATTTTCGACTTAGTCTTTTTCCGCGATTTTGGTCAAAATCGGCTATTTGTAAGTGGTTAAGCTCGAATCTGGAGCCCAAACGAAAAATCCGACTGAAAATTTGTTTTGCTCAATCGATAGAACACATTGTGATATACATTTGATGAAAGTTTCGTTGAGAAGTATGCATTTTTAAGAAAGTTATCGTGCTCGGTACAACAATATGCATATTTTCGACTTAGTCTTTTTCCGCGATTTTGGTCAAAATCGGCTATTTGTAAGTGGTTAAGCTCGAATCTGGAGCCCAAACGAAAAATCCGACTGAAAATTTGTTTTGCTCAATCGATAGAACACATTGTGATGTACATTTGATGAAAGTTTGGTTTGGAAATATGCATTTTTAAGAAAGTTATCGTGCTCGGTATAACATAATGCATATTTTCGACTTAGTCTTTTTCCGCGATTTTGGTCAAAATCGGCTATTTGTAAGTGGTTAAGCTCGAATCTGGAGCCCAAACGAAAAATCCGACTGAAAATTTGTTTTGCTCAATCGATAGAACACATTGTGATGTACATTTGATGAAAGTTTGGTTTGGAAATATGCATTTTTAAGAAAGTTATCGTGCTCGGTATAACATAATGCATATTTTCGACTTAGTCTTTTTCCGCGATTTTGGTCAAAATCGGCTATTTGTAAGTGGTTAAGCTCGACTCTGGAGCCCAAACGAAAAATCCGACTGAAAATGTGTTTTGCTCATTCAATAGAACACATTATGATGTACATTTAAAGAAAGTTTGGTTTGGAAATATGCAATTTTAAGAAAGTTATCGTGCTCGGTACAACATAATGCATATTTTCGACTTAGTCTTTTTCCGCGATTTTGGTCAAAATCGGCTATTTGTAAGTGGTTAAGCTCGAATCTGGAGCCCAAACGAAAAATCCGACTGAAAATTTGTTTTGCTCCATCGATATAACACATTGTGATGTACATTTGATGAAAGTGTGGTTTGGAAATATGCATTTTTAAGAAAGTAATCGTGCTCGGTACAACATAATGCATATTTTCGACTTAGTCTTTTTCCGCGATTTTGGTCAAAATCGGCTATTTGTAAGTGGTTAAGCTCGAATCTGGAGCCCAAACGAAAAATCCGACTGAAAATTTGTTTTGCTCAATCGATAGAACACATTGTGATGTACATTTGATGAAAGTTTGGTTTGGAAATATGCAATTTTAAGAAAGTTATCCTGCTCGGTACAACAATATGCATATTTTCGACTTATTTTTTTTCCGCGATTTTGGTCAAAATCGGTTATTTGTAAGTGGTTAAGCTCGAATCTGGAGCCCAAACGAAAAATCCGACTGAAAATTTGTTTTGCTCAATCGATAGAACACATTGTGATGTACATTTGATGAAAGTTTGGTTTGGAAATATGCATTTTTAAGAAAGTTATCGTGCTCGGTACAACATAATGCATATTTTCGACTTAGTCTTTTTCCGCGATTTTGGTCAAAATCGGCTATTTGTAAGTGGTTAAGCTCGAATCTGGAGCCCAAACGAAAAATCCGACTGAAAATTTGTTTTGCTCCATCGATATAACACATTGTGATTTACATTTGATGAAAGTGTGGTTTGGAAATATGCATTTTTAAGAAAGTTATCGTGCTCGGTACAACATAATGCATATTTTCGACTTAGTCTTTTTCCGCGATTTTGGTCAAAATCGGCTATTTGTAAGTGGTTAAGCTCGACTCTGGAGCCCAAACGAAAAATCCGACTGAAAATGTGTTTTGCTCATTCAATAGAACACATTATGATGTACATTTAAAGAAAGTTTGGTTTGGAAATATGCAATTTTAAGAAAGTTATCGTGCTCGGTACAACATAATGCATATTTTCGACTTAGTCTTTTTCCGCGATTTTGGTCAAAATCGGCTATTTGTAAGTGGTTAAGCTCGAATCTGGAGCCCAAACGAAAAATCCGACTGAAAATTTGTTTTGCTCCATCGATATAACACATTGTGATGTACATTTGATGAAAGTGTGGTTTGGAAATATGCATTTTTAAGAAAGTAATCGTGCTCGGTACAACATAATGCATATTTTCGACTTAGTCTTTTTCCGCGATTTTGGTCAAAATCGGCTATTTGTAAGTGGTTAAGCTCGACTCTGGAGCCCAAACGAAAAATCCGACTGAAAATTTGTTTTGCTCATTCGATAGAACACATTGTGATGTACATTTGATGAAAGTTTGGTTTGGAAATATGCATTTTTAAGAAAGTTATCGTGCTCGGTATAACATAATGCATATTTTCGACTTAGTCTTTTTCCGCGATTTTGGTCAAAATCGGCTATTTGTAAGTGGTTAAGCTCGAATCTGGAGCCCAAACGAAAAATCCGACTGAAAATTTGTTTTGCTCAATCGATAGAACACATTGTGATGTACATTTGATGAAAGTTTGGTTTGGAAATATGCATTTTTAAGAAAGTTATCGTGCTCGGTATAACATAATGCATATTTTCGACTTAGTCTTTTTCCGCGATTTTGGTCAAAATCGGCTATTTGTAAGTGGTTAAGCTCGACTCTGGAGCCCAAACGAAAAATCCGACTGAAAATGTGTTTTGCTCATTCAATAGAACACATTATGATGTACATTTAAAGAAAGTTTGGTTTGGAAATATGCAATTTTAAGAAAGTTATCGTGCTCGGTACAACATAATGCATATTTTCGACTTAGTCTTTTTCCGCGATTTTGGTCAAAATCGGCTATTTGTAAGTGGTTAAGCTCGAATCTGGAGCCCAAACGAAAAATCCGACTGAAAATTTGTTTTGCTCCATCGATATAACACATTGTGATGTACATTTGATGAAAGTGTGGTTTGGAAATATGCATTTTTAAGAAAGTAATCGTGCTCGGTACAACATAATGCATATTTTCGACTTAGTCTTTTTCCGCGATTTTGGTCAAAATCGGCTATTTGTAAGTGGTTAAGCTCGAATCTGGAGCCCAAACGAAAAATCCGACTGAAAATTTGTTTTGCTCAATCGATAGAACACATTGTGATGTACATTTGATGAAAGTTTGGTTTGGAAATATGCATTTTTAAGAAAGTTATCGTGCTCGGTACAACATAATGCATATTTTCGACTTAGTCTTTTTCCGCGATTTTGGTCAAAATCGGCTATTTGTAAGTGGTTAAGCTCGAATCTGGAGCCCAAACGAAAAATCCGACTGAAAATTTGTTTTGCTCCATCGATATAACACATTGTGATGTACATTTGATGAAAGTGTGGTTTGGAAATATGCATTTTTAAGAAAGTTATCCTGCTCGGTACAACATAATGCATATTTTCGACTTAGTCTTTTTCCGCGATTTTGGTCAAAATCGGCTATTTGTAAGTGGTTAAGCTCGAATCTGGAGCCCAAACGAAAAATCGGACTGAAAATTTGTTTTGCTCAATCGATAGAACACATTGTGATATACATTTGATGAAAGTTTCGTTGAGAAGTATGCATTTTTAAGAAAGTTATCGTGCTCGGTACAACAATATGCATATTTTCGACTTAGTCTTTTTCCGCGATTTTGGTCAAAATCGGCTATTTGTAAGTGGTTAAGCTCGAATCTGGAGCCCAAACGAAAAATCCGACTGAAAATTTGTTTTGCTCAATCGATAGAACACATTGTGATGTACATTTGATGAAAGTTTGGTTTGGAAATATGCATTTTTAAGAAAGTTATCGTGCTCGGTATAACATAATGCATATTTTCGACTTAGTCTTTTTCCGCGATTTTGGTCAAAATCGGCTATTTGTAAGTGGTTAAGCTCGAATCTGGAGCCCAAACGAAAAATCCGACTGAAAATGTGTTTTGCTCATTCAATAGAACACATTATGATGTACATTTAAAGAAAGTTTGGTTTGGAAATATGCAATTTTAAGAAAGTTATCGTGCTCGGTACAACATAATGCATATTTTCGACTTAGTCTTTTTCCGCGATTTTGGTCAAAATCGGCTATTTGTAAGTGGTTAAGCTCGAATCTGGAGCCCAAACGAAAAATCCGACTGAAAATTTGTTTTGCTCCATCGATATAACACATTGTGATGTACATTTGATGAAAGTGTGGTTTGGAAATATGCATTTTTAAGAAAGTAATCGTGCTCGGTACAACATAATGCATATTTTCGACTTAGTCTTTTTCCGCGATTTTGGTCAAAATCGGCTATTTGTAAGTGGTTAAGCTCGAATCTGGAGCCCAAACGAAAAATCCGACTGAAAATTTGTTTTGCTCAATCGATAGAACACATTGTGATGTACATTTGATGAAAGTTTGGTTTGGAAATATGCATTTTTAAGAAAGTTATCGTGCTCGGTACAACATAATGCATATTTTCGACTTAGTCTTTTTCCGCGATTTTGGTCAAAATCGGCTATTTGTAAGTGGTTAAGCTCGAATCTGGAGCCCAAACGAAAAATCCGACTGAAAATTTGTTTTGCTCAATCGATAGAACACATTGTGATATACATTTGATGAAAGTTTCGTTGAGAAGTATGCATTTTTAAGAAAGTTATCGTGCTCGGTACAACAATATGCATATTTTCGACTTAGTCTTTTTCCGCGATTTTGGTCAAAATCGTCTATTTGTAAGTGGTTAAGCTCGAATCTGGAGCCCAAACGAAAAATCCGACTGAAAATTTGTTTTGCTCAATCGATAGAACACATTGTGATATACATTTGATGAAAGTTTCGTTGAGAAGTATGCATTTTTAAGAAAGTTATCGTGCTCGGTACAACAATATGCATATTTTCGACTTAGTCTTTTTCCGCGATTTTGATCAAAATCGGCTATTTGTAAGTGGTTAAGCTCGAATCTGGAGCCCAAACGAAAGATCCGACTGAAAATTTGTTTTGCTCAATCGATAGAACACATTGTGATGTACATTTGATGAAAGTTTGGTTTTGAAATATGCATTTTTAAGAAAGTTATCGTGCTCGGTACAACAATATGCATATTTTCGACTTAGTCTTTTTCCGCGATTTTGGTCAAAATCGGCTATTTGTAAGTGATTAAGCTCGAATCTGGAGCCCAAACGAAAAATCCGACTGAAAATTTGTTTTGCTCAATCGATAGAACACATTGTGATATACATTTGATGAAAGTTTCGTTGAGAAGTATGCATTTTTAAGAAAGTTATCGTGCTCGGTACAACAATATGCATATTTTCGACTTAGTCTTTTTCCGCGATTTTGGTCAAAATCGGCTATTTGTAAGTGGTTAAGCTCGAATCTGGAGCCCAAACGAAAAATCCGACTGAAAATTTGTTTTGCTCAATCGATAGAACACATTGTGATGTACATTTGATGAAAGTTTCGTTGAGAAATATGCATTTTTAAGAAAGTTATCGTGCTCGGTACAACAATATGCATATTTTCGACTTAGTCTTTTTCCGCGATTTTGGTCAAAATCGGCTATTTGTAAGTGGTTAAGCTCGAATCTGGAGCCCAAACGAAAAATCCGACTGAAAATTTGTTTTGCTCAATCGATAGAACACATTGTGATGTACATTTGATGAAAGTTTGGTTTGGAAATATGCATTTTTAAGAAAGTTATCGTGCTCGGTATAACATAATGCATATTTTCGACTTAGTCTTTTTCCGCGATTTTGGTCAAAATCGGCTATTTGTAAGTGGTTAAGCTCGACTCTGGAGCCCAAACGAAAAATCCGACTGAAAATGTGTTTTGCTCATTCAATAGAACACATTATGATGTACATTTAAAGAAAGTTTGGTTTGGAAATATGCAATTTTAAGAAAGTTATCGTGCTCGGTACAACATAATGCATATTTTCGACTTAGTCTTTTTCCGCGATTTTGGTCAAAATCGGCTATTTGTAAGTGGTTAAGCTCGAATCTGGAGCCCAAACGAAAAATCCGACTGAAAATTTGTTTTGCTCCATCGATATAACACATTGTGATGTACATTTGATGAAAGTGTGGTTTGGAAATATGCATTTTTAAGAAAGTAATCGTGCTCGGTACAACATAATGCATATTTTCGACTTAGTCTTTTTCCGCGATTTTGGTCAAAATCGGCTATTTGTAAGTGGTTAAGCTCGAATCTGGAGCCCAAACGAAAAATCCGACTGAAAATTTGTTTTGCTCAATCGATAGAACACATTGTGATGTACATTTGATGAAAGTTTGGTTTGGAAATATGCAATTTTAAGAAAGTTATCCTGCTCGGTACAACAATATGCATATTTTCGACTTATTTTTTTTCCGCGATTTTGGTCAAAATCGGTTATTTGTAAGTGGTTAAGCTCGAATCTGGAGCCCAAACGAAAAATCCGACTGAAAATTTGTTTTGCTCAATCGATAGAACACATTGTGATGTACATTTGATGAAAGTTTGGTTTGGAAATATGCATTTTTAAGAAAGTTATCGTGCTCGGTACAACATAATGCATATTTTCGACTTAGTCTTTTTCCGCGATTTTGGTCAAAATCGGCTATTTGTAAGTGGTTAAGCTCGAATCTGGAGCCCAAACGAAAAATCCGACTGAAAATTTGTTTTGCTCCATCGATATAACACATTGTGATGTACATTTGATGAAAGTGTGGTTTGGAAATATGCATTTTTAAGAAAGTTATCGTGCTCGGTACAACATAATGCATATTTTCGACTTAGTCTTTTTCCGCGATTTTGGTCAAAATCGGCTATTTGTAAGTGGTTAAGCTCGACTCTGGAGCCCAAACGAAAAATCCGACTGAAAATGTGTTTTGCTCATTCAATAGAACACATTATGATGTACATTTAAAGAAAGTTTGGTTTGGAAATATGCAATTTTAAGAAAGTTATCGTGCTCGGTACAACATAATGCATATTTTCGACTTAGTCTTTTTCCGCGATTTTGGTCAAAATCGGCTATTTGTAAGTGGTTAAGCTCGAATCTGGAGCCCAAACGAAAAATCCGACTGAAAATTTGTTTTGCTCCATCGATATAACACATTGTGATGTACATTTGATGAAAGTGTGGTTTGGAAATATGCATTTTTAAGAAAGTTATCCTGCTCGGTACAACATAATGCATATTTTCGACTTAGTCTTTTTCCGCGATTTTGGTCAAAATCGGCTATTTGTAAGTGGTTAAGCTCGAATCTGGAGCCCAAACGAAAAATCGGACTGAAAATTTGTTTTGCTCAATCGATAGAACACATTGTGATATACATTTGATGAAAGTTTCGTTGAGAAGTATGCATTTTTAAGAAAGTTATCGTGCTCGGTACAACAATATGCATATTTTCGACTTAGTCTTTTTCCGCGATTTTGGTCAAAATCGGCTATTTGTAAGTGGTTAAGCTCGAATCTGGAGCCCAAACGAAAAATCCGACTGAAAATTTGTTTTGCTCAATCGATAGAACACATTGTGATGTACATTTGATGAAAGTTTGGTTTGGAAATATGCATTTTTAAGAAAGTTATC
Organism: Phorcus lineatus; assembly: GCA_921293015.1. Classification (NCBI taxonomy): domain Eukaryota; kingdom Metazoa; phylum Mollusca; class Gastropoda; order Trochida; family Trochidae; genus Phorcus; species Phorcus lineatus. Next base: position 42,046,396 of record OV121086.1, read on the forward strand.
GTGCTCGGTATAACATAATGCATATTTTCGACTTAGTCTTTTTCCGCGATTTTGGTCAAAATCGGCTATTTGTAAGTGGTTAAGCTCGAATCTGGAGCCCAAACGAAAAATCCGACTGAAAATGTGTTTTGCTCATTCAATAGAACACATTATGATGTACATTTAAAGAAAGTTTGGTTTGGAAATATGCAATTTTAAGAAAGTTATCGTGCTCGGTACAACATAATGCATATTTTCGACTTAGTCTTTTTCCGCGATTTTGGTCAAAATCGGCTATTTGTAAGTGGTTAAGCTCGAATCTGGAGCCCAAACGAAAAATCCGACTGAAAATTTGTTTTGCTCCATCGATATAACACATTGTGATGTACATTTGATGAAAGTGTGGTTTGGAAATATGCATTTTTAAGAAAGTAATCGTGCTCGGTACAACATAATGCATATTTTCGACTTAGTCTTTTTCCGCGATTTTGGTCAAAATCGGCTATTTGTAAGTGGTTAAGCTCGAATCTGGAGCCCAAACGAAAAATCCGACTGAAAATTTGTTTTGCTCAATCGATAGAACACATTGTGATGTACATTTGATGAAAGTTTCGTTGAGAAATATGCATTTTTAAGAAAGTTATCGTGCTCGGTACAACAATATGCATATTTTCGACTTAGTCTTTTTCCGCGATTTTGGTCACCATCGGCTATTTGTAAGTGGTTAAGCTCGAATCTGGAGCCCAAACGAAAAATCCGACTGAAAATTTGTTTTGCTCCATCGATAGAACACATTGTGATGTACATTTGATGAAAGTTTGGTTTGGAAATATGCATTTTTAAGAAAGTTATCGTGCTCGGTACAACAATATGCATATTTTCGACTTAGTCTTTTTCCGCGATTTTGGTCAAAATCGGCTATTTGTAAGTGGTTAAGCTCGACTCTGGAGCCCAAACGAAAAATCCGACTGAAAATGTGTTTTGCTCATTCAATAGAACACATTATGATGTACATTTAAAGAAAGTTTGGTTTGGAAATATGCAATTTTAAGAAAGTTATCGTGCTCGGTACAACATAATGCATATTTTCGACTTAGTCTTTTTCCGCGATTTTGGTCAAAATCGGCTATTTGTAAGTGGTTAAGCTCGAATCTGGAGCCCAAACGAAAAATCCGACTGAAAATTTGTTTTGCTCCATCGATATAACACATTGTGATGTACATTTGATGAAAGTGTGGTTTGGAAATATGCATTTTTAAGAAAGTAATCGTGCTCGGTACAACATAATGCATATTTTCGACTTAGTCTTTTTCCGCGATTTTGGTCAAAATCGGCTATTTGTAAGTGGTTAAGCTCGACTCTGGAGCCCAAACGAAAAATCCGACTGAAAATTTGTTTTGCTCATTCGATAGAACACATTGTGATGTACATTTGATGAAAGTTTGGTTTGGAAATATGCATTTTTAAGAAAGTTATCGTGCTCGGTATAACATAATGCATATTTTCGACTTAGTCTTTTTCCGCGATTTTGGTCAAAATCGGCTATTTGTAAGTGGTTAAGCTCGAATCTGGAGCCCAAACGAAAAATCCGACTGAAAATTTGTTTTGCTCAATCGATAGAACACATTGTGATGTACATTTGATGAAAGTTTGGTTTGGAAATATGCATTTTTAAGAAAGTTATCGTGCTCGGTATAACATAATGCATATTTTCGACTTAGTCTTTTTCCGCGATTTTGGTCAAAATCGGCTATTTGTAAGTGGTTAAGCTCGACTCTGGAGCCCAAACGAAAAATCCGACTGAAAATGTGTTTTGCTCATTCAATAGAACACATTATGATGTACATTTAAAGAAAGTTTGGTTTGGAAATATGCAATTTTAAGAAAGTTATCGTGCTCGGTACAACATAATGCATATTTTCGACTTAGTCTTTTTCCGCGATTTTGGTCAAAATCGGCTATTTGTAAGTGGTTAAGCTCGAATCTGGAGCCCAAACGAAAAATCCGACTGAAAATTTGTTTTGCTCCATCGATATAACACATTGTGATGTACATTTGATGAAAGTGTGGTTTGGAAATATGCATTTTTAAGAAAGTAATCGTGCTCGGTACAACATAATGCATATTTTCGACTTAGTCTTTTTCCGCGATTTTGGTCAAAATCGGCTATTTGTAAGTGGTTAAGCTCGAATCTGGAGCCCAAACGAAAAATCCGACTGAAAATTTGTTTTGCTCAATCGATAGAACACATTGTGATGTACATTTGATGAAAGTTTGGTTTGGAAATATGCATTTTTAAGAAAGTTATCGTGCTCGGTACAACATAATGCATATTTTCGACTTAGTCTTTTTCCGCGATTTTGGTCAAAATCGGCTATTTGTAAGTGGTTAAGCTCGAATCTGGAGCCCAAACGAAAAATCCGACTGAAAATTTGTTTTGCTCCATCGATATAACACATTGTGATGTACATTTGATGAAAGTGTGGTTTGGAAATATGCATTTTTAAGAAAGTTATCCTGCTCGGTACAACATAATGCATATTTTCGACTTAGTCTTTTTCCGCGATTTTGGTCAAAATCGGCTATTTGTAAGTGGTTAAGCTCGAATCTGGAGCCCAAACGAAAAATCGGACTGAAAATTTGTTTTGCTCAATCGATAGAACACATTGTGATATACATTTGATGAAAGTTTCGTTGAGAAGTATGCATTTTTAAGAAAGTTATCGTGCTCGGTACAACAATATGCATATTTTCGACTTAGTCTTTTTCCGCGATTTTGGTCAAAATCGGCTATTTGTAAGTGGTTAAGCTCGAATCTGGAGCCCAAACGAAAAATCCGACTGAAAATTTGTTTTGCTCAATCGATAGAACACATTGTGATGTACATTTGATGAAAGTTTGGTTTGGAAATATGCATTTTTAAGAAAGTTATCGTGCTCGGTACAACATAATGCATATTTTCGACTTAGTCTTTTTCCGCGATTTTGGTCAAAATCGGCTATTTGTAAGTGGTTAAGCTCGAATCTGGAGCCCAAACGAAAAATCCGACTGAAAATTTGTTTTGCTCAATCGATAGAACACATTGTGATGTACATTTGATGAAAGTTTCGTTGAGAAATATGCATTTTTAAGAAAGTTATCGTGCTCGGTACAACAATATGCATATTTTCGACTTAGTCTTTTTCCGCGATTTTGGTCACCATCGGCTATTTGTAAGTGGTTAAGCTCGAATCTGGAGCCCAAACGAAAAATCCGACTGAAAATTTGTTTTGCTCCATCGATAGAACACATTGTGATGTACATTTGATGAAAGTTTGGTTTGGAAATATGCATTTTTAAGAAAGTTATCGTGCTCGGTACAACATAATGCATATTTTCGACTTAGTCTTTTTCCGCGATTTTGGTCAAAATCGGCTATTTGTAAGTGGTTAAGCTCGACTCTGGAGCCCAAACGAAAAATCCGACTGAAAATGTGTTTTGCTCATTCAATAGAACACATTATGATGTACATTTAAAGAAAGTTTGGTTTGGAAATATGCAATTTTAAGAAAGTTATCGTGCTCGGTACAACATAATGCATATTTTCGACTTAGTCTTTTTCCGCGATTTTGGTCAAAATCGGCTATTTGTAAGTGGTTAAGCTCGAATCTGGAGCCCAAACGAAAAATCCGACTGAAAATTTGTTTTGCTCCATCGATATAACACATTGTGATGTACATTTGATGAAAGTGTGGTTTGGAAATATGCATTTTTAAGAAAGTAATCGTGCTCGGTACAACATAATGCATATTTTCGACTTAGTCTTTTTCCGCGATTTTGGTCAAAATCGGCTATTTGTAAGTGGTTAAGCTCGACTCTGGAGCCCAAACGAAAAATCCGACTGAAAATTTGTTTTGCTCATTCGATAGAACACATTGTGATGTACATTTGATGAAAGTTTGGTTTGGAAATATGCATTTTTAAGAAAGTTATCGTGCTCGGTATAACATAATGCATATTTTCGACTTAGTCTTTTTCCGCGATTTTGGTCAAAATCGGCTATTTGTAAGTGGTTAAGCTCGAATCTGGAGCCCAAACGAAAAATCCGACTGAAAATTTGTTTTGCTCAATCGATAGAACACATTGTGATGTACATTTGATGAAAGTTTGGTTTGGAAATATGCATTTTTAAGAAAGTTATCGTGCTCGGTATAACATAATGCATATTTTCGACTTAGTCTTTTTCCGCGATTTTGGTCAAAATCGGCTATTTGTAAGTGGTTAAGCTCGACTCTGGAGCCCAAACGAAAAATCCGACTGAAAATGTGTTTTGCTCATTCAATAGAACACATTATGATGTACATTTAAAGAAAGTTTGGTTTGGAAATATGCAATTTTAAGAAAGTTATCGTGCTCGGTACAACATAATGCATATTTTCGACTTAGTCTTTTTCCGCGATTTTGGTCAAAATCGGCTATTTGTAAGTGGTTAAGCTCGAATCTGGAGCCCAAACGAAAAATCCGACTGAAAATTTGTTTTGCTCCATCGATATAACACATTGTGATGTACATTTGATGAAAGTGTGGTTTGGAAATATGCATTTTTAAGAAAGTAATCGTGCTCGGTACAACATAATGCATATTTTCGACTTAGTCTTTTTCCGCGATTTTGGTCAAAATCGGCTATTTGTAAGTGGTTAAGCTCGAATCTGGAGCCCAAACGAAAAATCCGACTGAAAATTTGTTTTGCTCAATCGATAGAACACATTGTGATGTACATTTGATGAAAGTTTGGTTTGGAAATATGCATTTTTAAGAAAGTTATCGTGCTCGGTACAACATAATGCATATTTTCGACTTAGTCTTTTTCCGCGATTTTGGTCAAAATCGGCTATTTGTAAGTGGTTAAGCTCGAATCTGGAGCCCAAACGAAAAATCCGACTGAAAATTTGTTTTGCTCCATCGATATAACACATTGTGATGTACATTTGATGAAAGTGTGGTTTGGAAATATGCATTTTTAAGAAAGTTATCCTGCTCGGTACAACATAATGCATATTTTCGACTTAGTCTTTTTCCGCGATTTTGGTCAAAATCGGCTATTTGTAAGTGGTTAAGCTCGAATCTGGAGCCCAAACGAAAAATCGGACTGAAAATTTGTTTTGCTCAATCGATAGAACACATTGTGATATACATTTGATGAAAGTTTCGTTGAGAAGTATGCATTTTTAAGAAAGTTATCGTGCTCGGTACAACAATATGCATATTTTCGACTTAGTCTTTTTCCGCGATTTTGGTCAAAATCGGCTATTTGTAAGTGGTTAAGCTCGAATCTGGAGCCCAAACGAAAAATCCGACTGAAAATTTGTTTTGCTCAATCGATAGAACACATTGTGATGTACATTTGATGAAAGTTTGGTTTGGAAATATGCATTTTTAAGAAAGTTATCGTGCTCGGTATAACATAATGCATATTTTCGACTTAGTCTTTTTCCGCGATTTTGGTCAAAATCGGCTATTTGTAAGTGGTTAAGCTCGAATCTGGAGCCCAAACGAAAAATCCGACTGAAAATGTGTTTTGCTCATTCAATAGAACACATTATGATGTACATTTAAAGAAAGTTTGGTTTGGAAATATGCAATTTTAAGAAAGTTATCGTGCTCGGTACAACATAATGCATATTTTCGACTTAGTCTTTTTCCGCGATTTTGGTCAAAATCGGCTATTTGTAAGTGGTTAAGCTCGAATCTGGAGCCCAAACGAAAAATCCGACTGAAAATTTGTTTTGCTCCATCGATATAACACATTGTGATGTACATTTGATGAAAGTGTGGTTTGGAAATATGCATTTTTAAGAAAGTAATCGTGCTCGGTACAACATAATGCATATTTTCGACTTAGTCTTTTTCCGCGATTTTGGTCAAAATCGGCTATTTGTAAGTGGTTAAGCTCGAATCTGGAGCCCAAACGAAAAATCCGACTGAAAATTTGTTTTGCTCAATCGATAGAACACATTGTGATGTACATTTGATGAAAGTTTGGTTTGGAAATATGCATTTTTAAGAAAGTTATCGTGCTCGGTACAACATAATGCATATTTTCGACTTAGTCTTTTTCCGCGATTTTGGTCAAAATCGGCTATTTGTAAGTGGTTAAGCTCGAATCTGGAGCCCAAACGAAAAATCCGACTGAAAATTTGTTTTGCTCAATCGATAGAACACATTGTGATATACATTTGATGAAAGTTTCGTTGAGAAGTATGCATTTTTAAGAAAGTTATCGTGCTCGGTACAACAATATGCATATTTTCGACTTAGTCTTTTTCCGCGATTTTGGTCAAAATCGTCTATTTGTAAGTGGTTAAGCTCGAATCTGGAGCCCAAACGAAAAATCCGACTGAAAATTTGTTTTGCTCAATCGATAGAACACATTGTGATATACATTTGATGAAAGTTTCGTTGAGAAGTATGCATTTTTAAGAAAGTTATCGTGCTCGGTACAACAATATGCATATTTTCGACTTAGTCTTTTTCCGCGATTTTGATCAAAATCGGCTATTTGTAAGTGGTTAAGCTCGAATCTGGAGCCCAAACGAAAGATCCGACTGAAAATTTGTTTTGCTCAATCGATAGAACACATTGTGATGTACATTTGATGAAAGTTTGGTTTTGAAATATGCATTTTTAAGAAAGTTATCGTGCTCGGTACAACAATATGCATATTTTCGACTTAGTCTTTTTCCGCGATTTTGGTCAAAATCGGCTATTTGTAAGTGATTAAGCTCGAATCTGGAGCCCAAACGAAAAATCCGACTGAAAATTTGTTTTGCTCAATCGATAGAACACATTGTGATATACATTTGATGAAAGTTTCGTTGAGAAGTATGCATTTTTAAGAAAGTTATCGTGCTCGGTACAACAATATGCATATTTTCGACTTAGTCTTTTTCCGCGATTTTGGTCAAAATCGGCTATTTGTAAGTGGTTAAGCTCGAATCTGGAGCCCAAACGAAAAATCCGACTGAAAATTTGTTTTGCTCAATCGATAGAACACATTGTGATGTACATTTGATGAAAGTTTGGTTTGGAAATATGCATTTTTAAGAAAGTTATCGTGCTCGGTATAACATAATGCATATTTTCGACTTAGTCTTTTTCCGCGATTTTGGTCAAAATCGGCTATTTGTAAGTGGTTAAGCTCGAATCTGGAGCCCAAACGAAAAATCCGACTGAAAATTTGTTTTGCTCAATCGATAGAACACATTGTGATGTACATTTGATGAAAGTTTGGTTTGGAAATATGCATTTTTAAGAAAGTTATCGTGCTCGGTATAACATAATGCATATTTTCGACTTAGTCTTTTTCCGCGATTTTGGTCAAAATCGGCTATTTGTAAGTGGTTAAGCTCGACTCTGGAGCCCAAACGAAAAATCCGACTGAAAATGTGTTTTGCTCATTCAATAGAACACATTATGATGTACATTTAAAGAAAGTTTGGTTTGGAAATATGCAATTTTAAGAAAGTTATCGTGCTCGGTACAACATAATGCATATTTTCGACTTAGTCTTTTTCCGCGATTTTGGTCAAAATCGGCTATTTGTAAGTGGTTAAGCTCGAATCTGGAGCCCAAACGAAAAATCCGACTGAAAATTTGTTTTGCTCCATCGATATAACACATTGTGATGTACATTTGATGAAAGTGTGGTTTGGAAATATGCATTTTTAAGAAAGTAATCGTGCTCGGTACAACATAATGCATATTTTCGACTTAGTCTTTTTCCGCGATTTTGGTCAAAATCGGCTATTTGTAAGTGGTTAAGCTCGAATCTGGAGCCCAAACGAAAAATCCGACTGAAAATTTGTTTTGCTCAATCGATAGAACACATTGTGATGTACATTTGATGAAAGTTTGGTTTGGAAATATGCAATTTTAAGAAAGTTATCCTGCTCGGTACAACAATATGCATATTTTCGACTTATTTTTTTTCCGCGATTTTGGTCAAAATCGGTTATTTGTAAGTGGTTAAGCTCGAATCTGGAGCCCAAACGAAAAATCCGACTGAAAATTTGTTTTGCTCAATCGATAGAACACATTGTGATGTACATTTGATGAAAGTTTGGTTTGGAAATATGCATTTTTAAGAAAGTTATCGTGCTCGGTACAACATAATGCATATTTTCGACTTAGTCTTTTTCCGCGATTTTGGTCAAAATCGGCTATTTGTAAGTGGTTAAGCTCGAATCTGGAGCCCAAACGAAAAATCCGACTGAAAATTTGTTTTGCTCCATCGATATAACACATTGTGATGTACATTTGATGAAAGTGTGGTTTGGAAATATGCATTTTTAAGAAAGTTATCGTGCTCGGTACAACATAATGCATATTTTCGACTTAGTCTTTTTCCGCGATTTTGGTCAAAATCGGCTATTTGTAAGTGGTTAAGCTCGACTCTGGAGCCCAAACGAAAAATCCGACTGAAAATGTGTTTTGCTCATTCAATAGAACACATTATGATGTACATTTAAAGAAAGTTTGGTTTGGAAATATGCAATTTTAAGAAAGTTATCGTGCTCGGTACAACATAATGCATATTTTCGACTTAGTCTTTTTCCGCGATTTTGGTCAAAATCGGCTATTTGTAAGTGGTTAAGCTCGAATCTGGAGCCCAAACGAAAAATCCGACTGAAAATTTGTTTTGCTCCATCGATATAACACATTGTGATGTACATTTGATGAAAGTGTGGTTTGGAAATATGCATTTTTAAGAAAGTTATCCTGCTCGGTACAACATAATGCATATTTTCGACTTAGTCTTTTTCCGCGATTTTGGTCAAAATCGGCTATTTGTAAGTGGTTAAGCTCGAATCTGGAGCCCAAACGAAAAATCGGACTGAAAATTTGTTTTGCTCAATCGATAGAACACATTGTGATATACATTTGATGAAAGTTTCGTTGAGAAGTATGCATTTTTAAGAAAGTTATCGTGCTCGGTACAACAATATGCATATTTTCGACTTAGTCTTTTTCCGCGATTTTGGTCAAAATCGGCTATTTGTAAGTGGTTAAGCTCGAATCTGGAGCCCAAACGAAAAATCCGACTGAAAATTTGTTTTGCTCAATCGATAGAACACATTGTGATGTACATTTGATGAAAGTTTGGTTTGGAAATATGCATTTTTAAGAAAGTTATCGTGCTCGGTATAACATAATGCATATTTTCGACTTAGTCTTTTTCCGCGATTTTGGTCAAAATCGGCTATTTGTAAGTGGTTAAGCTCGAATCTGGAGCCCAAACGAAAAATCCGACTGAAAATGTGTTTTGCTCATTCAATAGAACACATTATGATGTACATTTAAAGAAAGTTTGGTTTGGAAATATGCAATTTTAAGAAAGTTATCGTGCTCGGTACAACATAATGCATATTTTCGACTTAGTCTTTTTCCGCGATTTTGGTCAAAATCGGCTATTTGTAAGTGGTTAAGCTCGAATCTGGAGCCCAAACGAAAAATCCGACTGAAAATTTGTTTTGCTCCATCGATATAACACATTGTGATGTACATTTGATGAAAGTGTGGTTTGGAAATATGCATTTTTAAGAAAGTAATCGTGCTCGGTACAACATAATGCATATTTTCGACTTAGTCTTTTTCCGCGATTTTGGTCAAAATCGGCTATTTGTAAGTGGTTAAGCTCGAATCTGGAGCCCAAACGAAAAATCCGACTGAAAATTTGTTTTGCTCAATCGATAGAACACATTGTGATGTACATTTGATGAAAGTTTGGTTTGGAAATATGCATTTTTAAGAAAGTTATCGTGCTCGGTACAACATAATGCATATTTTCGACTTAGTCTTTTTCCGCGATTTTGGTCAAAATCGGCTATTTGTAAGTGGTTAAGCTCGAATCTGGAGCCCAAACGAAAAATCCGACTGAAAATTTGTTTTGCTCAATCGATAGAACACATTGTGATATACATTTGATGAAAGTTTCGTTGAGAAGTATGCATTTTTAAGAAAGTTATCGTGCTCGGTACAACAATATGCATATTTTCGACTTAGTCTTTTTCCGCGATTTTGGTCAAAATCGTCTATTTGTAAGTGGTTAAGCTCGAATCTGGAGCCCAAACGAAAAATCCGACTGAAAATTTGTTTTGCTCAATCGATAGAACACATTGTGATATACATTTGATGAAAGTTTCGTTGAGAAGTATGCATTTTTAAGAAAGTTATCGTGCTCGGTACAACAATATGCATATTTTCGACTTAGTCTTTTTCCGCGATTTTGATCAAAATCGGCTATTTGTAAGTGGTTAAGCTCGAATCTGGAGCCCAAACGAAAGATCCGACTGAAAATTTGTTTTGCTCAATCGATAGAACACATTGTGATGTACATTTGATGAAAGTTTGGTTTTGAAATATGCATTTTTAAGAAAGTTATCGTGCTCGGTACAACAATATGCATATTTTCGACTTAGTCTTTTTCCGCGATTTTGGTCAAAATCGGCTATTTGTAAGTGATTAAGCTCGAATCTGGAGCCCAAACGAAAAATCCGACTGAAAATTTGTTTTGCTCAATCGATAGAACACATTGTGATATACATTTGATGAAAGTTTCGTTGAGAAGTATGCATTTTTAAGAAAGTTATCGTGCTCGGTACAACAATATGCATATTTTCGACTTAGTCTTTTTCCGCGATTTTGGTCAAAATCGGCTATTTGTAAGTGGTTAAGCTCGAATCTGGAGCCCAAACGAAAAATCCGACTGAAAATTTGTTTTGCTCAATCGATAGAACACATTGTGATGTACATTTGATGAAAGTTTGGTTTGGAAATATGCATTTTTAAGAAAGTTATCGTGCTCGGTATAACATAATGCATATTTTCGACTTAGTCTTTTTCCGCGATTTTGGTCAAAATCGGCTATTTGTAAGTGGTTAAGCTCGAATCTGGAGCCCAAACGAAAAATCCGACTGAAAATTTGTTTTGCTCAATCGATAGAACACATTGTGATGTACATTTGATGAAAGTTTGGTTTGGAAATATGCATTTTTAAGAAAGTTATCGTGCTCGGTATAACATAATGCATATTTTCGACTTAGTCTTTTTCCGCGATTTTGGTCAAAATCGGCTATTTGTAAGTGGTTAAGCTCGACTCTGGAGCCCAAACGAAAAATCCGACTGAAAATGTGTTTTGCTCATTCAATAGAACACATTATGATGTACATTTAAAGAAAGTTTGGTTTGGAAATATGCAATTTTAAGAAAGTTATCGTGCTCGGTACAACATAATGCATATTTTCGACTTAGTCTTTTTCCGCGATTTTGGTCAAAATCGGCTATTTGTAAGTGGTTAAGCTCGAATCTGGAGCCCAAACGAAAAATCCGACTGAAAATTTGTTTTGCTCCATCGATATAACACATTGTGATGTACATTTGATGAAAGTGTGGTTTGGAAATATGCATTTTTAAGAAAGTAATCGTGCTCGGTACAACATAATGCATATTTTCGACTTAGTCTTTTTCCGCGATTTTGGTCAAAATCGGCTATTTGTAAGTGGTTAAGCTCGAATCTGGAGCCCAAACGAAAAATCCGACTGAAAATTTGTTTTGCTCAATCGATAGAACACATTGTGATGTACATTTGATGAAAGTTTGGTTTGGAAATATGCAATTTTAAGAAAGTTATCCTGCTCGGTACAACAATATGCATATTTTCGACTTATTTTTTTTCCGCGATTTTGGTCAAAATCGGTTATTTGTAAGTGGTTAAGCTCGAATCTGGAGCCCAAACGAAAAATCCGACTGAAAATTTGTTTTGCTCAATCGATAGAACACATTGTGATGTACATTTGATGAAAGTTTGGTTTGGAAATATGCATTTTTAAGAAAGTTATCGTGCTCGGTACAACATAATGCATATTTTCGACTTAGTCTTTTTCTGCGATTTTGGTCAAAATCGGCTATTTGTAAGTGGTTAAGCTCGAATCTGGAGCCCAAACGAAAAATCCGACTGAAAATTTGTTTTGCTCCATCGATATAACACATTGTGATGTACATTTGATGAAAGTGTGGTTTGGAAATATGCATTTTTAAGAAAGTTATCGTGCTCGGTACAACATAATGCATATTTTCGACTTAGTCTTTTTCCGCGATTTTGGTCAAAATCGGCTATTTGTAAGTGGTTAAGCTCGACTCTGGAGCCCAAACGAAAAATCCGACTGAAAATGTGTTTTGCTCATTCAATAGAACACATTATGATGTACATTTAAAGAAAGTTTGGTTTGGAAATATGCAATTTTAAGAAAGTTATCGTGCTCGGTACAACATAATGCATATTTTCGACTTAGTCTTTTTCCGCGATTTTGGTCAAAATCGGCTATTTGTAAGTGGTTAAGCTCGAATCTGGAGCCCAAACGAAAAATCCGACTGAAAATTTGTTTTGCTCCATCGATATAACACATTGTGATGTACATTTGATGAAAGTGTGGTTTGGAAATATGCATTTTTAAGAAAGTAATCGTGCTCGGTACAACATAATGCATATTTTCGACTTAGTCTTTTTCCGCGATTTTGGTCAAAATCGGCTATTTGTAAGTGGTTAAGCTCGACTCTGGAGCCCAAACGAAAAATCCGACTGAAAATTTGTTTTGCTCATTCGATAGAACACATTGTGATGTACATTTGATGAAAGTTTGGTTTGGAAATATGCATTTTTAAGAAAGTTATCGTGCTCGGTATAACATAATGCATATTTTCGACTTAGTCTTTTTCCGCGATTTTGGTCAAAATCGGCTATTTGTAAGTGGTTAAGCTCGAATCTGGAGCCCAAACGAAAAATCCGACTGAAAATTTGTTTTGCTCAATCGATAGAACACATTGTGATGTACATTTGATGAAAGTTTGGTTTGGAAATATGCATTTTTAAGAAAGTTATCGTGCTCGGTATAACATAATGCATATTTTCGACTTAGTCTTTTTCCGCGATTTTGGTCAAAATCGGCTATTTGTAAGTGGTTAAGCTCGACTCTGGAGCCCAAACGAAAAATCCGACTGAAAATGTGTTTTGCTCATTCAATAGAACACATTATGATGTACATTTAAAGAAAGTTTGGTTTGGAAATATGCAATTTTAAGAAAGTTATCGTGCTCGGTACAACATAATGCATATTTTCGACTTAGTCTTTTTCCGCGATTTTGGTCAAAATCGGCTATTTGTAAGTGGTTAAGCTCGAATCTGGAGCCCAAACGAAAAATCCGACTGAAAATTTGTTTTGCTCCATCGATATAACACATTGTGATGTACATTTGATGAAAGTGTGGTTTGGAAATATGCATTTTTAAGAAAGTAATCGTGCTCGGTACAACATAATGCATATTTTCGACTTAGTCTTTTTCCGCGATTTTGGTCAAAATCGGCTATTTGTAAGTGGTTAAGCTCGAATCTGGAGCCCAAACGAAAAATCCGACTGAAAATTTGTTTTGCTCAATCGATAGAACACATTGTGATGTACATTTGATGAAAGTTTGGTTTGGAAATATGCATTTTTAAGAAAGTTATCGTGCTCGGTACAACATAATGCATATTTTCGACTTAGTCTTTTTCCGCGATTTTGGTCAAAATCGGCTATTTGTAAGTGGTTAAGCTCGAATCTGGAGCCCAAACGAAAAATCCGACTGAAAATTTGTTTTGCTCCATCGATATAACACATTGTGATGTACATTTGATGAAAGTGTGGTTTGGAAATATGCATTTTTAAGAAAGTTATCCTGCTCGGTACAACATAATGCATATTTTCGACTTAGTCTTTTTCCGCGATTTTGGTCAAAATCGGCTATTTGTAAGTGGTTAAGCTCGAATCTGGAGCCCAAACGAAAAATCGGACTGAAAATTTGTTTTGCTCAATCGATAGAACACATTGTGATATACATTTGATGAAAGTTTCGTTGAGAAGTATGCATTTTTAAGAAAGTTATCGTGCTCGGTACAACAATATGCATATTTTCGACTTAGTCTTTTTCCGCGATTTTGGTCAAAATCGGCTATTTGTAAGTGGTTAAGCTCGAATCTGGAGCCCAAACGAAAAATCCGACTGAAAATTTGTTTTGCTCAATCGATAGAACACATTGTGATGTACATTTGATGAAAGTTTGGTTTGGAAATATGCATTTTTAAGAAAGTTATCGTGCTCGGTATAACATAATGCATATTTTCGACTTAGTCTTTTTCCGCGATTTTGGTCAAAATCGGCTATTTGTAAGTGGTTAAGCTCGAATCTGGAGCCCAAACGAAAAATCCGACTGAAAATTTGTTTTGCTCAATCGATAGAACACATTGTGATGTACATTTGATGAAAGTTTGGTTTGGAAATATGCATTTTTAAGAAAGTTATCGTGCTCGGTATAACATAATGCATATTTTCGACTTAGTCTTTTTCCGCGATTTTGGTCAAAATCGGCTATTTGTAAGTGGTTAAGCTCGACTCTGGAGCCCAAACGAAAAATCCGACTGAAAATGTGTTTTGCTCATTCAATAGAACACATTATGATGTACATTTAAAGAAAGTTTGGTTTGGAAATATGCAATTTTAAGAAAGTTATCGTGCTCGGTACAACATAATGCATATTTTCGACTTAGTCTTTTTCCGCGATTTTGGTCAAAATCGGCTATTTGTAAGTGGTTAAGCTCGAATCTGGAGCCCAAACGAAAAATCCGACTGAAAATTTGTTTTGCTCCATCGATATAACACATTGTGATGTACATTTGATGAAAGTGTGGTTTGGAAATATGCATTTTTAAGAAAGTAATCGTGCTCGGTACAACATAATGCATATTTTCGACTTAGTCTTTTTCCGCGATTTTGGTCAAAATCGGCTATTTGTAAGTGGTTAAGCTCGAATCTGGAGCCCAAACGAAAAATCCGACTGAAAATTTGTTTTGCTCAATCGATAGAACACATTGTGATGTACATTTGATGAAAGTTTGGTTTGGAAATATGCATTTTTAAGAAAGTTATCGTGCTCGGTATAACATAATGCATATTTTCGACTTAGTCTTTTTCCGCGATTTTGGTCAAAATCGGCTATTTGTAAGTGGTTAAGCTCGACTCTGGAGCCCAAACGAAAAATCCGACTGAAAATGTGTTTTGCTCATTCAATAGAACACATTATGATGTACATTTAAAGAAAGTTTGGTTTGGAAATATGCAATTTTAAGAAAGTTATCGTGCTCGGTACAACATAATGCATATTTTCGACTTAGTCTTTTTCCGCGATTTTGGTCAAAATCGGCTATTTGTAAGTGGTTAAGCTCGAATCTGGAGCCCAAACGAAAAATCCGACTGAAAATTTGTTTTGCTCATTCGATAGAACACATTGTGATGTACATTTGATGAAAGTTTGGTTTGGAAATATGCATTTTTAAGAAAGTTATCGTGCTCGGAATAACATAATGCATATTTTTGACTTAGTCTTTTTCCGCGATTTTGGTCAAAATCGGCTATTTGTAAGTGGTTAAGCTCGAATCTGGAGCCCAAACGAAAAATCGGACTGAAAATGTGTTTTGCTCAATCGATAGAACACATTGTGATATACATTTGATGAAAGTTTCGTTGAGAAGTATGCATTTTTAAGAAAGTTATCGTGCTCGGTACAACAATATGCATATTTTCGACTTAGTCTTTTTCCGCGATTTTGGTCAAAATCGTCTATTTGTAAGTGGTTAAGCTCGAATCTGGAGCCCAAACGAAAGATCGGACTGAAAATTTGTTTTGCTTAATCGATAGAACACATTGTGATGTACATTTGATGAAAGTTTCGTTGAGAAATATGCATTTTTAAGAAAGTTATCGTGCTCGGTACAACAATATGCATATTTTCGACTTAGTCTTTTTCCGCGATTTTGATCAAAATCGGCTATTTGTAAGTGGTTAAGCTCGAATCTGGAGCCCAAACGAAAGATCCGACTGAAAATTTGTTTTGCTCAATCGATAGAACACATTGTGATGTACATTTGATGAAAGTTTGGTTTTGAAATATGCATTTTTAAGAAAGTTATCGTGCTCGGTACAACAATATGCATATTTTCGACTTAGTCTTTTTCCGCGATTTTGGTCAAAATCGGCTATTTGTAAGTGATTAAGCTCGAATCTGGAGCCCAAACGAAAAATCCGACTGAAAATTTGTTTTGCTCAATCGATAGAACACATTGTGATGTACATTTGATGAAAGTTTGGTTTGGAAATATGCATTTTTAAGAAAGTTATCGTGCTCGGTATAACATAATGCATATTTTCGACTTAGTCTTTTTCCGCGATTTTGGTCAAAATCGGCTATTTGTAAGTGGTTAAGCTCGACTCTGGAGCCCAAACGAAAAATCCGACTTAAAATGTGTTTTGCTCATTCAATAGAACACATTATGATGTACATTTAAAGAAAGTTTGGTTTGGAAATATGCAATTTTAAGAAAGTTATCGTGCTCGGTACAACATAATGCATTTTTTCGACTTAGTCTTTTTCCGCGATTTTGGTCAAAATCGGCTATTTGTAAGTGGTTAAGCTCGAATCTGGAGCCCAAACGAAAAATCCTACTGAAAATTTGTTTTGCTCCATCGATATAACACATTGTGATGTACATTTGATGAAAGTGTGGTTTGGAAATATGCATTTTTAAGAAAGTAATCGTGCTCGGTACAACATAATGCATATTTTCGACTTAGTCTTTTTCCGCGATTTTGGTCAAAATCGGCTATTTGTAAGTGGTTAAGCTCGAATCTGGAGCCCAAACGAAAAATCCGACTGAAAATTTGTTTTGCTCCATCGATATAACACATTGTGATGTACATTTGATGAAAGTGTGGTTTGGAAATATGCATTTTTAAGAAAGTTATCCTGCTCGGTACAACATAATGCATATTTTCGACTTAGTCTTTTTCCGCGATTTTGGTCAAAATCGGCTATTTGTAAGTGGTTAAGCTCGAATCTGGAGCCCAAACGAAAAATCGGACTGAAAATTTGTTTTGCTCATTCGATAGAACACATTGTGATGTACATTTGATGAAAGTTTGGTTTGGAAATATGCATTTTTAAGAAAGTTATCGTGCTCGGAATAACATAATGCATATTTTCGACTTAGTCTTTTTCCGCGATTTTGGTCAAAATCGGCTATTTGTAAGTGGTTAAGCTCGACTCTGGAGCCCAAACGAAAAATCCGACTGAAAATTTGTTTTGCTCCATCGATAGAACACATTGTGATGTACATTTGATGAAAGTTTGGTTTGGAAATATGCATTTTTAAGAAAGTTATCGTGCTCGGTACAACATAATGCATTTTTTCGACTTAGTCTTTTTCCGCGATTTTGGTCAAAATCGGCTATTTGTAAGTGGTTAAGCTCGACTCTGGAGCCCAAACGAAAAATCGGACTGAAAATTTGTTTTGCTCCATCGATAGAACACATTGTGATGTACATTTGATGAAAGTGTGGTTTGGAAATATGCATTTTTAAGAAAGTTATCGTGCTCGGAATAACATAATGCATATTTTCGACTTAGTCTTTTTCCGCGATTTTGGTCAAAATCGGCTATTTGTAAGTGGTTAAGCTCGACTCTGGAGCCCAAACGAAAAATCCGACTGAAAATGTGTTTTGCTCATTCAATAGAACACATTATGATGTACATTTAAAGAAAGTTTGGTTTGGAAATATGCAATTTTAAGAAAGTTATCGTGCTCGGTACAACATAATGCATATTTTCGACTTAGTCTTTTTCCGCGATTTTGGTCAAAATCGGCTATTTTTAAGTGGTTAAGCTCGAATCTGGAGCCCAAACGAAAAATCCGACTGAAAATTTGTTTTGCTCCATCGATATAACACATTGTGATGTACATTTGATGAAAGTGTGGTTTGGAAATATGCATTTTTAAGAAAGTAATCGTGCTCGGTACAACATAATGCATATTTTCGACTTAGTCTTTTTCCGCGATTTTGGTCAAAATCGGCTATTTGTAAGTGGTTAAGCTCGAATCTGGAGCCCAAACGAAAAATCCGACTGAAAATTTGTTTTGCTCAATCGATAAAACACATTGTGATGTACATTTGATGAAAGTTTGGTTTGGAAATATGCATTTTTAAGAAAGTTATCGTGCTCGGTACAACATAATGCATATTTTCGACTTAGTCTTTTTCCGCGATTTTGGTCAAAATCGGCTATTTGTAAGTGGTTAAGCTCGAATCTGGAGCCCAAACGAAAAATCCGACTGAAAATTTGTTTTGCTCCATCGATAGAACACATTGTGATGTACATTTGATGAAAGTTTGGTTTGGAAATATGCATTTTTAAGAAAGTTATCGTGCTCGGTACAACATAATGCATTTTTTCGACTTAGTCTTTTTCCGCGATTTTGGTCAAAATCGGCTATTTGTAAGTGGTTAAGCTCGACTCTGGAGCCCAAACGAAAAATCGGACTGAAAATTTGTTTTGCTCCATCGATAAAACACATTGTGATGTACATTTGATGAAAGTGTGGTTTGGAAATATGCATTTTTAAGAAAGTTATCGTGCTCGGAATAACATAATGCATATTTTCGACTTAGTCTTTTTTTGCGATTTTGGTCAAAATCGGCTATTTGTAAGTGGTTAAGCTCGACTCTGGAGCCCAAACGAAAAATCCGACTGAAAATGTGTTTTGCTCATTCAATAGAACACATTATGATGTACATTTAAAGAAAGTTTGGTTTGGAAATATGCAATTTTAAGAAAGTTATCGTGCTCGGTACAACATAATGCATATTTTCGACTTAGTCTTTTTCCGCGATTTTGGTCAAAATCGGCTATTTGTAAGTGGTTAAGCTCGAATCTGGAGCCCAAACGAAAAATCCGACTGAAAATTTGTTTTGCTCCATCGATATAACACATTGTGATGTACATTTGATGAAAGTGTGGTTTGGAAATATGCATTTTTAAGAAAGTAATCGTGCTCGGTACAACATAATGCATATTTTCGACTTAGTCTTTTTCCGCGATTTTGGTCAAAATCGGCTATTTGTAAGTGGTTAAGCTCGAATCTGGAGCCCAAACGAAAAATCCGACTGAAAATTTGTTTTGCTCAATCGATAAAACACATTGTGATGTACATTTGATGAAAGTTTGGTTTGGAAATATGCATTTTTAAGAAAGTTATCGTGCTCGGTACAACATAATGCATATTTTCGACTTAGTCTTTTTCCGCGATTTTGGTCAAAACCGGCTATTTGTAAGTGGTTAAGCTCGACTCTGGAGCCCAAACGAAAAATCCGACTGAAAATTTGTTTTGCTCCATCGATAGAACACATTGTGATGTACATTTGATGAAAATTTGGTTTGGAAATATGCATTTTTAAGAAAGTTATCGTGCTCGGTACAACATAATGCATATTTTCGACTTAGTCTTTTTCCGCGATTTTGGTCAAAATCGGCTATTTGTAAGTGGTTAAGCTCGACTCTGGAGCCCAAACGAAAAATCGGACTGAAAATTTGTTTTGCTCCATCGATAGAACACATTGTGATGTACATTTGATGAAAGTGTGGTTTGGAAATATGCATTTTTAAGAAAGTTATCGTGCTCGGAATAACATAATGCATATTTTCGACTTAGTCTTTTTCCGCGATTTTGGTCAAAATCGGCTATTTGTAAGTGGTTAAGCTCGACTCTGGAGCCCAAACGAAAAATCCGACTGAAAATGTGTTTTGCTCATTCAATAGAACACATTATGATGTACATTTAAAGAAAGTTTGGTTTGGAAATATGCAATTTTAAGAAAGTTATCGTGCTCGGTACAACATAATGCATATTTTCGACTTAGTCTTTTTCCGCGATTTTGGTCAAAATCGGCTATTTGTAAGTGGTTAAGCTCGAATCTGGAGCCCAAACGAAAAATCCGACTGAAAATTTGTTTTGCTCCATCGATATAACACATTGTGATGTACATTTGATGAAAGTGTGGTTTGGAAATATGCATTTTTAAGAAAGTAATCGTGCTCGGTACAACATAATGCATATTTTCGACTTAGTCTTTTTCCGCGATTTTGGTCAAAATCGGCTATTTGTAAGTGGTTAAGCTCGAATCTGGAGCCCAAACGAAAAATCCGACTGAAAATTTGTTTTGCTCAATCGATAAAACACATTGTGATGTACATTTGATGAAAGTTTGGTTTGGAAATATGCATTTTTAAGAAAGTTATCGTGCTCGGTACAACATAATGCATATTTTCGACTTAGTCTTTTTCCGCGATTTTGGTCAAAATCGGCTATTTGTAAGTGGTTAAGCTCGAATCTGGAGCCCAAACGAAAAATCCGACTGAAAATTTGTTTTGCTCCATCGATATAACACATTGTGATGTACATTTGATGAAAGTGTGGTTTGGAAATATGCATTTTTAAGAAAGTTATCGTGCTCGGTATAACATAATGCATATTTTCGACTTAGTCTTTTTCCGCGATTTTGGACAAAATCGGCTATTTGTAAGTGGTTAAGCTCGACTCTGGAGCCCAAACGAAAAATCCGACTGAAAATTTGTTTTGCTCATTCAATAGAACACATTGTGATGTACATTTGATGAAAGTTTGGTTTGGAAATATGCAATTTTAAGAAAGTTATCGTGCTCGGTACAACATAATGCATATTTTCGACTTAGTCTTTTTCCGCGATTTTGGTCAAAATCGGCTATTTGTAAGTGGTTAAGCTCGAATCTGGAGCCCAAACGAAAAATCCGACTGAAAATTTGTTTTGCTCCATCGATATAACACATTGTGATGTACATTTGATGAAAGTGTGGTTTGGAAATATGCATTTTTAAGAAAGTAATCGTGCTCGGTACAACATAATGCATATTTTCGACTTAGTCTTTTTCCGCGATTTTGGTCAAAATCGGCTATTTGTAAGTGGTTAAGCTCGAATCTGGAGCCCAAACGAAAAATCGGACTGAAAATGTGTTTTGCTCAATCGATAGAACACATTGTGATGTACATTTGATGAAAGTTTGGTTTGGAAATATGCATTTTTAAGAAAGTTATCGTGCTCGGTACAACAATATGCATATTTTCGACTTAGTCTTTTTCCGCGATTTTGGTCAAAATCGGCTATTTGTAAGTGGTTAAGCTCGAATCTGGAGCCCAAACGAAAAATCCGACTGAAAATTTGTTTTGCTCAATCGATAGAACACATTGTGATGTACATTTGATGAAAGTGTGGTTTGGAAATATGCATTTTTAAGAAAGTAATCGTGCTCGGTACAACATAATGCATATTTTCGACTTAGTCTTTTTCCGCGATTTTGGTCAAAATCGGCTATTTGTAAGTGGTTAAGCTCGAATCTGGAGCCCAAACGAAAAATCCGACTGAAAATTTGTTTTGCTCCATCGATATAACACATTGTGATGTACATTTGATGAAAGTGTGGTTTGGAAATATGCATTTTTAAGAAAGTTATCGTGCTCGGTATAACATAATGCATATTTTCGACTTAGTCTTTTTCCGCGATTTTGGACAAAATCGGCTATTTGTAAGTGGTTAAGCTCGACTCTGGAGCCCAAACGAAAAATCCGACTGAAAATTTGTTTTGCTCATTCAATAGAACACATTGTGATGTACATTTGATGAAAGTTTGGTTTGGAAATATGCAATTTTAAGAAAGTTATCGTGCTCGGTACAACATAATGCATATTTTCGACTTAGTCTTTTTCCGCGATTTTGGTCAAAATCGGCTATTTGTAAGTGGTTAAGCTCGAATCTGGAGCCCAAACGAAAAATCCGACTGAAAATTTGTTTTGCTCCATCGATATAACACATTGTGATGTACATTTGATGAAAGTGTGGTTTGGAAATATGCATTTTTAAGAAAGTAATCGTGCTCGGTACAACATAATGCATATTTTCGACTTAGTCTTTTTCCGCGATTTTGGTCAAAATCGGCTCTTTGTAAGTGGTTAAGCTCGAATCTGGAGCCCAAACGAAAAATCCGACTGAAAATTTGTTTTGCTCAATCGATAGAACACATTGTGATGTACATTTGATGAAAGTTTGGTTTGGAAATATGCATTTTTAAGAAAGTTATCGTGCTCGGTACAACATAATGCATATTTTCGACTTAGTCTTTTTCCGCGATTTTGGTCAAAATCGGCTATTTGTAAGTGGTTAAGCTCGAATCTGGAGCCCAAACGAAAAATCCGACTGAAAATTTGTTTTGCTCCATCGATAGAACACATTGTGATGTACATTTGATGAAAGTTTGGTTTGGAAATATGCAATTTTAAGAAAGTTATCGTGCTCGGTACAACATAATGCATATTTTCGACTTAGTCTTTTTCCGCGATTTTGGTCAAAATCGGCTATTTGTAAGTGGTTAAGCTCGAATCTGGAGCCCAAACGAAAAATCCGACTGAAAATTTGTTTTGCTCCATCGATATAACACATTGTGATGTACATTTGATGAAAGTGTGGTTTGGAAATATGCATTTTTAAGAAAGTAATCGTGCTCGGTACAACATAATGCATATTTTCGACTTAGTCTTTTTCCGCGATTTTGGTCAAAATCGGCTCTTTGTAAGTGGTTAAGCTCGAATCTGGAGCCCAAACGAAAAATCCGACTGAAAATTTGTTTTGCTCAATCGATAGAACACATTGTGATGTACATTTGATGAAAGTTTGGTTTGGAAATATGCATTTTTAAGAAAGTTATCGTGCTCGGTACAACATAATGCATATTTTCGACTTAGTCTTTTTCCGCGATTTTGGTCAAAATCGGCTATTTGTAAGTGGTTAAGCTCGAATCTGGAGCCCAAACGAAAAATCCGACTGAAAATTTGTTTTGCTCCATCGATAGAACACATTGTGATGTACATTTGATGAAAGTTTGGTTTGGAAATATGCAATTTTAAGAAAGTTATCGTGCTCGGTACAACATAATGCATATTTTCGACTTAGCCGATTTTGACCAAAATCGCGGAAAAAGACTATTTGTAAGTGGTTAAGCTCGAATCTGGAGCCCAAACGAAAAATCCGACTGAAAATTTGTTTTGCTCCATCGATATAACACATTGTGATGTACATTTGATGAAAGTTTGGTTTGGAAATATGCATTTTTAAGAAAGTAATCGTGCTCGGTACAACATAATGCATATTTTCGACTTAGTCTTTTTCCGCGATTTTGGTCAAAATCGGCTCTTTGTAAGTGGTTAAGCTCGAATCTGGAGCCCAAACGAAAAATCCGACTGAAAATTTGTTTTGCTCAATCGATAGAACACATTGTGATGTACATTTGATGAAAGTTTGGTTTGGAAATATGCATTTTTAAGAAAGTTATCGTGCCCGGTACAACATAATGCATATTTTCGACTTAGTCTTTTTCCGCGATTTTGGTCAAAATCGGCTCTTTGTAAGTGGTTAAGCTCGAATCTGGAGCCCAAACGAAAAATCCGACTGAAAATTTGTTTTGCTCAATCGATAGAACACATTGTGATGTACATTTGATGAAAGTTTGGTTTGGAAATATGCATTTTTAAGAAAGTTATCGTGCTCGGTACAACATAATGCATATTTTCGACTTAGTCTTTTTCCGCGATTTTGGACAAAATCGGCTATTTGTAAGTGGTTAAGCTCGACTCTGGAGCCCAAACGAAAAATCCGACTGAAAATTTGTTTTGCTCATTCAATAGAACACATTGTGATGTACATTTGATGAAAGTTTGGTTTGGAAATATGCAATTTTAAGAAAGTTATCGTGCTCGGTACAACATAATGCATATTTTCGACTTAGTCTTTTTCCGCGATTTTGGTCAAAATCGGCTATTTGTAAGTGGTTAAGCTCGAATCTGGAGCCCAAACGAAAAATCCGACTGAAAATTTGTTTTGCTCCATCGATATAACACATTGTGATGTACATTTGATGAAAGTGTGGTTTGGAAATATGCATTTTTTTGAAAGTAATCGTGCTCGGTACAACATAATGCATATTTTCGACTTAGTCTTATTCCGCGATTTTGGTCAAAATCGGCTCTTTGTAAGTGGTTAAGCTCGAATCTGGAGCCCAAACGAAAAATCCGACTGAAAATTTGTTTTGCTCAATCGATAGAACACATTGTGATGTACATTTGATGAAAGTTTGGTTTGGAAATATGCATTTTTAAGAAAGTTATCGTGCTCGGTACAACATAATGCATATTTTCGACTTAGTCTTTTTCCGCGATTTTGGTCAAAATCGGCTATTTGTAAGTGGTTAAGCTCGAATCTGGAGCCCAAACGAAAAATCCGACTGAAAATTTGTTTTGCTCCATCGATAGAACACATTGTGATGTACATTTGATGAAAGTTTGGTTTGGAAATATGCAATTTTAAGAAAGTTATCGTGCTCGGTACAACATAATGCATATTTTCGACTTAGTCTTTTTCCGCGATTTTGGTCAAAATCGGCTATTTGTAAGTGGTTAAGCTCGAATCTGGAGCCCAAACGAAAAATCCGACTGAAAATTTGTTTTGCTCCATCGATATAACACATTGTGATGTACATTTGATGAAAGTGTGGTTTGGAAATATGCATTTTTAAGAAAGTTATCGTGCTCGGTACAACATAATGCATATTTTCGACTTAGTCTTTTTCCGCGATTTTGGTCAAAATCGGCTCTTTGTAAGTGGTTAAGCTCGAATCTGGAGCCCAAACGAAAAATCCGACTGAAAATTTGTTTTGCTCCATCGATAGAACACATTGTGATGTACATTTGATGAAAGTTTGGTTTGGAAATATGCAATTTTAAGAAAGTTATCGTGCTCGGTACAACATAATGCATATTTTCGACTTAGTCTTTTTCCGCGATTTTGGTCAAAATCGGCTATTTGTAAGTGGTTAAGCTCGAATCTGGAGCCCAAACGAAAAATCCGACTGAAAATTTGTTTTGCTCCATCGATATAACACATTGTGATGTACATTTGATGAAAGTGTGGTTTGGAAATATGCATTTTTAAGAAAGTTATCGTGCTCGGTACAACATAATGCATATTTTCGACTTAGTCTTTTTCCGCGATTTTGGTCAAAATCGGCTATTTGTAAGTGGTTAAGCTCGAATCTGGAGCCCAAACGAAAAATCCGACTGAAAATTTGTTTTGCTCAATCGATAGAACACATTGTGATGTACATTTGATGAAAGTTTGGTTTGGAAATATGCATTTTTAAGAAAGTTATCGTGCCCGGTACAACATAATGCATATTTTCGACTTAGTCTTTTTCCGCGATTTTGGTCAAAATCGGCTCTTTGTAAGTGGTTAAGCTCGAATCTGGAGCCCAAACGAAAAATCCGACTGAAAATTTGTTTTGCTCAATCGATAGAACACATTGTGATGTACATTTGATGAAAGTTTGGTTTGGAAATATGCATTTTTAAGAAAGTTATCGTGCTCGGTACAACATAATGCATATTTTCGACTTAGTCTTTTTCCGCGATTTTGGACAAAATCGGCTATTTGTAAGTGGTTAAGCTCGACTCTGGAGCCCAAACGAAAAATCCGACTGAAAATTTGTTTTGCTCATTCAATAGAACACATTGTGATGTACATTTGATGAAAGTTTGGTTTGGAAATATGCAATTTTAAGAAAGTTATCGTGCTCGGTACAACATAATGCATATTTTCGACTTAGTCTTTTTCCGCGATTTTGGTCAAAATCGGCTATTTGTAAGTGGTTAAGCTCGAATCTGGAGCCCAAACGAAAAATCCGACTGAAAATTTGTTTTGCTCCATCGATATAACACATTGTGATGTACATTTGATGAAAGTGTGGTTTGGAAATATGCATTTTTAAGAAAGTAATCGTGCTCGGTACAACATAATGCATATTTTCGACTTAGTCTTATTCCGCGATTTTGGTCAAAATCGGCTCTTTGTAAGTGGTTAAGCTCGAATCTGGAGCCCAAACGAAAAATCCGACTGAAAATTTGTTTTGCTCAATCGATAGAACACATTGTGATGTACATTTGATGAAAGTTTGGTTTGGAAATATGCATTTTTAAGAAAGTTATCGTGCTCGGTACAACATAATGCATATTTTCGACTTAGTCTTTTTCCGCGATTTTGGTCAAAATCGGCTATTTGTAAGTGGTTAAGCTCGAATCTGGAGCCCAAACGAAAAATCCGACTGAAAATTTGTTTTGCTCCATCGATAGAACACATTGTGATGTACATTTGATGAAAGTTTGGTTTGGAAATATGCAATTTTAAGAAAGTTATCGTGCTCGGTACAACATAATGCATATTTTCGACTTAGTCTTTTTCCGCGATTTTGGTCAAAATCGGCTATTTGTAAGTGGTTAAGCTCGAATCTGGAGCCCAAACGAAAAATCCGACTGAAAATTTGTTTTGCTCCATCGATATAACACATTGTGATGTACATTTGATGAAAGTGTGGTTTGGAAATATGCATTTTTAAGAAAGTTATCGTGCTCGGTACAACATAATGCATATTTTCGACTTAGTCTTTTTCCGCGATTTTGGTCAAAATCGGCTCTTTGTAAGTGGTTAAGCTCGAATCTGGAGCCCAAACGAAAAATCCGACTGAAAATTTGTTTTGCTCAATCGATAGAACACATTGTGATGTACATTTGATGAAAGTTTGGTTTGGAAATATGCATTTTTAAGAAAGTTATCGTGCCCGGTACAACATAATGCATATTTTCGACTTAGTCTTTTTCCGCGATTTTGGTCAAAATCGGCTCTTTGTAAGTGGTTAAGCTCGAATCTGGAGCCCAAACGAAAAATCCGACTGAAAATTTGTTTTGCTCAATCGATAGAACACATTGTGATGTACATTTGATGAAAGTTTGGTTTGGAAATATGCATTTTTAAGAAAGTTATCGTGCTCGGTACAACATAATGCATATTTTCGACTTAGTCTTTTTCCGCGATTTTGGTCAAAATCGGCTATTTGTAAGTGGTTAAGCTCGAATCTGGAGCCCAAACGAAAAATCCGACTGAAAATTTGTTTTGCTCCATCGATAGAACACATTGTGATGTACATTTGATGAAAGTTTGGTTTGGAAATATGCAATTTTAAGAAAGTTATCGTGCTCGGTACAACATAATGCATATTTTCGACTTAGTCTTTTTCCGCGATTTTGGTCAAAATCGGCTATTTGTAAGTGGTTAAGCTCGAATCTGGAGCCCAAACGAAAAATCCGACTGAAAATTTGTTTTGCTCCATCGATATAACACATTGTGATGTACATTTGATGAAAGTTTGGTTTGGAAATATGCATTTTTAAGAAAGTAATCGTGCTCGGTACAACATAATGCATATTTTCGACTTAGTCTTTTTCCGCGATTTTGGTCAAAATCGGCTCTTTGTAAGTGGTTAAGCTCGAATCTGGAGCCCAAACGAAAAATCCGACTGAAAATTTGTTTTGCTCAATCGATAGAACACATTGTGATGTACATTTGATGAAAGTTTGGTTTGGAAATATGCATTTTTAAGAAAGTTATCGTGCCCGGTACAACATAATGCATATTTTCGACTTAGTCTTTTTCCGCGATTTTGGTCAAAATCGGCTCTTTGTAAGTGGTTAAGCTCGAATCTGGAGCCCAAACGAAAAATCCGACTGAAAATTTGTTTTGCTCAATCGATAGAACACATTGTGATGTACATTTGATGAAAGTTTGGTTTGGAAATATGCATTTTTAAGAAAGTTATCGTGCTCGGTACAACATAATGCATATTTTCGACTTAGTCTTTTTCCGCGATTTTGGTCAAAATCGGCTCTTTGTAAGTGGTTAAGCTCGAATCTGGAGCCCAAACGAAAAATCCGACTGAAAATTTGTTTTGCTCAATCGATAGAACACATTGTGATGTACATTTGATGAAAGTTTGGTTTGGAAATATGCATTTTTAAGAAAGTTATCGTGCTCGGTACAACATAATGCATATTTTCGACTTAGTCTTTTTCCGCGATTTTGGTCAAAATCGGCTATTTGTAAGTGGTTAAGCTCGAATCTGGAGCCCAAACGAAAAATCCGACTGAAAATGTGTTTTGCTCAATCGATAGAACACATTGTGATGTACATTTGATGAAAGTTTGGTTTGGAAATATGCATTTTTAAGAAAGTTATCGTGCTCGGTACAACATAATGCATTTTTTCGACTTAGTCTTTTTCCGCGATTTTGGTCAAAATCGGCTCTTTGTAAGTGGTTAAGCTCGAATCTGGAGCCCAAACGAAAAATCCGACTGAAAATTTGTTTTGCTCAATCGATAGAACACATTGTGATGTACATTTGATGAAAGTTTGGTTTGGAAATATGCATTTTTAAGAAAGTTATCGTGCCCGGTACAACATAATGCATATTTTCGACTTAGTCTTTTTCCGCGATTTTGGTCAAAATCGGCTCTTTGTAAGTGGTTAAGCTCGAATCTGGAGCCCAAACGAAAAATCCGACTGAAAATTTGTTTTGCTCAATCGATAGAACACATTGTGATGTACATTTGATGAAAGTTTGGTTTGGAAATATGCATTTTTAAGAAAGTTATCGTGCTCGGTACAACATAATGCATATTTTCGACTTAGTCTTTTTCCGCGATTTTGGTCAAAATCGGCTATTTGTAAGTGGTTAAGCTCGACTCTGGAGCCCAAACGAAAAATCCGACTGAAAATGTGTTTTGCTCATTTAATAGAACACATTATGATGTACATTTAAAGAAAGTTTGGTTTGGAAATATGCAATTTTAAGAAAGTTATCGTGCTCGGTACAACATAATGCATATTTTCGACTTAGTCTTTTTCCGCGATTTTGGTCAAAATCGGCTATTTGTAAGTGGTTAAGCTCGAATCTGGAGCCCAAACGAAAAATCCGACTGAAAATTTGTTTTGCTCCATCGATATAACACATTGTGATGTACATTTGATGAAAGTGTGGTTTGGAAATATGCATTTTTAAGAAAGTAATCGTGCTCGGTACAACATAATGCATATTTTCGACTTAGTCTTTTTCCGCGATTTTGGTCAAAATCGGCTATTTGTAAGTGGTTAAGCTCGAATCTGGAGCCCAAACGAAAAATCCGACTGAAAATTTGTTTTGCTCAATCGATAAAACACATTGTGATGTACATTTGATGAAAGTTTGGTTTGGAAATATGCATTTTTAAGAAAGTTATCGTGCTCGGTACAACATAATGCATATTTTCGACTTAGTCTTTTTCCGCGATTTTGGTCAAAATCGGCTATTTGTAAGTGGTTAAGCTCGAATCTGGAGCCCAAACGAAAAATCCGACTGAAAATTTGTTTTGCTCCATCGATATAACACATTGTGATGTACATTTGATGAAAGTGTGGTTTGGAAATATGCATTTTTAAGAAAGTTATCGTGCTCGGTACAACATAATGCATTTTTTCGACTTAGTCTTTTTCCGCGATTTTGGTCAAAATCGGCTATTTGTAAGTGGTTAAGCTCGACTCTGGAGCCCAAACGAAAAATCGGACTGAAAATTTGTTTTGCTCCATCGATATAACACATTGTGATGTACATTTGATGAAAGTTTGGTTTGGAAATATGCATTTTTAAGAAAGTTATCGTGCTCGGTACAACATAATGCATTTTTTCGACTTAGTCTTTTTCCGCGATTTTGGTCAAAATCGGCTATTTGTAAGTGGTTAAGCTCGACTCTGGAGCCCAAACGAAAAATCCGACTGAAAATTTGTTTTGCTCCATCGATATAACACATTGTGATGTACATTTGATGAAAATGTGGTTTGGAAATATGCATTTTTAAGAAAGTAATCGTGCTCGGTATAACATAATGCATATTTTCGACTTAGTCTTTTTCCGCGATTTTGGTCAAAATCGGCTCTTTGTAAGTGGTTAAGCTCGAATCTGGAGCCCAAACGAAAAATCCGACTGAAAATTTGTTTTGCTCAATCGATAAAACACATTGTGATGTACATTTGATGAAAGTTTGGTTTGGAAATATGCATTTTTAAGAAAGTTATCGTGCTCGGTACAACATAATGCATATTTTCGACTTAGTCTTTTTCCGCGATTTTGGTCAAAATCGGCTATTTGTAAGTGGTTAAGCTCGAATCTGGAGCCCAAACGAAAAATCCGACTGAAAATTTGTTTTGCTCAATCGATAGAACACATTGTGATGTACATTTGATGAAAGTTTGGTTTGGAAATATGTATTTTTAAGAAAGTTATCGTGCTCGGTACAACATAATGCATATTTTCGACTTAGTCTTTTTCCGCGATTGTGGTCAAAATCGGCTATTTGTAAGTGGTTAAGCTCGAATCTGGAGCCCAAACGAAAAATCCGACTGAAAATTTGTTTTGCTCCATCGATAGAACACATTGTGATGTACATTTGATGAAAGTTTGGTTTGGAAATATGCATTTTTAAGAAAGTTATCGTGCTCGGTACAACAATATGCATATTTTCGACTTAGTCTTTTTCCGCGATTTTGGTCACCATCGGCTATTTGTAAGTGGTTAAGCTCGAATCTGGAGCCCAAACGGAAAATCCGACTGAAAATTTGTTTTGCTCAATTGATAGAACACATTGTGATGTACATTTGATGAAAGTTTGGTTTGGAAATATGCATTTTTAAGAAAGTTATCGTGCTCGGTACAACATAATGCATATTTTCGACTTAGTCTTTTTCCGCGATTTTGGTCAAAATCGGCTATTTGTAAGTGGTTAAGCTCGAATCTGGAGCCCAAACGAAAAATCCGACTGAAAATTTGTTTTGCTCAATCGATAGAACACATTGTGATGTACATTTGATGAAAGTTTGGTTTGGAAATATGCATTTTTAAGAAAGTTATCGTGCTCGGTACAACATAATGCATATTTTCGACTTAGTCTTTTTCCGCGATTTTGGTCAAAATCGGCTATTTGTAAGTGGTTAAGCTCGACTCTGGAGCCCAAACGAAAAATCCGACTGAAAATGTGTTTTGCTCATTTAATAGAACACATTATGATGTACATTTAAAGAAAGTTTGGTTTGGAAATATGCAATTTTAAGAAAGTTATCGTGCTCGGTACAACATAATGCATATTTTCGACTTAGTCTTTTTCCGCGATTTTGGTCAAAATCGGCTATTTGTAAGTGGTTAAGCTCGAATCTGGAGCCCAAACGAAAAATCCGACTGAAAATTTGTTTTGCTCCATCGATATAACACATTGTGATGTACATTTGATGAAAGTGTGGTTTGGAAATATGCATTTTTAAGAAAGTAATCGTGCTCGGTACAACATAATGCATATTTTCGACTTAGTCTTTTTCCGCGATTTTGGTCAAAATCGGCTATTTGTAAGTGGTTAAGCTCGAATCTGGAGCCCAAACGAAAAATCCGACTGAAAATTTGTTTTGCTCAATCGATAAAACACATTGTGATGTACATTTGATGAAAGTTTGGTTTGGAAATATGCATTTTTAAGAAAGTTATCGTGCTCGGTACAACATAATGCATATTTTCGACTTAGTCTTTTTCCGCGATTTTGGTCAAAATCGGCTATTTGTAAGTGGTTAAGCTCGAATCTGGAGCCCAAACGAAAAATCCGACTGAAAATTTGTTTTGCTCCATCGATATAACACATTGTGATGTACATTTGATAAAAGTGTGGTTTGGAAATATGCATTTTTAAGAAAGTTATCGTGCTCGGTACAACATAATGCATTTTTTCGACTTAGTCTTTTTCCGCGATTTTGGTCAAAATCGGCTATTTGTAAGTGGTTAAGCTCGACTCTGGAGCCCAAACGAAAAATCGGACTGAAAATTTGTTTTGCTCCATCGATATAACACATTGTGATGTACATTTGATGAAAGTTTGGTTTGGAAATATGCATTTTTAAGAAAGTTATCGTGCTCGGTACAACATAATGCATTTTTTCGACTTAGTCTTTTTCCGCGATTTTGGTCAAAATCGGCTATTTGTAAGTGGTTAAGCTCGACTCTGGAGCCCAAACGAAAAATCCGACTGAAAATTTGTTTTGCTCCATCGATATAACACATTGTGATGTACATTTGATGAAAATGTGGTTTGGAAATATGCATTTTTAAGAAAGTAATCGTGCTCGGTATAACATAATGCATATTTTCGACTTAGTCTTTTTCCGCGATTTTGGTCAAAATCGGCTCTTTGTAAGTGGTTAAGCTCGAATCTGGAGCCCAAACGAAAAATCCGACTGAAAATTTGTTTTGCTCAATCGATAAAACACATTGTGATGTACATTTGATGAAAGTTTGGTTTGGAAATATGCATTTTTAAGAAAGTTATCGTGCTCGGTACAACATAATGCATATTTTCGACTTAGTCTTTTTCCGCGATTTTGGTCAAAATCGGCTATTTGTAAGTGGTTAAGCTCGAATCTGGAGCCCAAACGAAAAATCCGACTGAAAATTTGTTTTGCTCAATCGATAGAACACATTGTGATGTACATTTGATGAAAGTTTGGTTTGGAAATATGTATTTTTAAGAAAGTTATCGTGCTCGGTACAACATAATGCATATTTTCGACTTAGTCTTTTTCCGCGATTGTGGTCAAAATCGGCTATTTGTAAGTGGTTAAGCTCGAATCTGGAGCCCAAACGAAAAATCCGACTGAAAATTTGTTTTGCTCCATCGATAGAACACATTGTGATGTACATTTGATGAAAGTTTGGTTTGGAAATATGCATTTTTAAGAAAGTTATCGTGCTCGGTACAACAATATGCATATTTTCGACTTAGTCTTTTTCCGCGATTTTGGTCACCATCGGCTATTTGTAAGTGGTTAAGCTCGAATCTGGAGCCCAAACGGAAAATCCGACTGAAAATTTGTTTTGCTCAATTGATAGAACACATTGTGATGTACATTTGATGAAAGTTTGGTTTGGAAATATGCATTTTTAAGAAAGTTATCGTGCTCGGTACAACATAATGCATATTTTCGACTTAGTCTTTTTCCGCGATTTTGGTCAAAATCGGCTATTTGTAAGTGGTTAAGCTCGAATCTGGAGCCCAAACGAAAAATCCGACTGAAAATTTGTTTTGCTCAATCGATAGAACACATTGTGATTTACATTTGATGAAAGTTTGGTTTGGAAATATGTATTTTTAAGAAAGTTATCGTGCTCGGTACAACATAATGCATATTTTCGACTTAGTCTTTTTCCGCGATTGTGGTCAAAATCGGCTATTTGTAAGTGGTTAAGCTCGAATCTGGAGCCCAAACGAAAAATCCGACTGAAAATTTGTTTTGCTCAATCGATAGAACACATTGTGATGTACATTTGATGAAAGTTTGGTTTGGAAATATGTATTTTTAAGAAAGTTATCGTGCTCGGTACAACATAATGCATATTTTCGACTTAGTCTTTTTCCGCGATTGTGGTCAAAATCGGCTATTTGTAAGTGGTTAAGCTCGAATCTGGAGCCCAAACGAAAAATCCGACTGAAAATTTGTTTTGCTCCATCGATAGAACACATTGTGATGTACATTTGATGAAAGTGTGGTTTGGAAATATGCATTTTTAAGAAAGTAATCGTGCTCGGTACAACATAATGCATATTTTCGACTTAGTCTTTTTCCGCGATTGTGGTCAAAATCGGCTATTTTTAAGTGGTTAAGCTCGAATCTGGAGCCCAAACGAAAAATCCGACTGAAAATTTGTTTTGCTCAATCGATAGAACACATTGTGATGTACATTTGATGAAAGTTTGGTTTGGAAATATGCATTTTTAAGAAAGTTATCGTGCTCGGTACAACAATATGCATATTTTCGACTTAGTCTTTTTCCGCGATTTTGGTCAAAATCGGCTATTTGTAAGTGGTTAAGCTCGAATCTGGAGCCCAAACGAAAAATCCGACTGAAAATTTGTTTTGCTCAATTGATAGAACACATTGTGATGTACATTTGATGAAAGTTTGGTTTGGAAATATGCATTTTTAAGAAAGTTATCGTGCTCGGTACAACAATAAGCATATTTTCGACTTAGTCTTTTTCCGCGATTTTGGTCAAAATCGGCTATTTGTAAGTGGTTAAGCTCGAATCTGGAGCCCAAACGAAAAATCCGACTGAAAATTTGTTTTGCTCCATCGATAGAACACATTGTGATGTACATTTGATGAAAGTGTGGTTTGGAAATATGCATTTTTAAGAAAGTTATCGTGCTCGGTACAACAATATGCATATTTTCGACTTAGTCTTTTTCCGCGATTTTGGTCAAAATCGGCTATTTGTAAGTGGTTAAGCTCGAATCTGGAGCCCAAACGAAAAATCCGACTGAAAATTTGTTTTGCTCAATCGATAGAACACATTGTGATGTACATTTGATGAAAGTTTGGTTTGGAAATATGTATTTTTAAGAAAGTTATCGTGCTCGGTACAACATAATGCATATTTTCGACTTAGTCTTTTTCCGCGATTGTGGTCAAAATCGGCTATTTGTAAGTGGTTAAGCTCGACTCTGGAGCCCAAACGAAAAATCCGACTGAAAATTTGTTTTGCTCATTCAATAGAACACATTGTGATGTACATTTGATGAAAGTTTGGTTTGGAAATATGCAATTTTAAGAAAGTTATCGTGCTCGGTACAACATAATGCATATTTTCGACTTAGTCTTTTTCCGCGATTTTGGTCAAAATCGGCTATTTGTAAGTGGTTAAGCTCGAATCTGGAGCCCAAACGAAAAATCCGACTGAAAATTTGTTTTGCTCCATCGATATAACACATTGTGATGTACATTTGATGAAAGTGTGGTTTGGAAATATGCATTTTTAAGAAAGTAATCGTGCTCGGTACAACATAATGCATATTTTCGACTTAGTCTTTTTCCGCGATTTTGGTCAAAATCGGCTCTTTGTAAGTGGTTAAGCTCGAATCTGGAGCCCAAACGAAAAATCCGACTGAAAATTTGTTTTGCTCAATCGATAGAACACATTGTGATGTACATTTGATGAAAGTTTGGTTTGGAAATATGCATTTTTAAGAAAGTTATCGTGCTCGGTACAACATAATGCATATTTTCGACTTAGTCTTTTTCCGCGATTTTGGTCAAAATCGGCTATTTGTAAGTGGTTAAGCTCGAATCTGGAGCCCAAACGAAAAATCCGACTGAAAATTTGTTTTGCTCCATCGATAGAACACATTGTGATGTACATTTGATGAAAGTTTGGTTTGGAAATATGCAATTTTAAGAAAGTTATCGTGCTCGGTACAACATAATGCATATTTTCGACTTAGTCTTTTTCCGCGATTTTGGTCAAAATCGGCTATTTGTAAGTGGTTAAGCTCGAATCTGGAGCCCAAACGAAAAATCCGACTGAAAATTTGTTTTGCTCCATCGATAGAACACATTGTGATGTACATTTGATGAAAGTGTGGTTTGGAAATATGCATTTTTAAGAAAGTAATCGTGCTCGGTACAACATAATGCATATTTTCGACTTAGTCTTTTTCCGCGATTTTGGTCAAAATCGGCTCTTTGTAAGTGGTTAAGCTCGAATCTGGAGCCCAAACGAAAAATCCGACTGAAAATTTGTTTTGCTAAATCGATAGAACACATTGTGATGTACATTTGATGAAAGTTTGGTTTGGAAATATGCATTTTTAAGAAAGTTATCGTGCCCGGTACAACATAATGCATATTTTCGACTTAGTCTTTTTCCGCGATTTTGGTCAAAATCGGCTCTTTGTAAGTGGTTAAGCTCGAATCTGGAGCCCAAACGAAAAATCCGACTGAAAATTTGTTTTGCTCAATCGATAGAACACATTGTGATGTACATTTGATGAAAGTTTGGTTTGGAAATATGCATTTTTAAGAAAGTTATCGTGCTCGGTACAACATAATGCATATTTTCGACTTAGTCTTTTTCCGCGATTTTGGTCAAAATCGGCTATTTGTAAGTGGTTAAGCTCGAATCTGGAGCCCAAACGAAAAATCCGACTGAAAATTTGTTTTGCTCCATCGATAGAACACATTGTGATGTACATTTGATGAAAGTGTGGTTTGGAAATATGCATTTTTAAGAAAGTAATCGTGCTCGGTACAACATAATGCATATTTTCGACTTAGTCTTTTTCCGCGATTGTGGTCAAAATCGGCTATTTGTAAGTGGTTAAGCTCGAATCTGGAGCCCAAACGAAAAATCCGACTGAAAATTTGTTTTGCTCCATCGATAGAACACATTGTGATGTACATTTGATGAAAGTGTGGTTTGGAAATATGCATTTTTAAGAAAGTAATCGTGCTCGGTACAACATAATGCATATTTTCGACTTAGTCTTTTTCCGCGATTGTGGTCAAAATCGGCTATTTTTAAGTGGTTAAGCTCGAATCTGGAGCCCAAACGAAAAATCCGACTGAAAATTTGTTTTGCTCAATCGATAGAACACATTGTGATGTACATTTGATGAAAGTTTGGTTTGGAAATATGCATTTTTAAGAAAGTTATCGTGCTCGGTACAACAATATGCATATTTTCGACTTAGTCTTTTTCCGCGATTTTGGTCAAAATCGGCTATTTGTAAGTGGTTAAGCTCGAATCTGGAGCCCAAACGAAAAATCCGACTGAAAATTTGTTTTGCTCAATTGATAGAACACATTGTGATGTACATTTGATGAAAGTTTGGTTTGGAAATATGCATTTTTAAGAAAGTTATCGTGCTCGGTACAACAATATGCATATTTTCGACTTAGTCTTTTTCCGCGATTTTGGTCAAAATCGGCTATTTGTAAGTGGTTAAGCTCGAATCTGGAGCCCAAACGAAAAATCCGACTGAAAATTTGTTTTGCTCCATCGATAGAACACATTGTGATGTACATTTGATGAAAGTGTGGTTTGGAAATATGCATTTTTAAGAAAGTTATCGTGCTCGGTACAACAATATGCATATTTTCGACTTAGTCTTTTTCCGCGATTTTGGTCAAAATCGGCTATTTGTAAGTGGTTAAGCTCGAATCTGGAGCCCAAACGAAAAATCCGACTGAAAATTTGTTTTGCTCAATCGATAGAACACATTGTGATGTACATTTGATGAAAGTTTGGTTTGGAAATATGTATTTTTAAGAAAGTTATCGTGCTCGGTACAACATAATGCATATTTTCGACTTAGTCTTTTTCCGCGATTGTGGTCAAAATCGGCTATTTGTAAGTGGTTAAGCTCGACTCTGGAGCCCAAACGAAAAATCCGACTGAAAATTTGTTTTGCTCATTCAATAGAACACATTGTGATGTACATTTGATGAAAGTTTGGTTTGGAAATATGCATTTTTAAGAAAGTTATCGTGCTCGGTACAACATAATGCATATTTTCGACTTAGTCTTTTTCCGCGATTTTGGTCAAAATCGGCTATTTGTAAGTGGTTAAGCTCGAATCTGGAGCCCAAACGAAAAATCCGACTGAAAATTTGTTTTGCTCCATCGATATAACACATTGTGATGTACATTTGATGAAAGTTTGGTTTGGAAATATGCAATTTTAAGAAAGTTATCGTGCTCGGTACAACATAATGCATATTTTCGACTTAGTCTTTTTCCGCGATTTTGGTCAAAATCGGCTATTTGTAAGTGGTTAAGCTCGAATCTGGAGCCCAAACGAAAAATCCGACTGAAAATTTGTTTTGCTCCATCGATATAACACATTGTGATGTACATTTGATGAAAGTGTGGTTTGGAAATATGCATTTTTAAGAAAGTAATCGTGCTCGGTACAACATAATGCATATTTTCGACTTAGTCTTTTTCCGCGATTTTGGTCAAAATCGGCTCTTTGTAAGTGGTTAAGCTCGAATCTGGAGCCCAAACGAAAAATCCGACTGAAAATTTGTTTTGCTCAATCGATAGAACACATTGTGATGTACATTTGATGAAAGTTTGGTTTGGAAATATGCATTTTTAAGAAAGTTATCGTGCTCGGTACAACATAATGCATATTTTCGACTTAGTCTTTTTCCGCGATTTTGGTCAAAATCGGCTATTTGTAAGTGGTTAAGCTCGAATCTGGAGCCCAAACGAAAAATCCGACTGAAAATTTGTTTTGCTCCATCGATAGAACACATTGTGATGTACATTTGATGAAAGTTTGGTTTGGAAATATGCAATTTTAAGAAAGTTATCGTGCTCGGTACAACATAATGCATATTTTCGACTTAGTCTTTTTCCGCGATTTTGGTCAAAATCGGCTATTTGTAAGTGGTTAAGCTCGAATCTGGAGCCCAAACGAAAAATCCGACTGAAAATTTGTTTTGCTCCATCGATAGAACACATTGTGATGTACATTTGATGAAAGTGTGGTTTGGAAATATGCATTTTTAAGAAAGTTATCGTGCTCGGTACAACATAATGCATATTTTCGACTTAGTCTTTTTCCGCGATTTTGGTCAAAATCGGCTCTTTGTAAGTGGTTAAGCTCGAATCTGGAGCCCAAACGAAAAATCCGACTGAAAATTTGTTTTGCTAAATCGATAGAACACATTGTGATGTACATTTGATGAAAGTTTGGTTTGGAAATATGCATTTTTAAGAAAGTTATCGTGCCCGGTACAACATAATGCATATTTTCGACTTAGTCTTTTTCCGCGATTTTGGTCAAAATCGGCTCTTTGTAAGTGGTTAAGCTCGAATCTGGAGCCCAAACGAAAAATCCGACTGAAAATTTGTTTTGCTCAATCGATAGAACACATTGTGATGTACATTTGATGAAAGTTTGGTTTGGAAATATGCATTTTTAAGAAAGTTATCGTGCTCGGTACAACATAATGCATATTTTCGACTTAGTCTTTTTCCGCGATTTTGGTCAAAATCGGCTATTT
Organism: Phorcus lineatus; assembly: GCA_921293015.1. Taxonomy (NCBI): domain Eukaryota; kingdom Metazoa; phylum Mollusca; class Gastropoda; order Trochida; family Trochidae; genus Phorcus; species Phorcus lineatus. Next base: position 42,085,155 of record OV121086.1, read on the forward strand.
GTAAGTGGTTAAGCTCGAATCTGGAGCCCAAACGAAAAATCCGACTGAAAATTTGTTTTGCTCCATCGATAGAACACATTGTGATGTACATTTGATGAAAGTGTGGTTTGGAAATATGTATTTTTAAGAAAGTAATCGTGCTCGGTACAACATAATGCATATTTTCGACTTAGTCTTTTTCCGCGATTTTGGTCAAAATCGGCTCTTTGTAAGTGGTTAAGCTCGAATCTGGAGCCCAAACGAAAAATCCGACTGAAAATTTGTTTTGCTCAATCGATAGAACACATTGTGATGTACATTTGATGAAAGTTTGGTTTGGAAATATGCATTTTTAAGAAAGTTATCGTGCTCGGTACAACATAATGCATATTTTCGACTTAGTCTTTTTCCGCGATTTTGGTCAAAATCGGCTCTTTGTAAGTGGTTAAGCTCGAATCTGGAGCCCAAACGAAAAATCCGACTGAAAATTTGTTTTGCTCAATCGATAGAACACATTGTGATGTACATTTGATGAAAGTTTGGTTTGGAAATATGCATTTTTAAGAAAGTTATCGTGCTCGGTACAACATAATGCATATTTTCGACTTAGTCTTTTTCCGCGATTTTGGTCAAAATCGGCTATTTGTAAGTGGTTAAGCTCGAATCTGGAGCCCAAACGAAAAATCCGACTGAAAATTTGTTTTGCTCCATCGATAGAACACATTGTGATGTACATTTGATGAAAGTTTGGTTTGGAAATATGCAATTTTAAGAAAGTTATCGTGCTCGGTACAACATAATGCATATTTTCGACTTAGTCTTTTTCCGCGATTTTGGTCAAAATCGGCTATTTGTAAGTGGTTAAGCTCGAATCTGGAGCCCAAACGAAAAATCCGAATGAAAATTTGTTTTGCTCCATCGATATAACACATTGTGATGTACATTTGATGAAAGTGTGGTTTGGAAATATGCATTTTTAAGAAAGTAATCGTGCTCGGTACAACATAATGCATATTTTCGACTTAGTCTTTTTCCGCGATTTTGGTCAAAATCGGCTCTTTGTAAGTGGTTAAGCTCGAATCTGGAGCCCAAACGAAAAATCCGACTGAAAATTTGTTTTGCTCAATCGATAGAACACATTGTGATGTACATTTGATGAAAGTTTGGTTTGGAAATATGCATTTTTAAGAAAGTTATCGTGCCCGGTACAACATAATGCATATTTTCGACTTAGTCTTTTTCCGCGATTTTGGTCAAAATCGGCTCTTTGTAAGTGGTTAAGCTCGAATCTGGAGCCCAAACGAAAAATCCGACTGAAAATTTGTTTTGCTCAATCGATAGAACACATTGTGATGTACATTTGATGAAAGTTTGGTTTGGAAATATGCATTTTTAAGAAAGTTATCGTGCTCGGTACAACATAATGCATATTTTCGACTTAGTCTTTTTCCGCGATTTTGGTCAAAATCGGCTATTTGTAAGTGGTTAAGCTCGAATCTGGAGCCCAAACGAAAAATCCGACTGAAAATTTGTTTTGCTCCATCGATAGAACACATTGTGATGTACATTTGATGAAAGTTTGGTTTGGAAATATGCAATTTTAAGAAAGTTATCGTGCTCGGTACAACATAATGCATATTTTCGACTTAGTCTTTTTCCGCGATTTTGGTCAAAATCGGCTATTTGTAAGTGGTTAAGCTCGAATCTGGAGCCCAAACGAAAAATCCGACTGAAAATTTGTTTTGCTCCATCGATATAACACATTGTGATGTACATTTGATGAAAGTGTGGTTTGGAAATATGCATTTTTAAGAAAGTAATCGTGCTCGGTACAACATAATGCATATTTTCGACTTAGTCTTTTTCCGCGATTTTGGTCAAAATCGGCTCTTTGTAAGTGGTTAAGCTCGAATCTGGAGCCCAAACGAAAAATCCGACTGAAAATTTGTTTTGCTCAATCGATAGAACACATTGTGATGTACATTTGATGAAAGTTTGGTTTGGAAATATGCATTTTTAAGAAAGTTATCGTGCCCGGTACAACATAATGCATATTTTCGACTTAGTCTTTTTCCGCGATTTTGGTCAAAATCGGCTCTTTGTAAGTGGTTAAGCTCGAATCTGGAGCCCAAACGAAAAATCCGACTGAAAATTTGTTTTGCTCAATCGATAGAACACATTGTGATGTACATTTGATGAAAGTTTGGTTTGGAAATATGCATTTTTAAGAAAGTTATCGTGCTCGGTACAACATAATGCATATTTTCGACTTAGTCTTTTTCCGCGATTTTGGTCAAAATCGGCTATTTGTAAGTGGTTAAGCTCGAATCTGGAGCCCAAACGAAAAATCCGACTGAAAATTTGTTTTGCTCCATCGATAGAACACATTGTGATGTACATTTGATGAAAGTGTGGTTTGGAAATATGCATTTTTAAGAAAGTAATCGTGCTCGGTACAACATAATGCATATTTTCGACTTAGTCTTTTTCCGCGATTGTGGTCAAAATCGGCTATTTGTAAGTGGTTAAGCTCGAATCTGGAGCCCAAACGAAAAATCCGACTGAAAATTTGTTTTGCTCCATCGATAGAACACATTGTGATGTACATTTGATGAAAGTGTGGTTTGGAAATATGCATTTTTAAGAAAGTAATCGTGCTCGGTACAACATAATGCATATTTTCGACTTAGTCTTTTTCCGCGATTGTGGTCAAATCGGCTATTTTTAAGTGGTTAAGCTCGAATCTGGAGCCCAAACGAAAAATCCGACTGAAAATTTGTTTTGCTCAATCGATAGAACACATTGTGATGTACATTTGATGAAAGTTTGGTTTGGAAATATGCATTTTTAAGAAAGTTATCGTGCTCGGTACAACAATATGCATATTTTCGACTTAGTCTTTTTCCGCGATTTTGGTCAAAATCGGCTATTTGTAAGTGGTTAAGCTCGAATCTGGAGCCCAAACGAAAAATCCGACTGAAAATTTGTTTTGCTCAATTGATAGAACACATTGTGATGTACATTTGATGAAAGTTTGGTTTGGAAATATGCATTTTTAAGAAAGTTATCGTGCTCGGTACAACAATATGCATATTTTCGACTTAGTCTTTTTCCGCGATTTTGACCAAAATCGGCTATTTGTAAGTGGTTAAGCTCGAATCTGGAGCCCAAACGAAAAATCCGACTGAAAATTTGTTTTGCTCCATCGATAGAACACATTGTGATGTACATTTGATGAAAGTGTGGTTTGGAAATATGCATTTTTAAGAAAGTTATCGTGCTCGGTACAACAATATGCATATTTTCGACTTAGTCTTTTTCCGCGATTTTGGTCAAAATCGGCTATTTGTAAGTGGTTAAGCTCGAATCTGGAGCCCAAACGAAAAATCCGACTGAAAATTTGTTTTGCTCAATCGATAGAACACATTGTGATGTACATTTGATGAAAGTTTGGTTTGGAAATATGTATTTTTAAGAAAGTTATCGTGCTCGGTACAACATAATGCATATTTTCGACTTAGTCTTTTTCCGCGATTGTGGTCAAAATCGGCTATTTGTAAGTGGTTAAGCTCGACTCTGGAGCCCAAACGAAAAATCCGACTGAAAATTTGTTTTGCTCATTCAATAGAACACATTGTGATGTACATTTGATGAAAGTTTGGTTTGGAAATATGCAATTTTAAGAAAGTTATCGTGCTCGGTACAACATAATGCATATTTTCGACTTAGTCTTTTTCCGCGATTTTGGTCAAAATCGGCTATTTGTAAGTGGTTAAGCTCGAATCTGGAGCCCAAACGAAAAATCCGACTGAAAATTTGTTTTGCTCCATCGATATAACACATTGTGATGTACATTTGATGAAAGTGTGGTTTGGAAATATGCATTTTTAAGAAAGTAATCGTGCTCGGTACAACATAATGCATATTTTCGACTTAGTCTTTTTCCGCGATTTTGGTCAAAATCGGCTCTTTGTAAGTGGTTAAGCTCGAATCTGGAGCCCAAACGAAAAATCCGACTGAAAATTTGTTTTGCTCAATCGATAGAACACATTGTGATGTACATTTGATGAAAGTTTGGTTTGGAAATATGCATTTTTAAGAAAGTTATCGTGCTCGGTACAACATAATGCATATTTTCGACTTAGTCTTTTTCCGCGATTTTGGTCAAAATCGGCTATTTGTAAGTGGTTAAGCTCGAATCTGGAGCCCAAACGAAAAATCCGACTGAAAATTTGTTTTGCTCCATCGATAGAACACATTGTGATGTACATTTGATGAAAGTGTGGTTTGGAAATATGCATTTTTAAGAAAGTAATCGTGCTCGGTACAACATAATGCATATTTTCGACTTAGTCTTTTTCCGCGATTGTGGTCAAAATCGGCTATTTTTAAGTGGTTAAGCTCGAATCTGGAGCCCAAACGAAAAATCCGACTGAAAATTTGTTTTGCTCAATCGATAGAACACATTGTGATGTACATTTGATGAAAGTTTGGTTTGGAAATATGCATTTTTAAGAAAGTTATCGTGCTCGGTACAACAATATGCATATTTTCGACTTAGTCTTTTTCCGCGATTTTGGTCAAAATCGGCTATTTGTAAGTGGTTAAGCTCGAATCTGGAGCCCAAACGAAAAATCCGACTGAAAATTTGTTTTGCTCAATTGATAGAACACATTGTGATGTACATTTGATGAAAGTTTGGTTTGGAAATATGCATTTTTAAGAAAGTTATCGTGCTCGGTACAACAATATGCATATTTTCGACTTAGTCTTTTTCCGCGATTTTGGTCAAAATCGGCTATTTGTAAGTGGTTAAGCTCGAATCTGGAGCCCAAACGAAAAATCCGACTGAAAATTTGTTTTGCTCAATTGATAGAACACATTGTGATGTACATTTGATGAAAGTTTGGTTTGGAAATATGCATTTTTAAGAAAGTTATCGTGCTCGGTACAACAATATGCATATTTTCGACTTAGTCTTTTTCCGCGATTTTGACCAAAATCGGCTATTTGTAAGTGGTTAAGCTCGAATCTGGAGCCCAAACGAAAAATCCGACTGAAAATTTGTTTTGCTCCATCGATAGAACACATTGTGATGTACATTTGATGAAAGTGTGGTTTGGAAATATGCATTTTTAAGAAAGTTATCGTGCTCGGTACAACAATATGCATATTTTCGACTTAGTCTTTTTCCGCGATTTTGGTCAAAATCGGCTATTTGTAAGTGGTTAAGCTCGAATCTGGAGCCCAAACGAAAAATCCGACTGAAAATTTGTTTTGCTCAATCGATAGAACACATTGTGATGTACATTTGATGAAAGTTTGGTTTGGAAATATGTATTTTTAAGAAAGTTATCGTGCTCGGTACAACATAATGCATATTTTCGACTTAGTCTTTTTCCGCGATTGTGGTCAAAATCGGCTATTTGTAAGTGGTTAAGCTCGACTCTGGAGCCCAAACGAAAAATCCGACTGAAAATTTGTTTTGCTCATTCAATAGAACACATTGTGATGTACATTTGATGAAAGTTTGGTTTGGAAATATGCAATTTTAAGAAAGTTATCGTGCTCGGTACAACATAATGCATATTTTCGACTTAGTCTTTTTCCGCGATTTTGGTCAAAATCGGCTATTTGTAAGTGGTTAAGCTCGAATCTGGAGCCCAAACGAAAAATCCGACTGAAAATTTGTTTTGCTCCATCGATATAACACATTGTGATGTACATTTGATGAAAGTGTGGTTTGGAAATATGCATTTTTAAGAAAGTAATCGTGCTCGGTACAACATAATGCATATTTTCGACTTAGTCTTTTTCCGCGATTTTGGTCAAAATCGGCTCTTTGTAAGTGGTTAAGCTCGAATCTGGAGCCCAAACGAAAAATCCGACTGAAAATTTGTTTTGCTCAATCGATAGAACACATTGTGATGTACATTTGATGAAAGTTTGGTTTGGAAATATGCATTTTTAAGAAAGTTATCGTGCTCGGTACAACATAATGCATATTTTCGACTTAGTCTTTTTCCGCGATTTTGGTCAAAATCGGCTATTTGTAAGTGGTTAAGCTCGAATCTGGAGCCCAAACGAAAAATCCGACTGAAAATTTGTTTTGCTCCATCGATAGAACACATTGTGATGTACATTTGATGAAAGTGTGGTTTGGAAATATGCATTTTTAAGAAAGTAATCGTGCTCGGTACAACATAATGCATATTTTCGACTTAGTCTTTTTCCGCGATTGTGGTCAAAATCGGCTATTTTTAAGTGGTTAAGCTCGAATCTGGAGCCCAAACGAAAAATCCGACTGAAAATTTGTTTTGCTCAATCGATAGAACACATTGTGATGTACATTTGATGAAAGTTTGGTTTGGAAATATGCATTTTTAAGAAAGTTATCGTGCTCGGTACAACAATATGCATATTTTCGACTTAGTCTTTTTCCGCGATTTTGGTCAAAATCGGCTATTTGTAAGTGGTTAAGCTCGAATCTGGAGCCCAAACGAAAAATCCGACTGAAAATTTGTTTTGCTCAATTGATAGAACACATTGTGATGTACATTTGATGAAAGTTTGGTTTGGAAATATGCATTTTTAAGAAAGTTATCGTGCTCGGTACAACAATATGCATATTTTCGACTTAGTCTTTTTCCGCGATTTTGGTCAAAATCGGCTATTTGTAAGTGGTTAAGCTCGAATCTGGAGCCCAAACGAAAAATCCGACTGAAAATTTGTTTTGCTCCATCGATAGAACACATTGTGATGTACATTTGATGAAAGTGTGGTTTGGAAATATGCATTTTTAAGAAAGTTATCGTGCTCGGTACAACAATATGCATATTTTCGACTTAGTCTTTTTCCGCGATTTTGGTCAAAATCGGCTATTTGTAAGTGGTTAAGCTCGAATCTGGAGCCCAAACGAAAAATCCGACTGAAAATTTGTTTTGCTCAATCGATAGAACACATTGTGATGTACATTTGATGAAAGTTTGGTTTGGAAATATGTATTTTTAAGAAAGTTATCGTGCTCGGTACAACATAATGCATATTTTCGACTTAGTCTTTTTCCGCGATTGTGGTCAAAATCGGCTATTTGTAAGTGGTTAAGCTCGACTCTGGAGCCCAAACGAAAAATCCGACTGAAAATTTGTTTTGCTCATTCAATAGAACACATTGTGATGTACATTTGATGAAAGTTTGGTTTGGAAATATGCATTTTTAAGAAAGTTATCGTGCTCGGTACAACATAATGCATATTTTCGACTTAGTCTTTTTCCGCGATTTTGGTCAAAATCGGCTATTTGTAAGTGGTTAAGCTCGAATCTGGAGCCCAAACGAAAAATCCGACTGAAAATTTGTTTTGCTCCATCGATATAACACATTGTGATGTACATTTGATGAAAGTTTGGTTTGGAAATATGCAATTTTAAGAAAGTTATCGTGCTCGGTACAACATAATGCATATTTTCGACTTAGTCTTTTTCCGCGATTTTGGTCAAAATCGGCTATTTGTAAGTGGTTAAGCTCGAATCTGGAGCCCAAACGAAAAATCCGACTGAAAATTTGTTTTGCTCCATCGATATAACACATTGTGATGTACATTTGATGAAAGTGTGGTTTGGAAATATGCATTTTTAAGAAAGTAATCGTGCTCGGTACAACATAATGCATATTTTCGACTTAGTCTTTTTCCGCGATTTTGGTCAAAATCGGCTCTTTGTAAGTGGTTAAGCTCGAATCTGGAGCCCAAACGAAAAATCCGACTGAAAATTTGTTTTGCTCAATCGATAGAACACATTGTGATGTACATTTGATGAAAGTTTGGTTTGGAAATATGCATTTTTAAGAAAGTTATCGTGCTCGGTACAACATAATGCATATTTTCGACTTAGTCTTTTTCCGCGATTTTGGTCAAAATCGGCTATTTGTAAGTGGTTAAGCTCGAATCTGGAGCCCAAACGAAAAATCCGACTGAAAATTTGTTTTGCTCCATCGATAGAACACATTGTGATGTACATTTGATGAAAGTTTGGTTTGGAAATATGCAATTTTAAGAAAGTTATCGTGCTCGGTACAACATAATGCATATTTTCGACTTAGTCTTTTTCCGCGATTTTGGTCAAAATCGGCTATTTGTAAGTGGTTAAGCTCGAATCTGGAGCCCAAACGAAAAATCCGACTGAAAATTTGTTTTGCTCCATCGATAGAACACATTGTGATGTACATTTGATGAAAGTGTGGTTTGGAAATATGCATTTTTAAGAAAGTAATCGTGCTCGGTACAACATAATGCATATTTTCGACTTAGTCTTTTTCCGCGATTTTGGTCAAAATCGGCTCTTTGTAAGTGGTTAAGCTCGAATCTGGAGCCCAAACGAAAAATCCGACTGAAAATTTGTTTTGCTAAATCGATAGAACACATTGTGATGTACATTTGATGAAAGTTTGGTTTGGAAATATGCATTTTTAAGAAAGTTATCGTGCCCGGTACAACATAATGCATATTTTCGACTTAGTCTTTTTCCGCGATTTTGGTCAAAATCGGCTCTTTGTAAGTGGTTAAGCTCGAATCTGGAGCCCAAACGAAAAATCCGACTGAAAATTTGTTTTGCTCAATCGATAGAACACATTGTGATGTACATTTGATGAAAGTTTGGTTTGGAAATATGCATTTTTAAGAAAGTTATCGTGCTCGGTACAACATAATGCATATTTTCGACTTAGTCTTTTTCCGCGATTTTGGTCAAAATCGGCTATTTGTAAGTGGTTAAGCTCGAATCTGGAGCCCAAACGAAAAATCCGACTGAAAATTTGTTTTGCTCCATCGATAGAACACATTGTGATGTACATTTGATGAAAGTGTGGTTTGGAAATATGCATTTTTAAGAAAGTAATCGTGCTCGGTACAACATAATGCATATTTTCGACTTAGTCTTTTTCCGCGATTTTGGTCAAAATCGGCTCTTTGTAAGTGGTTAAGCTCGAATCTGGAGCCCAAACGAAAAATCCGACTGAAAATTTGTTTTGCTCAATCGATAGAACACATTGTGATGTACATTTGATGAAAGTTTGGTTTGGAAATATGCATTTTTAAGAAAGTTATCGTGCTCGGTACAACATAATGCATATTTTCGACTTAGTCTTTTTCCGCGATTTTGGTCAAAATCGGCTCTTTGTAAGTGGTTAAGCTCGAATCTGGAGCCCAAACGAAAAATCCGACTGAAAATTTGTTTTGCTCAATCGATAGAACACATTGTGATGTACATTTGATGAAAGTTTGGTTTGGAAATATGCATTTTTAAGAAAGTTATCGTGCTCGGTACAACATAATGCATATTTTCGACTTAGTCTTTTTCCGCGATTTTGGTCAAAATCGGCTATTTGTAAGTGGTTAAGCTCGAATCTGGAGCCCAAACGAAAAATCCGACTGAAAATTTGTTTTGCTCCATCGATAGAACACATTGTGATGTACATTTGATGAAAGTTTGGTTTGGAAATATGCAATTTTAAGAAAGTTATCGTGCTCGGTACAACATAATGCATATTTTCGACTTAGTCTTTTTCCGCGATTTTGGTCAAAATCGGCTATTTGTAAGTGGTTAAGCTCGAATCTGGAGCCCAAACGAAAAATCCGAATGAAAATTTGTTTTGCTCCATCGATATAACACATTGTGATGTACATTTGATGAAAGTGTGGTTTGGAAATATGCATTTTTAAGAAAGTAATCGTGCTCGGTACAACATAATGCATATTTTCGACTTAGTCTTTTTCCGCGATTTTGGTCAAAATCGGCTCTTTGTAAGTGGTTAAGCTCGAATCTGGAGCCCAAACGAAAAATCCGACTGAAAATTTGTTTTGCTCAATCGATAGAACACATTGTGATGTACATTTGATGAAAGTTTGGTTTGGAAATATGCATTTTTAAGAAAGTTATCGTGCCCGGTACAACATAATGCATATTTTCGACTTAGTCTTTTTCCGCGATTTTGGTCAAAATCGGCTCTTTGTAAGTGGTTAAGCTCGAATCTGGAGCCCAAACGAAAAATCCGACTGAAAATTTGTTTTGCTCAATCGATAGAACACATTGTGATGTACATTTGATGAAAGTTTGGTTTGGAAATATGCATTTTTAAGAAAGTTATCGTGCTCGGTACAACATAATGCATATTTTCGACTTAGTCTTTTTCCGCGATTTTGGTCAAAATCGGCTATTTGTAAGTGGTTAAGCTCGAATCTGGAGCCCAAACGAAAAATCCGACTGAAAATTTGTTTTGCTCCATCGATAGAACACATTGTGATGTACATTTGATGAAAGTTTGGTTTGGAAATATGCAATTTTAAGAAAGTTATCGTGCTCGGTACAACATAATGCATATTTTCGACTTAGTCTTTTTCCGCGATTTTGGTCAAAATCGGCTATTTGTAAGTGGTTAAGCTCGAATCTGGAGCCCAAACGAAAAATCCGACTGAAAATTTGTTTTGCTCCATCGATATAACACATTGTGATGTACATTTGATGAAAGTGTGGTTTGGAAATATGCATTTTTAAGAAAGTAATCGTGCTCGGTACAACATAATGCATATTTTCGACTTAGTCTTTTTCCGCGATTTTGGTCAAAATCGGCTCTTTGTAAGTGGTTAAGCTCGAATCTGGAGCCCAAACGAAAAATCCGACTGAAAATTTGTTTTGCTCAATCGATAGAACACATTGTGATGTACATTTGATGAAAGTTTGGTTTGGAAATATGCATTTTTAAGAAAGTTATCGTGCCCGGTACAACATAATGCATATTTTCGACTTAGTCTTTTTCCGCGATTTTGGTCAAAATCGGCTCTTTGTAAGTGGTTAAGCTCGAATCTGGAGCCCAAACGAAAAATCCGACTGAAAATTTGTTTTGCTCAATCGATAGAACACATTGTGATGTACATTTGATGAAAGTTTGGTTTGGAAATATGCATTTTTAAGAAAGTTATCGTGCTCGGTACAACATAATGCATATTTTCGACTTAGTCTTTTTCCGCGATTTTGGTCAAAATCGGCTATTTGTAAGTGGTTAAGCTCGAATCTGGAGCCCAAACGAAAAATCCGACTGAAAATTTGTTTTGCTCCATCGATAGAACACATTGTGATGTACATTTGATGAAAGTGTGGTTTGGAAATATGCATTTTTAAGAAAGTAATCGTGCTCGGTACAACATAATGCATATTTTCGACTTAGTCTTTTTCCGCGATTGTGGTCAAAATCGGCTATTTGTAAGTGGTTAAGCTCGAATCTGGAGCCCAAACGAAAAATCCGACTGAAAATTTGTTTTGCTCCATCGATAGAACACATTGTGATGTACATTTGATGAAAGTGTGGTTTGGAAATATGCATTTTTAAGAAAGTAATCGTGCTCGGTACAACATAATGCATATTTTCGACTTAGTCTTTTTCCGCGATTGTGGTCAAAATCGGCTATTTTTAAGTGGTTAAGCTCGAATCTGGAGCCCAAACGAAAAATCCGACTGAAAATTTGTTTTGCTCAATCGATAGAACACATTGTGATGTACATTTGATGAAAGTTTGGTTTGGAAATATGCATTTTTAAGAAAGTTATCGTGCTCGGTACAACAATATGCATATTTTCGACTTAGTCTTTTTCCGCGATTTTGGTCAAAATCGGCTATTTGTAAGTGGTTAAGCTCGAATCTGGAGCCCAAACGAAAAATCCGACTGAAAATTTGTTTTGCTCAATTGATAGAACACATTGTGATGTACATTTGATGAAAGTTTGGTTTGGAAATATGCATTTTTAAGAAAGTTATCGTGCTCGGTACAACAATATGCATATTTTCGACTTAGTCTTTTTCCGCGATTTTGACCAAAATCGGCTATTTGTAAGTGGTTAAGCTCGAATCTGGAGCCCAAACGAAAAATCCGACTGAAAATTTGTTTTGCTCCATCGATAGAACACATTGTGATGTACATTTGATGAAAGTGTGGTTTGGAAATATGCATTTTTAAGAAAGTTATCGTGCTCGGTACAACAATATGCATATTTTCGACTTAGTCTTTTTCCGCGATTTTGGTCAAAATCGGCTATTTGTAAGTGGTTAAGCTCGAATCTGGAGCCCAAACGAAAAATCCGACTGAAAATTTGTTTTGCTCAATCGATAGAACACATTGTGATGTACATTTGATGAAAGTTTGGTTTGGAAATATGTATTTTTAAGAAAGTTATCGTGCTCGGTACAACATAATGCATATTTTCGACTTAGTCTTTTTCCGCGATTGTGGTCAAAATCGGCTATTTGTAAGTGGTTAAGCTCGACTCTGGAGCCCAAACGAAAAATCCGACTGAAAATTTGTTTTGCTCATTCAATAGAACACATTGTGATGTACATTTGATGAAAGTTTGGTTTGGAAATATGCAATTTTAAGAAAGTTATCGTGCTCGGTACAACATAATGCATATTTTCGACTTAGTCTTTTTCCGCGATTTTGGTCAAAATCGGCTATTTGTAAGTGGTTAAGCTCGAATCTGGAGCCCAAACGAAAAATCCGACTGAAAATTTGTTTTGCTCAATCGATAGAACACATTGTGATGTACATTTGATGAAAGTTTGGTTTGGAAATATGCATTTTTAAGAAAGTTATCGTGCTCGGTACAACATAATGCATATTTTCGACTTAGTCTTTTTCCGCGATTTTGGTCAAAATCGGCTATTTGTAAGTGGTTAAGCTCGAATCTGGAGCCCAAACGAAAAATCCGACTGAAAATTTGTTTTGCTCCATCGATAGAACACATTGTGATGTACATTTGATGAAAGTGTGGTTTGGAAATATGCATTTTTAAGAAAGTAATCGTGCTCGGTACAACATAATGCATATTTTCGACTTAGTCTTTTTCCGCGATTGTGGTCAAAATCGGCTATTTGTAAGTGGTTAAGCTCGAATCTGGAGCCCAAACGAAAAATCCGACTGAAAATTTGTTTTGCTCCATCGATAGAACACATTGTGATGTACATTTGATGAAAGTGTGGTTTGGAAATATGCATTTTTAAGAAAGTAATCGTGCTCGGTACAACATAATGCATATTTTCGACTTAGTCTTTTTCCGCGATTGTGGTCAAAATCGGCTATTTTTAAGTGGTTAAGCTCGAATCTGGAGCCCAAACGAAAAATCCGACTGAAAATTTGTTTTGCTCAATCGATAGAACACATTGTGATGTACATTTGATGAAAGTTTGGTTTGGAAATATGCATTTTTAAGAAAGTTATCGTGCTCGGTACAACAATATGCATATTTTCGACTTAGTCTTTTTCCGCGATTTTGGTCAAAATCGGCTATTTGTAAGTGGTTAAGCTCGAATCTGGAGCCCAAACGAAAAATCCGACTGAAAATTTGTTTTGCTCAATCGATAGAACACATTGTGATGTACATTTGATGAAAGTTTGGTTTGGAAATATGCATTTTTAAGAAAGTTATCGTGCTCGGTACAACAATATGCATATTTTCGACTTAGTCTTTTTCCGCGATTTTGACCAAAATCGGCTATTTGTAAGTGGTTAAGCTCGAATCTGGAGCCCAAACGAAAAATCCGACTGAAAATTTGTTTTGCTCCATCGATAGAACACATTGTGATGTACATTTGATGAAAGTGTGGTTTGGAAATATGCATTTTTAAGAAAGTTATCGTGCTCGGTACAACAATATGCATATTTTCGACTTAGTCTTTTTCCGCGATTTTGGTCAAAATCGGCTATTTGTAAGTGGTTAAGCTCGAATCTGGAGCCCAAACGAAAAATCCGACTGAAAATTTGTTTTGCTCAATCGATAGAACACATTGTGATGTACATTTGATGAAAGTTTGGTTTGGAAATATGTATTTTTAAGAAAGTTATCGTGCTCGGTACAACATAATGCATATTTTCGACTTAGTCTTTTTCCGCGATTGTGGTCAAAATCGGCTATTTGTAAGTGGTTAAGCTCGACTCTGGAGCCCAAACGAAAAATCCGACTGAAAATTTGTTTTGCTCATTCAATAGAACACATTGTGATGTACATTTGATGAAAGTTTGGTTTGGAAATATGCAATTTTAAGAAAGTTATCGTGCTCGGTACAACATAATGCATATTTTCGACTTAGTCTTTTTCCGCGATTTTGGTCAAAATCGGCTATTTGTAAGTGGTTAAGCTCGAATCTGGAGCCCAAACGAAAAATCCGACTGAAAATTTGTTTTGCTCCATCGATATAACACATTGTGATGTACATTTGATGAAAGTGTGGTTTGGAAATATGCATTTTTAAGAAAGTAATCGTGCTCGGTACAACATAATGCATATTTTCGACTTAGTCTTTTTCCGCGATTTTGGTCAAAATCGGCTCTTTGTAAGTGGTTAAGCTCGAATCTGGAGCCCAAACGAAAAATCCGACTGAAAATTTGTTTTGCTCAATCGATAGAACACATTGTGATGTACATTTGATGAAAGTTTGGTTTGGAAATATGCATTTTTAAGAAAGTTATCGTGCTCGGTACAACATAATGCATATTTTCGACTTAGTCTTTTTCCGCGATTTTGGTCAAAATCGGCTATTTGTAAGTGGTTAAGCTCGAATCTGGAGCCCAAACGAAAAATCCGACTGAAAATTTGTTTTGCTCCATCGATAGAACACATTGTGATGTACATTTGATGAAAGTGTGGTTTGGAAATATGCATTTTTAAGAAAGTAATCGTGCTCGGTACAACATAATGCATATTTTCGACTTAGTCTTTTTCCGCGATTTTGGTCAAAATCGGCTCTTTGTAAGTGGTTAAGCTCGAATCTGGAGCCCAAACGAAAAATCCGACTGAAAATTTGTTTTGCTAAATCGATAGAACACATTGTGATGTACATTTGATGAAAGTTTGGTTTGGAAATATGCATTTTTAAGAAAGTTATCGTGCCCGGTACAACATAATGCATATTTTCGACTTAGTCTTTTTCCGCGATTTTGGTCAAAATCGGCTCTTTGTAAGTGGTTAAGCTCGAATCTGGAGCCCAAACGAAAAATCCGACTGAAAATTTGTTTTGCTCAATCGATAGAACACATTGTGATGTACATTTGATGAAAGTTTGGTTTGGAAATATGCATTTTTAAGAAAGTTATCGTGCTCGGTACAACATAATGCATATTTTCGACTTAGTCTTTTTCCGCGATTTTGGTCAAAATCGGCTATTTGTAAGTGGTTAAGCTCGAATCTGGAGCCCAAACGAAAAATCCGACTGAAAATTTGTTTTGCTCCATCGATAGAACACATTGTGATGTACATTTGATGAAAGTGTGGTTTGGAAATATGCATTTTTAAGAAAGTAATCGTGCTCGGTACAACATAATGCATATTTTCGACTTAGTCTTTTTCCGCGATTTTGGTCAAAATCGGCTCTTTGTAAGTGGTTAAGCTCGAATCTGGAGCCCAAACGAAAAATCCGACTGAAAATTTGTTTTGCTCAATCGATAGAACACATTGTGATGTACATTTGATGAAAGTTTGGTTTGGAAATATGCATTTTTAAGAAAGTTATCGTGCTCGGTACAACATAATGCATATTTTCGACTTAGTCTTTTTCCGCGATTTTGGTCAAAATCGGCTCTTTGTAAGTGGTTAAGCTCGAATCTGGAGCCCAAACGAAAAATCCGACTGAAAATTTGTTTTGCTCAATCGATAGAACACATTGTGATGTACATTTGATGAAAGTTTGGTTTGGAAATATGCATTTTTAAGAAAGTTATCGTGCTCGGTACAACATAATGCATATTTTCGACTTAGTCTTTTTCCGCGATTTTGGTCAAAATCGGCTATTTGTAAGTGGTTAAGCTCGAATCTGGAGCCCAAACGAAAAATCCGACTGAAAATTTGTTTTGCTCCATCGATAGAACACATTGTGATGTACATTTGATGAAAGTTTGGTTTGGAAATATGCAATTTTAAGAAAGTTATCGTGCTCGGTACAACATAATGCATATTTTCGACTTAGTCTTTTTCCGCGATTTTGGTCAAAATCGGCTATTTGTAAGTGGTTAAGCTCGAATCTGGAGCCCAAACGAAAAATCCGAATGAAAATTTGTTTTGCTCCATCGATATAACACATTGTGATGTACATTTGATGAAAGTGTGGTTTGGAAATATGCATTTTTAAGAAAGTAATCGTGCTCGGTACAACATAATGCATATTTTCGACTTAGTCTTTTTCCGCGATTTTGGTCAAAATCGGCTCTTTGTAAGTGGTTAAGCTCGAATCTGGAGCCCAAACGAAAAATCCGACTGAAAATTTGTTTTGCTCAATCGATAGAACACATTGTGATGTACATTTGATGAAAGTTTGGTTTGGAAATATGCATTTTTAAGAAAGTTATCGTGCCCGGTACAACATAATGCATATTTTCGACTTAGTCTTTTTCCGCGATTTTGGTCAAAATCGGCTCTTTGTAAGTGGTTAAGCTCGAATCTGGAGCCCAAACGAAAAATCCGACTGAAAATTTGTTTTGCTCAATCGATAGAACACATTGTGATGTACATTTGATGAAAGTTTGGTTTGGAAATATGCATTTTTAAGAAAGTTATCGTGCTCGGTACAACATAATGCATATTTTCGACTTAGTCTTTTTCCGCGATTTTGGTCAAAATCGGCTATTTGTAAGTGGTTAAGCTCGAATCTGGAGCCCAAACGAAAAATCCGACTGAAAATTTGTTTTGCTCCATCGATAGAACACATTGTGATGTACATTTGATGAAAGTTTGGTTTGGAAATATGCAATTTTAAGAAAGTTATCGTGCTCGGTACAACATAATGCATATTTTCGACTTAGTCTTTTTCCGCGATTTTGGTCAAAATCGGCTATTTGTAAGTGGTTAAGCTCGAATCTGGAGCCCAAACGAAAAATCCGACTGAAAATTTGTTTTGCTCCATCGATATAACACATTGTGATGTACATTTGATGAAAGTGTGGTTTGGAAATATGCATTTTTAAGAAAGTAATCGTGCTCGGTACAACATAATGCATATTTTCGACTTAGTCTTTTTCCGCGATTTTGGTCAAAATCGGCTCTTTGTAAGTGGTTAAGCTCGAATCTGGAGCCCAAACGAAAAATCCGACTGAAAATTTGTTTTGCTCAATCGATAGAACACATTGTGATGTACATTTGATGAAAGTTTGGTTTGGAAATATGCATTTTTAAGAAAGTTATCGTGCCCGGTACAACATAATGCATATTTTCGACTTAGTCTTTTTCCGCGATTTTGGTCAAAATCGGCTCTTTGTAAGTGGTTAAGCTCGAATCTGGAGCCCAAACGAAAAATCCGACTGAAAATTTGTTTTGCTCAATCGATAGAACACATTGTGATGTACATTTGATGAAAGTTTGGTTTGGAAATATGCATTTTTAAGAAAGTTATCGTGCTCGGTACAACATAATGCATATTTTCGACTTAGTCTTTTTCCGCGATTTTGGTCAAAATCGGCTATTTGTAAGTGGTTAAGCTCGAATCTGGAGCCCAAACGAAAAATCCGACTGAAAATTTGTTTTGCTCCATCGATAGAACACATTGTGATGTACATTTGATGAAAGTGTGGTTTGGAAATATGCATTTTTAAGAAAGTAATCGTGCTCGGTACAACATAATGCATATTTTCGACTTAGTCTTTTTCCGCGATTTTGGTCAAAATCGGCTCTTTGTAAGTGGTTAAGCTCGAATCTGGAGCCCAAACGAAAAATCCGACTGAAAATTTGTTTTGCTCAATCGATAGAACACATTGTGATGTACATTTGATGAAAGTTTGGTTTGGAAATATGCATTTTTAAGAAAGTTATCGTGCTCGGTACAACATAATGCATATTTTCGACTTAGTCTTTTTCCGCGATTTTGGTCAAAATCGGCTATTTGTAAGTGGTTAAGCTCGAATCTGGAGCCCAAACGAAAAATCCGACTGAAAATTTGTTTTGCTCAATCGATAGAACACATTGTGATGTACATTTGATGAAAGTTTGGTTTGGAAATATGCATTTTTAAGAAAGTTATCGTGCTCGGTACAACATAATGCATATTTTCGACTTAGTCTTTTTCCGCGATTTTGGTCAAAATCGGCTATTTGTAAGTGGTTAAGCTCGAATCTGGAGCCCAAACGAAAAATCCGACTGAAAATTTGTTTTGCTCCATCGATATAACACATTGTGATGTACATTTGATGAAAGTTTGGTTTGGAAATATGCATTTTTAAGAAAGTAATCGTGCTCGGTACAACATAATGCATATTTTCGACTTAGTCTTTTTCCGCGATTTTGGTCAAAATCGGCTATTTGTAAGTGAATAAGCTCGAATCTGGAGCCCAAACGAAAAATCGGACTGAAAATTTGTTTTGCTCCATCGATAGAACACATTGTGATGTACATTTGATGAAAGTTTGGTTTGGAAATATGCATTTTTAAGAAAGTAATCGTGCTCGGTATAACATAATGCATATTTTCGACTTAGTCTTTTTCCGCGATTTTGGTCAAAATCGGCTATTTGTAAGTGGTTAAGCTCGACTCTGGAGCCTAAACGAAAAATCCGACTGAAAATTTGTTTTGCTCCATCGATAGAACACATTGTGATGTACATTTGATGAAAGTTTGGTTTGGAAATATGCATTTTTAAGAAAGTTATCGTGCTCGGTACAACATAATGCATTTTTTCGACTTAGTCTTTTTCCGCGATTTTGGTCAAAATCGGCTATTTGTAAGTGGTTAAGTTTGAATCTGGAGCCCAAATGAAAAATCGGACTGAAAATTTGTTTTGCTCAATCGATAGAACACATTGTGATGTACATTTAAAGAAAGTTTGGTTTGGAAATATGCATTTTTAAGAAAGTTATCGTGCTCGGAATAACATAATGCATATTTTCGACTTAGTCTTTTTCCGCGATTTTGGTCAAAATCGGCTATTTGTAAGTGGTTAAGCTCGAATCTGGAGCCCAAACGAAAAATCCGACTGAAAATTTGTTTTGCTCAATCGATAGAACACATTGTGATGTACATTTGATGAAAGTGTGGTTTGGAAATATGCATTTTTAAGAAAGTTATCGTGCTCGGTACAACATAATGCATATTTTCGACTTAGTCTTTTTCCGCGATTTTGGTCAAAATCGGCTCTTTGTAAGTGGTTAAGCTCGAATCTGGAGCCCAAACGAAAAATCCGACTGAAAATTTGTTTTGCTCAATCGATAGAACACATTGTGATGTACATTTGATGAAAGTTTGGTTTGGAAATATGCATTTTTAAGAAAGTTATCGTGCCCGGTACAACATAATGCATATTTTCGACTTAGTCTTTTTCCGCGATTTTGGTCAAAATCGGCTCTTTGTAAGTGGTTAAGCTCGAATCTGGAGCCCAAACGAAAAATCCGACTGAAAATTTGTTTTGCTCAATCGATAGAACACATTGTGATGTACATTTGATGAAAGTTTGGTTTGGAAATATGCATTTTTAAGAAAGTTATCGTGCTCGGTACAACATAATGCATATTTTCGACTTAGTCTTTTTCCGCGATTTTGGTCAAAATCGGCTATTTGTAAGTGGTTAAGCTCGAATCTGGAGCCCAAACGAAAAATCCGACTGAAAATTTGTTTTGCTCCATCGATAGAACACATTGTGATGTACATTTGATGAAAGTTTGGTTTGGAAATATGCATTTTTAAGAAAGTTATCGTGCTCGGTACAACATAATGCATATTTTCGACTTAGTCTTTTTCCGCGATTTTGGTCAAAATCGGCTCTTTGTAAGTGGTTAAGCTCGAATCTGGAGCCCAAACGAAAAATCCGACTGAAAATTTGTTTTGCTCAATCGATAGAACACATTGTGATGTACATTTGATGAAAGTTTGGTTTGGAAATATGCATTTTTAAGAAAGTTATCGTGCTCGGTACAACATAATGCATATTTTCGACTTAGTCTTTTTCCGCGATTTTGGTCAAAATCGGCTATTTGTAAGTGGTTAAGCTCGAATCTGGAGCCCAAACGAAAAATCCGACTGAAAATTTGTTTTGCTCCATCGATAGAACACATTGTGATGTACATTTGATGAAAGTTTGGTTTGGAAATATGCAATTTTAAGAAAGTTATCGTGCTCGGTACAACATAATGCATATTTTCGACTTAGTCTTTTTCCGCGATTTTGGTCAAAATCGGCTATTTGTAAGTGGTTAAGCTCGAATCTGGAGCCCAAACGAAAAATCGGACTGAAAATTTGTTTTGCTCCATCGATATAACACATTGTGATGTACATTTGATGAAAGTGTGGTTTGGAAATATGCATTTTTAAGAAAGTAATCGTGCTCGGTATAACATAATGCATATTTTCGACTTAGTCTTTTTCCGCGATTTTGGTCAAAATCGGCTATTTGTAAGTGGTTAAGCTCGACTCTGGAGCCCAAACGAAAAATCCGACTGAAAATTTGTTTTGCTAAATCGATAGAACACATTGTGATGTACATTTGATGAAAGTTTGGTTTGGAAATATGCATTTTTAAGAAAGTTATCGTGCCCGGTACAACATAATGCATATTTTCGACTTAGTCTTTTTCCGCGATTTTGGTCAAAATCGGCTCTTTGTAAGTGGTTAAGCTCGAATCTGGAGCCCAAACGAAAAATCCGACTGAAAATTTGTTTTGCTCCATCGATAGAACACATTGTGATGTACATTTGATGAAAGTTTGGTTTGGAAATATGCATTTTTAAGAAAGTTATCGTGCTCGGTACAACATAATGCATATTTTCGACTTAGTCTTTTTCCGCGATTTTGGTCAAAATCGGCTATTTGTAAGTGGTTAAGCTCGAATCTGGAGCCCAAACGAAAAATCGGACTGAAAATTTGTTTTGCTCCATCGATATAACACATTGTGATGTACATTTGATGAAAGTGTGGTTTGGAAATATGCATTTTTAAGAAAGTAATCGTGCTCGGTATAACATAATGCATATTTTCGACTTAGTCTTTTTCCGCGATTTTGGTCAAAATCGGCTATTTGTAAGTGGTTAAGCTCGACTCTGGAGCCCAAACGAAAAATCCGACTGAAAATTTGTTTTGCTAAATCGATAGAACACATTGTGATGTACATTTGATGAAAGTTTGGTTTGGAAATATGCATTTTTAAGAAAGTTATCGTGCCCGGTACAACATAATGCATATTTTCGACTTAGTCTTTTTCCGCGATTTTGGTCAAAATCGGCTCTTTGTAAGTGGTTAAGCTCGAATCTGGAGCCCAAACGAAAAATCCGACTGAAAATTTGTTTTGCTCCATCGATAGAACACATTGTGATGTACATTTGATGAAAGTTTGGTTTGGAAATATGCATTTTTAAGAAAGTTATCGTGCTCGGTACAACATAATGCATATTTTCGACTTAGTCTTTTTCCGCGATTTTGGTCAAAATCGGCTATTTGTAAGTGGTTAAGCTCGAATCTGGAGCCCAAACGAAAAATCCGACTGAAAATTTGTTTTGCTCCATCGATAGAACACATTGTGATGTACATTTGATGAAAGTTTGGTTTGGAAATATGCAATTTTAAGAAAGTTATCGTGCTCGGTACAACATAATGCATATTTTCGACTTAGTCTTTTTCCGCGATTTTGGTCAAAATCGGCTATTTGTAAGTGGTTAAGCTCGAATCTGGAGCCCAAACGAAAAATCGGACTGAAAATTTGTTTTGCTCCATCGATATAACACATTGTGATGTACATTTGATGAAAGTGTGGTTTGGAAATATGCATTTTTAAGAAAGTAATCGTGCTCGGTATAACATAATGCATATTTTCGACTTAGTCTTTTTCCGCGATTTTGGTCAAAATCGGCTATTTGTAAGTGGTTAAGCTCGACTCTGGAGCCCAAACGAAAAATCCGACTGAAAATTTGTTTTGCTAAATCGATAGAACACATTGTGATGTACATTTGATGAAAGTTTGGTTTGGAAATATGCATTTTTAAGAAAGTTATCGTGCCCGGTACAACATAATGCATATTTTCGACTTAGTCTTTTTCCGCGATTTTGGTCAAAATCGGCTCTTTGTAAGTGGTTAAGCTCGAATCTGGAGCCCAAACGAAAAATCCGACTGAAAATTTGTTTTGCTCAATCGATAGAACACATTGTGATGTACATTTGATGAAAGTTTGGTTTGGAAATATGCATTTTTAAGAAAGTTATCGTGCTCGGTACAACATAATGCATATTTTCGACTTAGTCTTTTTCCGCGATTTTGGTCAAAATCGGCTATTTGTAAGTGGTTAAGCTCGAATCTGGAGCCCAAACGAAAAATCCGACTGAAAATTTGTTTTGCTCCATCGATAGAACACATTGTGATGTACATTTGATGAAAGTGTGGTTTGGAAATATGCATTTTTAAGAAAGTAATCGTGCTCGGTACAACATAATGCATATTTTCGACTTAGTCTTTTTCCGCGATTTTGGTCAAAATCGGCTCTTTGTAAGTGGTTAAGCTCGAATCTGGAGCCCAAACGAAAAATCCGACTGAAAATTTGTTTTGCTCAATCGATAGAACACATTGTGATGTACATTTGATGAAAGTTTGGTTTGGAAATATGCATTTTTAAGAAAGTTATCGTGCTCGGTACAACATAATGCATATTTTCGACTTAGTCTTTTTCCGCGATTTTGGTCAAAATCGGCTCTTTGTAAGTGGTTAAGCTCGAATCTGGAGCCCAAACGAAAAATCCGACTGAAAATTTGTTTTGCTCAATCGATAGAACACATTGTGATGTACATTTGATGAAAGTTTGGTTTGGAAATATGCATTTTTAAGAAAGTTATCGTGCTCGGTACAACATAATGCATATTTTCGACTTAGTCTTTTTCCGCGATTTTGGTCAAAATCGGCTATTTGTAAGTGGTTAAGCTCGAATCTGGAGCCCAAACGAAAAATCCGACTGAAAATTTGTTTTGCTCCATCGATAGAACACATTGTGATGTACATTTGATGAAAGTTTGGTTTGGAAATATGCAATTTTAAGAAAGTTATCGTGCTCGGTACAACATAATGCATATTTTCGACTTAGTCTTTTTCCGCGATTTTGGTCAAAATCGGCTATTTGTAAGTGGTTAAGCTCGAATCTGGAGCCCAAACGAAAAATCCGACTGAAAATTTGTTTTGCTCCATCGATATAACACATTGTGATGTACATTTGATGAAAGTGTGGTTTGGAAATATGCATTTTTAAGAAAGTAATCGTGCTCGGTACAACATAATGCATATTTTCGACTTAGTCTTTTTCCGCGATTTTGGTCAAAATCGGCTCTTTGTAAGTGGTTAAGCTCGAATCTGGAGCCCAAACGAAAAATCCGACTGAAAATTTGTTTTGCTCAATCGATAGAACACATTGTGATGTACATTTGATGAAAGTTTGGTTTGGAAATATGCATTTTTAAGAAAGTTATCGTGCCCGGTACAACATAATGCATATTTTCGACTTAGTCTTTTTCCGCGATTTTGGTCAAAATCGGCTCTTTGTAAGTGGTTAAGCTCGAATCTGGAGCCCAAACGAAAAATCCGACTGAAAATTTGTTTTGCTCAATCGATAGAACACATTGTGATGTACATTTGATGAAAGTTTGGTTTGGAAATATGCATTTTTAAGAAAGTTATCGTGCTCGGTACAACATAATGCATATTTTCGACTTAGTCTTTTTCCGCGATTTTGGTCAAAATCGGCTATTTGTAAGTGGTTAAGCTCGAATCTGGAGCCCAAACGAAAAATCCGACTGAAAATTTGTTTTGCTCCATCGATATAACACATTGTGATGTACATTTGATGAAAGTGTGGTTTGGAAATATGCATTTTTAAGAAAGTTATCCTGCTCGGTACAACATAATGCATATTTTCGACTTAGTCTTTTTCCGCGATTTTGGTCAAAATCGGCTCTTTGTAAGTGGTTAAGCTCGAATCTGGAGCCCAAACGAAAAATCCGACTGAAAATTTGTTTTGCTCAATCGATAGAACACATTGTGATGTACATTTGATGAAAGTTTGGTTTGGAAATATGCATTTTTAAGAAAGTTATCGTGCCCGGTACAACATAATGCATATTTTCGACTTAGTCTTTTTCCGCGATTTTGGTCAAAATCGGCTCTTTGTAAGTGGTTAAGCTCGAATCTGGAGCCCAAACGAAAAATCCGACTGAAAATTTGTTTTGCTCAATCGATAGAACACATTGTGATGTACATTTGATGAAAGTTTGGTTTGGAAATATGCATTTTTAAGAAAGTTATCGTGCTCGGTACAACATAATGCATATTTTCGACTTAGTCTTTTTCCGCGATTTTGGTCAAAATCGGCTCTTTGTAAGTGGTTAAGCTCGAATCTGGAGCCCAAACGAAAAATCCGACTGAAAATTTGTTTTGCTCAATCGATAGAACACATTGTGATGTACATTTGATGAAAGTTTGGTTTGGAAATATGCATTTTTAAGAAAGTTATCGTGCTCGGTACAACATAATGCATATTTTCGACTTAGTCTTTTTCCGCGATTTTGGTCAAAATCGGCTATTTGTAAGTGGTTAAGCTCGAATCTGGAGCCCAAACGAAAAATCCGACTGAAAATTTGTTTTGCTCCATCGATAGAACACATTGTGATGTACATTTGATGAAAGTTTGGTTTGGAAATATGCAATTTTAAGAAAGTTATCGTGCTCGGTACAACATAATGCATATTTTCGACTTAGTCTTTTTCCGCGATTTTGGTCAAAATCGGCTATTTGTAAGTGGTTAAGCTCGAATCTGGAGCCCAAACGAAAAATCCGACTGAAAATTTGTTTTGCTCCATCGATATAACACATTGTGATGTACATTTGATGAAAGTGTGGTTTGGAAATATGCATTTTTAAGAAAGTAATCGTGCTCGGTACAACATAATGCATATTTTCGACTTAGTCTTTTTCCGCGATTTTGGTCAAAATCGGCTCTTTGTAAGTGGTTAAGCTCGAATCTGGAGCCCAAACGAAAAATCCGACTGAAAATTTGTTTTGCTCAATCGATAGAACACATTGTGATGTACATTTGATGAAAGTTTGGTTTGGAAATATGCATTTTTAAGAAAGTTATCGTGCCCGGTACAACATAATGCATATTTTCGACTTAGTCTTTTTCCGCGATTTTGGTCAAAATCGGCTCTTTGTAAGTGGTTAAGCTCGAATCTGGAGCCCAAACGAAAAATCCGACTGAAAATTTGTTTTGCTCAATCGATAGAACACATTGTGATGTACATTTGATGAAAGTTTGGTTTGGAAATATGCATTTTTAAGAAAGTTATCGTGCTCGGTACAACATAATGCATATTTTCGACTTAGTCTTTTTCCGCGATTTTGGTCAAAATCGGCTATTTGTAAGTGGTTAAGCTCGAATCTGGAGCCCAAACGAAAAATCCGACTGAAAATTTGTTTTGCTCCATCGATATAACACATTGTGATGTACATTTGATGAAAGTGTGGTTTGGAAATATGCATTTTTAAGAAAGTTATCCTGCTCGGTACAACATAATGCATATTTTCGACTTAGTCTTTTTCCGCGATTTTGGTCAAAATCGGCTCTTTGTAAGTGGTTAAGCTCGAATCTGGAGCCCAAACGAAAAATCCGACTGAAAATTTGTTTTGCTCAATCGATAGAACACATTGTGATGTACATTTGATGAAAGTTTGGTTTGGAAATATGCATTTTTAAGAAAGTTATCGTGCCCGGTACAACATAATGCATATTTTCGACTTAGTCTTTTTCCGCGATTTTGGTCAAAATCGGCTCTTTGTAAGTGGTTAAGCTCGAATCTGGAGCCCAAACGAAAAATCCGACTGAAAATTTGTTTTGCTCAATCGATAGAACACATTGTGATGTACATTTGATGAAAGTTTGGTTTGGAAATATGCATTTTTAAGAAAGTTATCGTGCTCGGTACAACATAATGCATATTTTCGACTTAGTCTTTTTCCGCGATTTTGGTCAAAATCGGCTCTTTGTAAGTGGTTAAGCTCGAATCTGGAGCCCAAACGAAAAATCCGACTGAAAATTTGTTTTGCTCCATCGATAGAACACATTGTGATGTACATTTGATGAAAGTGTGGTTTGGAAATATGCATTTTTAAGAAAGTAATCGTGCTCGGTACAACATAATGCATATTTTCGACTTAGTCTTTTTCCGCGATTTTGGTCAAAATCGGCTCTTTGTAAGTGGTTAAGCTCGAATCTGGAGCCCAAACGAAAAATCCGACTGAAAATTTGTTTTGCTCAATCGATAGAACACATTGTGATGTACATTTGATGAAAGTTTGGTTTGGAAATATGCATTTTTAAGAAAGTTATCGTGCTCGGTACAACATAATGCATATTTTCGACTTAGTCTTTTTCCGCGATTTTGGTCAAAATCGGCTATTTGTAAGTGGTTAAGCTCGAATCTGGAGCCCAAACGAAAAATCCGACTGAAAATTTGTTTTGCTCAATCGATAGAACACATTGTGATGTACATTTGATGAAAGTTTGGTTTGGAAATATGCATTTTTAAGAAAGTTATCGTGCTCGGTACAACATAATGCATATTTTCGACTTAGTCTTTTTCCGCGATTTTGGTCAAAATCGGCTATTTGTAAGTGGTTAAGCTCGAATCTGGAGCCCAAACGAAAAATCCGACTGAAAATTTGTTTTGCTCCATCGATATAACACATTGTGATGTACATTTGATGAAAGTTTGGTTTGGAAATATGCATTTTTAAGAAAGTAATCGTGCTCGGTACAACATAATGCATATTTTCGACTTAGTCTTTTTCCGCGATTTTGGTCAAAATCGGCTATTTGTAATTGAATAAGCTCGAATCTGGAGCCCAAACGAAAAATCGGACTGAAAATTTGTTTTGCTCCATCGATAGAACACATTGTGATGTACATTTGATGAAAGTTTGGTTTGGAAATATGCATTTTTAAGAAAGTAATCGTGCTCGGTATAACATAATGCATATTTTCGACTTAGTCTTTTTCCGCGATTTTGGTCAAAATCGGCTATTTGTAAGTGGTTAAGCTCGACTCTGGAGCCTAAACGAAAAATCCGACTGAAAATTTGTTTTGCTCCATCGATAGAACACATTGTGATGTACATTTGATGAAAGTTTGGTTTGGAAATATGCATTTTTAAGAAAGTTATCGTGCTCGGTACAACATAATGCATTTTTTCGACTTAGTCTTTTTCCGCGATTTTGGTCAAAATCGGCTATTTGTAAGTGGTTAAGTTTGAATCTGGAGCCCAAATGAAAAATCGGACTGAAAATTTGTTTTGCTCAATCGATAGAACACATTGTGATGTACATTTAAAGAAAGTTTGGTTTGGAAATATGCATTTTTAAGAAAGTTATCGTGCTCGTAATAACATAATGCATATTTTCGACTTAGTCTTTTTCCGCGATTTTGGTCAAAATCGGCTATTTGTAAGTGGTTAAGCTCGAATCTGGAGCCCAAACGAAAAATCCGACTGAAAATTTGTTTTGCTCAATCGATAGAACACATTGTGATGTACATTTGATGAAAGTGTGGTTTGGAAATATGCATTTTTAAGAAAGTTATCGTGCTCGGTACAACATAATGCATATTTTCGACTTAGTCTTTTTCCGCGATTTTGGTCAAAATCGGCTATTTGTAAGTGGTTAAGCTCGAATCTGGAGCCCAAACGAAAAATCCGACTGAAAATTTGTTTTGCTCAATCGATAGAACACATTGTGATGTACATTTGATGAAAGTTTGGTTTGGAAATATGCATTTTTAAGAAAGTTATCGTGCCCGGTACAACATAATGCATATTTTCGACTTAGTCTTTTTCCGCGATTTTGGTCAAAATCGGCTCTTTGTAAGTGGTTAAGCTCGAATCTGGAGCCCAAACGAAAAATCCGACTGAAAATTTGTTTTGCTCAATCGATAGAACACATTGTGATGTACATTTGATGAAAGTTTGGTTTGGAAATATGCATTTTTAAGAAAGTTATCGTGCTCGGTACAACATAATGCATATTTTCGACTTAGTCTTTTTCCGCGATTTTGGTCAAAATCGGCTATTTGTAAGTGGTTAAGCTCGAATCTGGAGCCCAAACGAAAAATCCGACTGAAAATTTGTTTTGCTCCATCGATAGAACACATTGTGATGTACATTTGATGAAAGTGTGGTTTGGAAATATGCATTTTTAAGAAAGTAATCGTGCTCGGTACAACATAATGCATATTTTCGACTTAGTCTTTTTCCGCGATTTTGGTCAAAATCGGCTCTTTGTAAGTGGTTAAGCTCGAATCTGGAGCCCAAACGAAAAATCCGACTGAAAATTTGTTTTGCTCAATCGATAGAACACATTGTGATGTACATTTGATGAAAGTTTGGTTTGGAAATATGCATTTTTAAGAAAGTTATCGTGCTCGGTACAACATAATGCATATTTTCGACTTAGTCTTTTTCCGCGATTTTGGTCAAAATCGGCTCTTTGTAAGTGGTTAAGCTCGAATCTGGAGCCCAAACGAAAAATCCGACTGAAAATTTGTTTTGCTCAATCGATAGAACACATTGTGATGTACATTTGATGAAAGTTTGGTTTGGAAATATGCATTTTTAAGAAAGTTATCGTGCTCGGTACAACATAATGCATATTTTCGACTTAGTCTTTTTCCGCGATTTTGGTCAAAATCGGCTATTTGTAAGTGGTTAAGCTCGAATCTGGAGCCCAAACGAAAAATCCGACTGAAAATTTGTTTTGCTCCATCGATAGAACACATTGTGATGTACATTTGATGAAAGTTTGGTTTGGAAATATGCAATTTTAAGAAAGTTATCGTGCTCGGTACAACATAATGCATATTTTCGACTTAGTCTTTTTCCGCGATTTTGGTCAAAATCGGCTATTTGTAAGTGGTTAAGCTCGAATCTGGAGCCCAAACGAAAAATCGGACTGAAAATTTGTTTTGCTCCATCGATATAACACATTGTGATGTACATTTGATGAAAGTGTGGTTTGGAAATATGCATTTTTAAGAAAGTAATCGTGCTCGGTATAACATAATGCATATTTTCGACTTAGTCTTTTTCCGCGATTTTGGTCAAAATCGGCTATTTGTAAGTGGTTAAGCTCGACTCTGGAGCCCAAACGAAAAATCCGACTGAAAATTTGTTTTGCTCAATCGATAGAACACATTGTGATGTACATTTGATGAAAGTTTGGTTTGGAAATATGCATTTTTAAGAAAGTTATCGTGCTCGGTATAACATAATGCATATTTTCGACTTAGTCTTTTTCCGCGATTTTGGTCAAAATCGGCTATTTGTAAGTGGTTAAGCTCGAATCTGAAACCCAAACGAAAAATCCGACTGAAAATTTGTTTTGCTCAATCGATAGAACACATTGTGATGTACATTTGATGAAAGTTTGGTTTGGAAATATGCATTTTTAAGAAAGTTATCGTGCTCGGTACAACATAATGCATATTTTCGACTTAGTCTTTTTCCGCGATTTTGGTCAAAATCGGCTATTTGTAAGTGGTTAAGCTCGAATCTGGAGCCCAAACGAAAAATCCGACTGAAAATTTGTTTTGCTCCATCGATATAACACATTGTGATGTACATTTGATGAAAGTGTGGTTTGGAAATATGCATTTTTAAGAAAGTAATCGTGCTCGGTACAACATAATGCATATTTTCGACTTAGTCTTTTTCCGCGATTTTGGTCAAAATCGGCTATTTGTAAGTGGTTAAGCTCGAATCTGGAGCCCAAACGAAAAATCCGACTGAAAATTTGTTTTGCTCCATCGATATAACACATTGTGATGTACATTTGATGAAAGTGTGGTTTGGAAATATGCATTTTTAAGAAAGTAATCGTGCTCGGTACAACATAATGCATATTTTCGACTTAGTCTTTTTCCGCGATTTTGGTCAAAATCGGCTCTTTGTAAGTGGTTAAGCTCGAATCTGGAGCCCAAACGAAAAATCCGACTGAAAATTTGTTTTGCTCCATCGATATAACACATTGTGATGTACATTTGATGAAAGTGTGGTTTAGAAATATGCATTTTTAAGAAAGTTATCCTGCTCGGTACAACATAATGCATATTTTCGACTTAGTCTTTTTCCGCGATTTTGGTCAAAATCGGCTATTTGTAAGTGGTTAAGCTCGAATCTGGAGCCCAAACGAAAAATCCGACTGAAAATTTGTTTTGCTCATTCGATAGAACACATTGTGATGTACATTTGATGAAAGTTTGGTTTGGAAATATGCATTTTTAAGAAAGTTATCGTGCTCGGAATAACATAATGCATATTTTTGACTTAGTCTTTTTCCGCGATTTTGGTCAAAATCGGCTATTTGTAAGTGGTTAAGCTCGAATCTGGAGCCCAAACGAAAAATCGGACTGAAAATTTGTTTTGCTCCATCGATAGAACACATTGTGATGTACATTTGATGAAAGTTTGGTTTGGAAATATGCATTTTTAAGAAAGTTATCGTGCTCGGTATAACATAATGCATATTTTCGACTTAGTCTTTTTCCGCGATTTTGGTCAAAATCGGCTATTTGTAAGTGGTTAAGCTCGAATCTGAAACCCAAACGAAAAATCCGACTGAAAATTTGTTTTGCTCAATCGATAGAACACATTGTGATGTACATTTGATGAAAGTTTGGTTTGGAAATATGCATTTTTAAGAAAGTTATCGTGCTCGGTATAACATAATGCATATTTTCGACTTAGTCTTTTTCCGCGATTTTGGTCAAAATCGGCTATTTGTAAGTGGTTAAGCTCGAATCTGAAACCCAAACGAAAAATCCGACTGAAAATTTGTTTTGCTCAATCGATAGAACACATTGTGATGTACATTTGATGAAAGTTTGGTTTGGAAATATGCATTTTTAAGAAAGTTATCGTGCTCGGTACAACATAATGCATATTTTCGACTTAGTCTTTTTCCGCGATTTTGGTCAAAATCGGCTATTTGTAAGTGGTTAAGCTCGAATCTGGAGCCCAAACGAAAAATCCGACTGAAAATTTGTTTTGCTCCATCGATATAACACATTGTGATGTACATTTGATGAAAGTGTGGTTTGGAAATATGCATTTTTAAGAAAGTAATCGTGCTCGGTACAACATAATGCATATTTTCGACTTAGTCTTTTTCCGCGATTTTGGTCAAAATCGGCTATTTGTAAGTGGTTAAGCTCGAATCTGGAGCCCAAACGAAAAATCCGACTGAAAATTTGTTTTGCTCCATCGATATAACACATTGTGATGTACATTTGATGAAAGTGTGGTTTGGAAATATGCATTTTTAAGAAAGTAATCGTGCTCGGTACAACATAATGCATATTTTCGACTTAGTCTTTTTCCGCGATTTTGGTCAAAATCGGCTCTTTGTAAGTGGTTAAGCTCGAATCTGGAGCCCAAACGAAAAATCCGACTGAAAATTTGTTTTGCTCCATCGATATAACACATTGTGATGTACATTTGATGAAAGTGTGGTTTAGAAATATGCATTTTTAAGAAAGTTATCGTGCTCGGTACAACATAATGCATATTTTCGACTTAGTCTTTTTCCGCGATTTTGGTCAAAATCGGCTATTTGTAAGTGGTTAAGCTCGAATCTGGAGCCCAAACGAAAAATCCGACTGAAAATTTGTTTTGCTCATTCGATAGAACACATTGTGATGTACATTTGATGAAAGTTTGGTTTGGAAATATGCATTTTTAAGAAAGTTATCGTGCTCGGAATAACATAATGCATATTTTTGACTTAGTCTTTTTCCGCGATTTTGGTCAAAATCGGCTATTTGTAAGTGGTTAAGCTCGAATCTGGAGCCCAAACGAAAAATCGGACTGAAAATTTGTTTTGCTCCATCGATAGAACACATTGTGATGTACATTTGATGAAAGTTTGGTTTGGAAATATGCATTTTTAAGAAAGTTATCGTGCTCGGTATAACATAATGCATATTTTCGACTTAGTCTTTTTCCGCGATTTTGGTCAAAATCGGCTATTTGTAAGTGGTTAAGCTCGAATCTGAAACCCAAACGAAAAATCCGACTGAAAATTTGTTTTGCTCAATCGATAGAACACATTGTGATGTACATTTGATGAAAGTTTGGTTTGGAAATATGCATTTTTAAGAAAGTTATCGTGCTCGGTACAACATAATGCATATTTTCGACTTAGTCTTTTTCCGCGATTTTGGTCAAAATCGGCTATTTGTAAGTGGTTAAGCTCGAATCTGGAGCCCAAACGAAAAATCCGACTGAAAATTTGTTTTGCTCCATCGATATAACACATTGTGATGTACATTTGATGAAAGTGTGGTTTGGAAATATGCATTTTTAAGAAAGTAATCGTGCTCGGTACAACATAATGCATATTTTCGACTTAGTCTTTTTCCGCGATTTTGGTCAAAATCGGCTCTTTGTAAGTGGTTAAGCTCGAATCTGGAGCCCAAACGAAAAATCCGACTGAAAATTTGTTTTGCTCAATCGATAGAACACATTGTGATGTACATTTGATGAAAGTTTGGTTTTGAAATATGCATTTTTAAGAAAGTTATCGTGCTCGGTACAACATAATGCATATTTTCGACTTTATCTTTTTCCGCGATTTTGGTCAAAATCGGCTATTTGTAAGTGGTTAAGCTCGAATCTGGAGCCCAAACGAAAAATCCGACTGAAAATTTGTTTTGCTCCATCGATATAACACATTGTGATGTACATTTGATGAAAGTGTGGTTTGGAAATATGCATTTTTAAGAAAGTTATCGTGCTCGGTACAACATAATGCATATTTTCGACTTAGTCTTTTTCCGCGATTTTGGTCAAAATCGGCTATTTGTAAGTGGTTAAGCTCGAATCTGGAGCCCAAACGAAAAATCCGACTGAAAATTTGTTTTGCTCCATCGATAGAACACATTGTGATGTACATTTGATGAAAGTGTGGTTTGGAAATATGCATTTTTAAGAAAGTAATCGTGCTCGGTACAACATAATGCATATTTTCGACTTAGTCTTTTTCCGCGATTTTGGTCAAAATCGGCTATTTGTAAGTGGTTAAGCTCGAATCTGGAGCCCAAACGAAAAATCCGACTGAAAATTTGTTTTGCTCCATCGATATAACACATTGTGATGTACATTTGATGAAAGTGTGGTTTGGAAATATGCATTTTTAAGAAAGTTATCGTGCTCGGTACAACATAATGCATATTTTCGACTTAGTCTTTTTCCGCGATTTTGGTCAAAATCGGCTATTTGTAAGTGGTTAAGCTCGAATCTGGAGCCCAAACGAAAAATCCGACTGAAAATTTGTTTTGCTCCATCGATAGAACACATTGTGATGTACATTTGATGAAAGTGTGGTTTGGAAATATGCATTTTTAAGAAAGTAATCGTGCTCGGTACAACATAATGCATATTTTCGACTTAGTCTTTTTCCGCGATTTTGGTCAAAATCGGCTATTTGTAAGTGGTTAAGCTCGAATCTGGAGCCCAAACGAAAAATCCGACTGAAAATTTGTTTTGCTCCATCGATAGAACACATTGTGATGTACATTTGATGAAAGTTTGGTTTGGAAATATGCATTTTTAAGAAAGTTATCGTGCTCGGTACAACATAATGCATATTTTCGACTTAGTCTTTTTCCGCGATTTTGGTCAAAATCGGCTATTTGTAAGTGGTTAAGCTCGAATCTGGAGCCCAAACGAAAAATCCGACTGAAAATTTGTTTTGCTCCATCGATAGAACACATTGTGATGTACATTTGATGAAAGTTTGGTTTGGAAATATGCATTTTTAAGAAAGTTATCGTGCTCGGTACAACATAATGCATATTTTCGACTTAGTCTTTTTCCGCGATTTTGGTCAAAATCGGCTATTTGTAAGTGGTTAAGCTCGAATCTGGAGCCCAAACGAAAAATCCGACTGAAAATTTGTTTTGCTCCATCGATAGAACACATTGTGATGTACATTTGATGAAAGTGTGGTTTGGAAATATGCATTTTTAAGAAAGTAATCGTGCTCGGTACAACATAATGCATATTTTCGACTTAGTCTTTTTCCGCGATTTTGGTCAAAATCGGCTATTTGTAAGTGGTTAAGCTCGAATCTGGAGCCCAAACGAAAAATCCGACTGAAAATTTGTTTTGCTCCATCGATAGAACACATTGTGATGTACATTTGATGAAAGTTTGGTTTGGAAATATGCATTTTTAAGAAAGTTATCGTGCTCGGTACAACATAATGCATATTTTCGACTTAGTCTTTTTCCGCGATTTTGGTCAAAATCGGCTATTTGTAAGTGGTTAAGCTCGAATCTGGAGCCCAAACGAAAAATCGGACTGAAAATTTGTTTTGCTCCATCGATAGAACACATTGTGATGTACATTTGATGAAAGTTTGGTTTGGAAATATGCATTTTTAAGAAAGTTATCGTGCTCGGTATAACATAATGCATATTTTCGACTTAGTCTTTTTCCGCGATTTTGGTCAAAATCGGCTATTTGTAAGTGGTTAAGCTCGACTCTGGAGCCCAAACGAAAAATCCGACTGAAAATGTGTTTTGCTCATTCAAAAGAACACATTATGATGTACATTTAAAGAAAGTTTGGTTTGGAAATATGCAATTTTAAGAAAGTTATCGTGCTCGGTACAACATAATGCATATTTTCGACTTAGTCTTTTTCCGCGATTTTGGTCAAAATCGGCTATTTGTAAGTGGTTAAGCTCGAATCTGGAGCCCAAACGAAAAATCCGACTGAAAATTTGTTTTGCTCCATCGATATAACACATTGTGATGTACATTTGATGAAAGTGTGGTTTGGAAATATGCATTTTTAAGAAAGTAATCGTGCTCGGTACAACATAATGCATATTTTCGACTTAGTCTTTTTCCGCGATTTTGGTCAAAATCGGCTATTTGTAAGTGGTTAAGCTCGACTCTGGAGCCCAAACGAAAAATCCGACTGAAAATTTGTTTTGCTCCATCGATATAACACATTGTGATGTACATTTGATGAAAGTGTGGTTTGGAAATATGCATTTTTAAGAAAGTAATCGTGCTCGGTACAACATAATGCATATTTTCGACTTAGTCTTTTTCCGCGATTTTGGTCAAAATCGGCTATTTGTAAGTGGTTAAGCTCGAATCTGGAGCCCAAACGAAAAATCCGACTGAAAATTTGTTTTGCTCCATCGATAGAACACATTGTGATGTACATTTGATGAAAGTTTGGTTTGGAAATATGCATTTTTTAAAAATTTATCGTGCTCGGTACAACATAATGCATATTTTCGACTTTATCTTTTTCCGCGATTTTGGTCAAAATCGGCTATTTGTAAGTGGTTAAGCTCGAATCTGGAGCCCAAACGAAAAATCCGACTGAAAATTTGTTTTGCTCCATCGATAGAACACATTGTGATGTACATTTGATGAAAGTTTGGTTTGGAAATATGCATTTTTAAGAAAGTTATCGTGCTCGGTACAACATAATGCATATTTTCGACTTAGTCTTTTTCCGCGATTTTGGTCAAAATCGGCTATTTGTAAGTGGTTAAGCTCGAATCTGGAGCCCAAACGAAAAATCCGACTGAAAATTTGTTTTGCTCCATCGATAGAACACATTGTGATGTACATTTGATGAAAGTTTGGTTTGGAAATATGCATTTTTAAGAAAGTAATCGTGCTCGGTACAACATAATGCATATTTTCGACTTAGTCTTTTTCCGCGATTTTGGTCAAAATCGGCTATTTGTAAGTGGTTAAGCTCGAATCTGGAGCCCAAACGAAAAATCCGACTGAAAATTTGTTTTGCTCCATCGATAGAACACATTGTGATGTACATTTGATGAAAGTGTGGTTTGGAAATATGCATTTTTAAGAAAGTTATCGTGCTCGGTACAACATAATGCATATTTTCGACTTAGTCTTTTTCCGCGATTTTGGTCAAAATCGGCTATTTGTAAGTGGTTAAGCTCGAATCTGGAGCCCAAACGAAAAATCCGACTGAAAATTTGTTTTGCTCCATCGATAGAACACATTGTGATGTACATTTGATGAAAGTGTGGTTTGGAAATATGCATTTTTAAGAAAGTAATCGTGCTCGGTACAACATAATGCATATTTTCGACTTAGTCTTTTTCCGCGATTTTGGTCAAAATCGGCTATTTGTAAGTGGTTAAGCTCGAATCTGGAGCCCAAACGAAAAATCCGACTGAAAATTTGTTTTGCTCCATCGATAGAACACATTGTGATGTACATTTGATGAAAGTTTGGTTTGGAAATATGCATTTTTAAGAAAGTTATCGTGCTCGGTACAACATAATGCATATTTTCGACTTAGTCTTTTTCCGCGATTTTGGTCAAAATCGGCTATTTGTAAGTGGTTAAGCTCGAATCTGGAGCCCAAACGAAAAATCGGACTGAAAATTTGTTTTGCTCCATCGATAGAACACATTGTGATGTACATTTGATGAAAGTTTG
This sequence comes from Phorcus lineatus, assembly GCA_921293015.1. Lineage (NCBI taxonomy): Eukaryota > Metazoa > Mollusca > Gastropoda > Trochida > Trochidae > Phorcus > Phorcus lineatus. Next base: position 42,121,659 of record OV121086.1, read on the forward strand.
GTTTGGAAATATGCATTTTTAAGAAAGTTATCGTGCTCGGTATAACATAATGCATATTTTCGACTTAGTCTTTTTCCGCGATTTTGGTCAAAATCGGCTATTTGTAAGTGGTTAAGCTCGACTCTGGAGCCCAAACGAAAAATCCGACTGAAAATGTGTTTTGCTCATTCAAAAGAACACATTATGATGTACATTTAAAGAAAGTTTGGTTTGGAAATATGCAATTTTAAGAAAGTTATCGTGCTCGGTACAACATAATGCATATTTTCGACTTAGTCTTTTTCCGCGATTTTGGTCAAAATCGGCTATTTGTAAGTGGTTAAGCTCGAATCTGGAGCCCAAACGAAAAATCCGACTGAAAATTTGTTTTGCTCCATCGATATAACACATTGTGATGTACATTTGATGAAAGTGTGGTTTGGAAATATGCATTTTTAAGAAAGTAATCGTGCTCGGTACAACATAATGCATATTTTCGACTTAGTCTTTTTCCGCGATTTTGGTCAAAATCGGCTATTTGTAAGTGGTTAAGCTCGACTCTGGAGCCCAAACGAAAAATCCGACTGAAAATTTGTTTTGCTCAATCGATAGAACACATTGTGATGTACATTTGATGAAAGTTTGGTTTTGAAATATGCATTTTTAAGAAAGTTATCGTGCTCGGTACAACATAATGCATATTTTCGACTTAGTCTTTTTCCGCGATTTTGGTCAAAATCGGCTATTTGTAAGTGGTTAAGGTCGAATCTGGAGCCCAAACGAAAAATCCGACTGAAAATTTGTTTTGCTCCATCGATATAACACATTGTGATGTACATTTGATGAAAGTGTGGTTTGGAAATATGCATTTTTAAGAAAGTAATCGTGCTCGGTACAACATAATGCATATTTTCGACTTAGTCTTTTTCCGCGATTTTGGTCAAAATCGGCTCTTTGTAAGTGGTTAAGCTCGAATCTGGAGCCCAAACGAAAAATCCGACTGAAAATTTGTTTTGCTCAATCGATAGAACACATTGTGATGTACATTTGATGAAAGTTTGGTTTGGAAATATGCATTTTTAAGAAAGTTATCGTGCTCGGTATAACATAATGCATATTTTCGACTTAGTCTTTTTCCGCGATTTTGGTCAAAATCGGCTATTTGTAAGTGGTTAAGCTCGACTCTGGAGCCCAAACGAAAAATCCGACTGAAAATTTGTTTTGCTCAATCGATAGAACACATTGTGATGTACATTTGATGAAAGTTTGGTTTGGAAATATGCATTTTTAAGAAAGTTATCGTGCTCGGTATAACATAATGCATATTTTCGACTTAGTCTTTTTCCGCGATTTTGGTCAAAATCGGCTATTTGTAAGTGGTTAAGCTCGACTCTGGAGCCCAAACGAAAAATCCGACTGAAAATGTGTTTTGCTCATTCAATAGAACACATTATGATGTACATTTAAAGAAAGTTTGGTTTGGAAATATGCAATTTTAAGAAAGTTATCGTGCTCGGTACAACATAATGCATATTTTCGACTTAGTCTTTTTCCGCGATTTTGGTCAAAATCGGCTATTTGTAAGTGGTTAAGCTCGAATCTGGAGCCCAAACGAAAAATCCGACTGAAAATTTGTTTTGCTCCATCGATATAACACATTGTGATGTACATTTGATGAAAGTGTGGTTTGGAAATATGCATTTTTAAGAAAGTAATCGTGCTCGGTACAACATAATGCATATTTTCGACTTAGTCTTTTTCCGCGATTTTGGTCAAAATCGGCTCTTTGTAAGTGGTTAAGCTCGACTCTGGAGCCCAAACGAAAAATCCGACTGAAAATTTGTTTTGCTCAATCGATAGAACACATTGTGATGTACATTTGATGAAAGTTTGGTTTTGAAATATGCATTTTTAAGAAAGTTATCGTGCTCGGTACAACATAATGCATATTTTCGACTTAGTCTTTTTCCGCGATTTTGGTCAAAATCGGCTATTTGTAAGTGGTTAAGCTCGAAACTGGAGCCCAAACGAAAAATCCGACTGAAAATTTGTTTTGCTCCATCGATATAACACATTGTGATGTACATTTGATGAAAGTGTGGTTTGGAAATATGCATTTTTAAGAAAGTAATCGTGCTCGGTACAACATAATGCATATTTTCGACTTAGTCTTTTTCCGCGATTTTGGTCAAAATCGGCTCTTTGTAAGTGGTTAAGCTCGAATCTGGAGCCCAAACGAAAAATCCGACTGAAAATTTGTTTTGCTCAATCGATAAAACACATTGTGATGTACATTTGATGAAAGTTTGGTTTGGAAATATGCATTTTTAAGAAAGTTATCGTGCCCGGTACAACATAATGCATATTTTCGACTTAGTCTTTTTCCGCGATTTTGGTCAAAATCGGCTCTTTGTAAGTGGTTAAGCTCGAATCTGGAGCCCAAACGAAAAATCCGACTGAAAATTTGTTTTGCTCAATCGATAGAACACATTGTGATGTACATTTGATGAAAGTTTGGTTTGGAAATATGCATTTTTAAGAAAGTTATCGTGCTCGGTATAACATAATGCATATTTTCGACTTAGTCTTTTTCCGCGATTTTGGTCAAAATCGGCTATTTGTAAGTGGTTAAGCTCGACTCTGGAGCCCAAACGAAAAATCCGACTGAAAATTTGTTTTGCTCAATCGATAGAACACATTGTGATGTACATTTGATGAAAGTTTGGTTTGGAAATATGCATTTTTAAGAAAGTTATCGTGCTCGGTATAACATAATGCATATTTTCGACTTAGTCTTTTTCCGCGATTTTGGTCAAAATCGGCTATTTGTAAGTGGTTAAGCTCGACTCTGGAGCCCAAACGAAAAATCCGACTGAAAATGTGTTTTGCTCATTCAATAGAACACATTATGATGTACATTTAAAGAAAGTTTGGTTTGGAAATATGCAATTTTAAGAAAGTTATCGTGCTCGGTACAACATAATGCATATTTTCGACTTAGTCTTTTTCCGCGATTTTGGTCAAAATCGGCTATTTGTAAGTGGTTAAGCTCGAATCTGGAGCCCAAACGAAAAATCCGACTGAAAATTTGTTTTGCTCCATCGATATAACACATTGTGATGTACATTTGATGAAAGTGTGGTTTGGAAATATGCATTTTTAAGAAAGTAATCGTGCTCGGTACAACATAATGCATATTTTCGACTTAGTCTTTTTCCGCGATTTTGGTCAAAATCGGCTATTTGTAAGTGGTTAAGCTCGAATCTGGAGCCCAAACGAAAAATCCGACTGAAAATTTGTTTTGCTCCATCGATATAACACATTGTGATGTACATTTGATGAAAGTGTGGTTTGGAAATATGCATTTTTAAGAAAGTAATCGTGCTCGGTACAACATAATGCATATTTTCGACTTAGTCTTTTTCCGCGATTTTGGTCAAAATCGGCTCTTTGTAAGTGGATAAGCTCGAATCTGGAGCCCAAACGAAAAATCCGACTGAAAATTTGTTTTGCTCATTCGATAGAACACATTGTGATGTACATTTGATGAAAGTTTGGTTTGGAAATATGCATTTTTAAGAAAGTTATCGTGCTCGGAATAACATAATGCATATTTTTGACTTAGTCTTTTTCCGCGATTTTGGTCAAAATCGGCTATTTGTAAGTGGTTAAGCTCGAATCTGGAGCCCAAACGAAAAATCGGACTGAAAATTTGTTTTGCTCAATCGATAGAACACATTGTGATGTACATTTGATGAAAGTGTGGTTTGGAAATATGCATTTTTAAGAAAGTTATCGTGCTCGGTATAACATAATGCATATTTTCGACTTAGTCTTTTTCCGCGATTTTGGACAAAATCGGCTATTTGTAAGTGGTTAAGCTCGACTCTGGAGCCCAAACGAAAAATCCGACTGAAAATTTGTTTTGCTCAATCGATAGAACACATTGTGATGTACATGTAAAGAAAGTTTGGTTTGAAAATATGCATTTTTAAGAAAGTTATCGTGCTCGGAATAACATAATGCATATTTTCGACTTAGTCTTTTTCCGCGATTTTGGTCAAAATCGGCTATTTGTAAGTGGTTAAGCTCGAATCTGGAGCCCAAACGAAAAATCGGACTGAAAATTTGTTTTGCTCAATCGATAGAACACATTGTGATGTACATTTGATGAAAGTTTGGTTTGGAAATATGCATTTTTAAGAAAGTTATCGTGCTCGGTATAACATAATGCATATTTTCGACTTAGTCTTTTTCCGCGATTTTGGTGAAAATCGGCTCTTTGTAAGTGATTAAGCTCGAATCTGGAGCCCAAACGAAAAATCCGACTGAAAATTTGTTTTGCTCAATCGATAGAACACATTGTGATGTACATTTGATGAAAGTTTGGTTTGGAAATATGCATTTTTTAAAAATTTATCGTGCTCGGTACAACATAATGCATATTTTCGACTTTATCTTTTTCCGCGGTTTTGGTCAAAATCGGCTATTTGTAAGTGGTTAAGCTCGACTCTGGAGCCCAAACGAAAAATCCGACTGAAAATTTGTTTTGCTCCATCGATATAACACATTGTGATGTACATTTGATGAAAGTGTGGTTTGGAAATATGCATTTTTTAAAAATTTATCGTGCTCGGTACAACATAATGCATATTTTCGACTTTATCTTTTTCCGCGATTTTGGTCAAAATCGGCTATTTGTAAGTGGTTAAGCTCGAATCTGGAGCCCAAACGAAAAATCCGACTGAAAATTTGTTTTGCTCCATCGATAGAACACATTGTGATGTACATTTGATGAAAGTTTGGTTTGGAAATATGCATTTTTAAGAAAGTTATCGTGCTCGGTATAACATAATGCATATTTTCGACTTAGTCTTTTTCCGCGATTTTGGTCAAAATCGGCTATTTGTAAGTGGTTAAGCTCGACTCTGGAGCCCAAACGAAAAATCCGACTGAAAATGTGTTTTGCTCATTCAATAGAACACATTATGATGTACATTTAAAGAAAGTTTGGTTTGGAAATATGCAATTTTAAGAAAGTTATCGTGCTCGGTACAACATAATGCATATTTTCGACTTAGTCTTTTTCCGCGATTTTGGTCAAAATCGGCTATTTGTAAGTGGTTAAGCTCGAATCTGGAGCCCAAACGAAAAATCCGACTGAAAATTTGTTTTGCTCCATCGATATAACACATTGTGATGTACATTTGATGAAAGTGTGGTTTGGAAATATGCATTTTTAAGAAAGTAATCGTGCTCGGTACAACATAATGCATATTTTCGACTTAGTCTTTTTCCGCGATTTTGGTCAAAATCGGCTCTTTGTAAGTGGTTAAGCTCGACTCTGGAGCCCAAACGAAAAATCCGACTGAAAATTTGTTTTGCTCAATCGATAGAACACATTGTGATGTACATTTGATGAAAGTTTGGTTTTGAAATATGCATTTTTAAGAAAGTTATCGTGCTCGGTACAACATAATGCATATTTTCGACTTAGTCTTTTTCCGCGATTTTGGTCAAAATCGGCTATTTGTAAGTGGTTAAGCTCGAAACTGGAGCCCAAACGAAAAATCCGACTGAAAATTTGTTTTGCTCCATCGATATAACACATTGTGATGTACATTTGATGAAAGTGTGGTTTGGAAATATGCATTTTTAAGAAAGTAATCGTGCTCGGTACAACATAATGCATATTTTCGACTTAGTCTTTTTCCGCGATTTTGGTCAAAATCGGCTCTTTGTAAGTGGTTAAGCTCGAATCTGGAGCCCAAACGAAAAATCCGACTGAAAATTTGTTTTGCTCAATCGATAAAACACATTGTGATGTACATTTGATGAAAGTTTGGTTTGGAAATATGCATTTTTAAGAAAGTTATCGTGCTCGGTATAACATAATGCATATTTTCGACTTAGTCTTTTTCCGCGATTTTGGTCAAAATCGGCTATTTGTAAGTGGTTAAGCTCGACTCTGGAGCCCAAACGAAAAATCCGACTGAAAATGTGTTTTGCTCATTCAATAGAACACATTATGATGTACATTTAAAGAAAGTTTGGTTTGGAAATATGCAATTTTAAGAAAGTTATCGTGCTCGGTACAACATAATGCATATTTTCGACTTAGTCTTTTTCCGCGATTTTGGTCAAAATCGGCTATTTGTAAGTGGTTAAGCTCGAATCTGGAGCCCAAACGAAAAATCCGACTGAAAATTTGTTTTGCTCCATCGATATAACACATTGTGATGTACATTTGATGAAAGTGTGGTTTGGAAATATGCATTTTTAAGAAAGTAATCGTGCTCGGTACAACATAATGCATATTTTCGACTTAGTCTTTTTCCGCGATTTTGGTCAAAATCGGCTATTTGTAAGTGGTTAAGCTCGAATCTGGAGCCCAAACGAAAAATCCGACTGAAAATTTGTTTTGCTCCATCGATATAACACATTGTGATGTACATTTGATGAAAGTGTGGTTTGGAAATATGCATTTTTAAGAAAGTAATCGTGCTCGGTACAACATAATGCATATTTTCGACTTAGTCTTTTTCCGCGATTTTGGTCAAAATCGGCTCTTTGTAAGTGGATAAGCTCGAATCTGGAGCCCAAACGAAAAATCCGACTGAAAATTTGTTTTGCTCATTCGATAGAACACATTGTGATGTACATTTGATGAAAGTTTGGTTTGGAAATATGCATTTTTAAGAAAGTTATCGTGCTCGGAATAACATAATGCATATTTTTGACTTAGTCTTTTTCCGCGATTTTGGTCAAAATCGGCTATTTGTAAGTGGTTAAGCTCGAATCTGGAGCCCAAACGAAAAATCGGACTGAAAATTTGTTTTGCTCAATCGATAGAACACATTGTGATGTACATTTGATGAAAGTTTGGTTTGGAAATATGCATTTTTAAGAAAGTTATCGTGCTCGGTATAACATAATGCATATTTTCGACTTAGTCTTTTTCCGCGATTTTGGACATAATCGGCTATTTGTAAGTGGTTAAGCTCGACTCTGGAGCCCAAACGAAAAATCCGACTGAAAATTTGTTTTGCTCAATCGATAGAACACATTGTGATGTACATGTAAAGAAAGTTTGGTTTGAAAATATGCATTTTTAAGAAAGTTATCGTGCTCGGAATAACATAATGCATATTTTCGACTTAGTCTTTTTCCGCGATTTTGGTCAAAATCGGCTATTTGTAAGTGGTTAAGCTCGAATCTGGAGCCCAAACGAAAAATCGGACTGAAAATTTGTTTTGCTCAATCGATAGAACACATTGTGATGTACATTTGATGAAAGTTTGGTTTGGAAATATGCATTTTTAAGAAAGTTATCGTGCTCGGTATAACATAATGCATATTTTCGACTTAGTCTTTTTCCGCGATTTTGGTGAAAATCGGCTCTTTGTAAGTGATTAAGCTCGAATCTGGAGCCCAAACGAAAAATCCGACTGAAAATTTGTTTTGCTCAATCGATAGAACACATTGTGATGTACATTTGATGAAAGTTTGGTTTGGAAATATGCATTTTTTAAAAATTTATCGTGCTCGGTACAACATAATGCATATTTTCGACTTTATCTTTTTCCGCGATTTTGGTCAAAATCGGCTATTTGTAAGTGGTTAAGCTCGACTCTGGAGCCCAAACGAAAAATCCGACTGAAAATTTGTTTTGCTCCATCGATATAACACATTGTGATGTACATTTGATGAAAGTGTGGTTTGGAAATATGCATTTTTTAAAAATTTATCGTGCTCGGTACAACATAATGCATATTTTCGACTTTATCTTTTTCCGCGATTTTGGTCAAAATCGGCTATTTGTAAGTGGTTAAGCTCGAATCTGGAGCCCAAACGAAAAATCCGACTGAAAATTTGTTTTGCTCCATCGATAGAACACATTGTGATGTACATTTGATGAAAGTTTGGTTTGGAAATATGCATTTTTAAGAAAGTTATCGTGCTCGGTACAACAATATGCATATTTTCGACTTAGTCTTTTTCCGCGATTTTGGTCAAAATCGGTTATTTGTAAGTGGTTAAGCTCGACTCTGGAGCCCAAACGAAAAATCCGACTGAAAATTTGTTTTGCTCCATCGATATAACACATTGTGATGTACATTTGATGAAAGTTTGGTTTGGAAATATGCATTTTTAAGAAAGTTATCCTGCTCGGTACAACATAATGCATATTTTCGACTTAGTCTTTTTCCGCGATTTTGGTGAAAATCGGCTCTTTGTAAGTGATTAAGCTCGAATCTGGAGCCCAAACGAAAAATCCGACTGAAAATTTGTTTTGCTCAATCGATAGAACACATTGTGATGTACATTTGATGAAAGTTTGGTTTGGAAATATGCATTTTTTAAAAATTTATCGTGCTCGGTACAACATAATGCATATTTTCGACTTTATCTTTTTCCGCGATTTTGGTCAAAATCGGCTATTTGTAAGTGGTTAAGCTCGAATCTGGAGCCCAAACGAAAAATCCGACTGAAAATTTGTTTTGCTCCATCGATAGAACACATTGTGATGTACATTTGATGAAAGTTTGGTTTGGAAATATGCATTTTTAAGAAAGTTATCGTGCTCGGTACAACAATATGCATATTTTCGACTTAGTCTTTTTCCGCGATTTTGGTCAAAATCGGCTATTTGTAAGTGGTTAAGCTCAAATCTGGAGCCCAAACGAAAAATCCGACTGAAAATTTGTTTTGCTCAATCGATAGAACACATTGTGATATACATTTGATGAAAGTTTCGTTGAGAAGTATGCATTTTTAAGAAAGTTATCGTGCTCGGTACAACATAATGCATATTTTCGACTTAGTCTTTTTCCGCGATTTTGGTCAAAATCGGCTCTTTGTAAGTGGTTAAGCTCGAATCTGGAGCCCAAACGAAAAATCCGACTGAAAATTTGTTTTGCTCAATCGATAGAACACATTGTGATGTACATTTGATGAAAGTTTGGTTTGGAAATATGCATTTTTAAGAAAGTTATCGTGCTCGGTATAACATAATGCATATTTTCGACTTAGTCTTTTTCCGCGATTTTGGTCAAAATCGGCTATTTGTAAGTGGTTAAGCTCGACTCTGGAGCCCAAATGAAAAATCCGACTGAAAATTTGTTTTGCTCAATCGATAGAACACATTGTGATGTACATTTGATGAAAGTTTGGTTTGGAAATATGCATTTTTAAGAAAGTTATCGTGCTCGGTATAACATAATGCATATTTTCGACTTAGTCTTTTTCCGCGATTTTGGTCAAAATCGGCTATTTGTAAGTGGTTAAGCTCGACTCTGGAGCCCAAACGAAAAATCCGACTGAAAATTTGTTTTGCTCAATCGATAGAACACATTGTGATGTACATTTGATGAAAGTTTGGTTTGGAAATATGCATTTTTAAGAAAGTTATCGTGCTCGGTATAACATAATGCATATTTTCGACTTAGTCTTTTTCCGCGATTTTGGTCAAAATCGGCTATTTGTAAGTGGTTAAGCTCGAATCTGGAGCCCAAACGAAAAATCCGACTGAAAATTTGTTTTGCTCAATCGATAGAACACATTGTGATGTACATTTGATGAAAGTTTGGTTTGGAAATATGCATTTTTAAGAAAGTTATCGTGCTCGGTATAACATAATGCATATTTTCGACTTAGTCTTTTTCCGCGATTTTGGTCAAAATCGGCTATTTGTAAGTGGTTAAGCTCGACTCTGGAGCCCAAACGAAAAATCCGACTGAAAATTTGTTTTGCTCAATCGATAGAACACATTGTGATGTACATTTGATGAAAGTTTGGTTTGGAAATATGCATTTTTAAGAAAGTTATCGTGCTCGGTATAACATAATGCATATTTTCGACTTAGTCTTTTTCCGCGATTTTGGTCAAAATCGGCTATTTGTAAGTGGTTAAGCTCGACTCTGGAGCCCAAATGAAAAATCCGACTGAAAATTTGTTTTGCTCAATCGATAGAACACATTGTGATGTACATTTGATGAAAGTTTGGTTTGGAAATATGCATTTTTAAGAAAGTTATCGTGCTCGGTATAACATAATGCATATTTTCGACTTAGTCTTTTTCCGCGATTTTGGTCAAAATCGGCTATTTGTAAGTGGTTAAGCTCGACTCTGGAGCCCAAACGAAAAATCCGACTGAAAATTTGTTTTGCTCAATCGATAGAACACATTGTGATGTACATTTGATGAAAGTTTGGTTTGGAAATATGCATTTTTAAGAAAGTTATCGTGCTCGGTATAACATAATGCATATTTTCGACTTAGTCTTTTTCCGCGATTTTGGTCAAAATCGGCTATTTGTAAGTGGTTAAGCTCGAATCTGGAGCCCAAACGAAAAATCCGACTGAAAATTTGTTTTGCTCAATCGATAGAACACATTGTGATGTACATTTGATGAAAGTTTGGTTTGGAAATATGCATTTTTAAGAAAGTTATCGTGCTCGGTATAACATAATGCATATTTTCGACTTAGTCTTTTTCCGCGATTTTGGTCAAAATCGGCTATTTGTAAGTTGTTAAGCTCGACTCTGGAGCCCAAACGAAAAATCCGACTGAAAATGTGTTTTGCTCATTAAATAGAACACATTGTGATGTACATTTAAAGAAAGTTTGGTTTGGAAATATGCAATTTTAAGAAAGTTATCGTGCTCGGTACAACATAATGCATATTTTCGACTTAGTCTTTTTCCGCGATTTTGGTCAAAATCGGCTATTTGTAAGTGGTTAAGCTCGAATCTGGAGCCCAAACGAAAAATCCGACTGAAAATTTGTTTTGCTCCATCGATATAACACATTGTGATGTACATTTGATGAAAGTGTGGTTTGGAAATATGCATTTTTAAGAAAGTAATCATGCTCGGTACAACATAATGCATATTTTCGACTTAGTCTTTTTCCGCGATTTTGGTCAAAATCGGCTATTTGTAAGTGGTTAAGCTCGAATCTGGAGCCCAAACGAAAAATCCGACTGAAAATTTGTTTTGCTCAATCGATAGAACACATTGTGATGTACATTTGATGAAAGTTTGGTTTGGAAATATGCATTTTTAAGAAAGTTATCGTGCTCGGTACAACATAATGCATATTTTCGACTTAGTCTTTTTCCGCGATTTTGGTCAAAGTCGGCTATTTGTAAGTGGTTAAGCTCGAATCTGGAGCCCAAACGAAAAATCCGACTGAAAATTTGTTTTGCTCCATCGATATAACACATTGTGATGTACATTTGATGAAAGTGTGGTTTGGAAATATGCATTTTTAAGAAAGTAATCGTGCTCGGTACAACATAATGCATATTTTCGACTTAGTCTTTTTCCGCGATTTTGGTCAAAATCGGCTCTTTGTAAGTGGTTAAGCTCGAATCTGGAGCCCAAACGAAAAATCCGACTGAAAATTTGTTTTGCTCATTCGATAGAACACATTGTGATGTACATTTGATGAAAGTTTGGTTTGGAAATATGCATTTTTAAGAAAGTTATCGTGCTCGGAATAACATAATGCATATTTTTGACTTAGTCTTTTTCCGCGATTTTGGTCAAAATCGGCTATTTGTAAGTGGTTAAGCTCGAATCTGGAGCCCAAACGAAAAATCGGATTGAAAATGTGTTTTGCTCAATCGATAGAACACATTGTGATGTACATTTGATGAAAGTTTGGTTTGGAAATATGCATTTTTAAGAAAGTTATCGTGCTCGGTATAACATAATGCATATTTTCGACTTAGTCTTTTTCCGCGATTTTGGTGAAAATCGTCTCTTTGTAAGTGATTAAGCTCGAATCTGAAGCCCAAACGAAAAATCCGACTGAAAATTTGTTTTGCTCAATCGATAGAACACATTGTGATGTACATTTGATGAAAGTTTGGTTTGGAAATATGCATTTTTTAAAAATTGATCGTGCTCGGTACAACATAATGCATATTTTCGACTTTATCTTTTTCCGCGGTTTTGGTCAAAATCGGCTATTTGTAAGTGGTTAAGCTCGACTCTGGAGCCCAAACGAAAAATCCGACTGAAAATTTGTTTTGCTCCATCGATATAACACATTGTGATGTACATTTGATGAAAGTGTGGTTTGGAAATATGCATTTTTTAAAAATTTATCGTGCTCGGTACAACATAATGCATATTTTCGACTTTATCTTTTTCCGCGATTTTGGTCAAAATCGGCTATTTGTAAGTGGTTAAGCTCGAATCTGGAGCCCAAACGAAAAATCCGACTGAAAATTTGTTTTGCTCCATCGATAGAACACATTGTGATGTACATTTGATGAAAGTTTGGTTTGGAAATACGCATTTTTAAGAAAGTTATCGTGCTCGGTACAACAATATGCATATTTTCGACTTAGTCTTTTTCCGCGATTTTGGTCAAAATCGGTTATTTGTAAGTGGTTAAGCTCGACTCTGGAGCCCAAACGAAAAATCCGACTGAAAATTTGTTTTGCTCCATCGATATAACACATTGTGATGTACATTTGATGAAAGTTTGGTTTGGAAATATGCATTTTTAAGAAAGTAATCGTGCTCGGTACAACATAATGCATATTTTCGACTTAGTCTTTTTCCGCGATTTTGGTCAAAATCGGCTATTTGTAAGTGGTTAAGCTCGAATCTGGAGCCCAAACGAAAAATCCGACTGAAAATTTGTTTTGCTCCATCGATAGAACACATTGTGATGTACATTTGATGAAAGTTTGGTTTGGAAATATGCATTTTTAAGAAAGTTATCCTGCTCGGTACAACATAATGCATATTTTCGACTTAGTCTTTTTCCGCGATTTTGGTGAAAATCGGCTCTTTGTAAGTGATTAAGCTCGAATCTGGAGCCCAAACGAAAAATCCGACTGAAAATTTGTTTTGCTCAATCGATAGAACACATTGTGATGTACATTTGATGAAAGTTTGGTTTGGAAATATGCATTTTTTAAAAATTTATCGTGCTCGGTACAACATAATGCATATTTTCGACTTTATCTTTTTCCGCGATTTTGGTCAAAATCGGCTATTTGTAAGTGGTTAAGCTCGAATCTGGAGCCCAAACGAAAAATCCGACTGAAAATTTGTTTTGCTCCATCGATAGAACACATTGTGATGTACATTTGATGAAAGTTTGGTTTGGAAATATGCATTTTTAAGAAAGTTATCGTGCTCGGTACAACAATATGCATATTTTCGACTTAGTCTTTTTCCGCGATTTTGGTCAAAATCGGTTATTTGTAAGTGGTTAAGCTCGAATCTGGAGCCCAAACGAAAAATCCGACTGAAAATTTGTTTTGCTCAATCGATAGAACACATTGTGATGTACATTTGATGAAAGTTTGGTTTGGAAATATGCATTTTTAAGAAAGTTATCGTGCTCGGTACAACAATATGCATATTTTCGACTTAGTCTTTTTCCGCGATTTTGGTCACCATCGGCTCTTTGTAAGTGATTAAGCTCGAATCTGGAGCCCAAACGAAAAATCCGACTGAAAATTTGTTTTGCTCAATCGATAGAACACATTGCGATGTACATGTAAAGAAAGTTTGGTTTGGAAATATGCATTTTTAAGAAAGTTATCGTGCTCGGTACAACATAATGCATATTTTCGACTTAGTCTTTTTCCGCGATTTTGGTCAAAATCGGCTATTTGTAAGTGGTTAAGCTCGAATCTGGAGCCCAAACGAAAAATCCGACTGAAAATTTGTTTTGCTCAATCGATAGAACACATTGTGATGTACATTTGATGAAAGTTTGGTTTGGAAATATGCATTTTTAAGAAAGTTATCGTGCTCGGTACAACAATATGCATATTTTCGACTTAGTCTTTTTCCGCGATTTTGGTCACCATCGGCTATTTGTAAGTGGTTAAGCTCGAATCTGGAGCCCAAACGAAAAATCCGACTGAAAATTTGTTTTGCTTAATCGATAGAACACATTGTGATGTACATTTGATGAAAGTTTGGTTTGGAAATATGCATTTTTAAGAAAGTTATCGTGCTCGGAATAACATAATGCATATTTTCGACTTAGTCTTTTTCCGCGATTTTGGTCAAAATCGGTTATTTGTAAGTGGTTAAGCTCGAATCTGGAGCCCAAACGAAAAATCCGACTGAAAATTTGTTTTGCTCCATCGATAGAACACATTGTGATGTACATTTGATGAAAGTTTGGTTTTGAAATATGCATTTTTAAGAAAGTTATCGTGCTCGGTACAACAATATGCATATTTTCGACTTAGTCTTTTTCCGCGATTGTGGTCACCATCGGCTATTTGTAAGTGGTTAAGCTCAAATCTGGAGCCCAAACGAAAAATCCGACTGAAAATTTGTTTTGCTCCATCGATAGAACACATTGTGATGTACATTTGATGAAAGTTTGGTTTGGAAATATGCATTTTTAAGAAAGTTATCATGCTCGGTATAACATAATGCATATTTTCGACTTAGTCTTTTTCCGCGATTTTGGTCAAAATCGGCTATTTGTAAGTGGTTAAGCTCGAATCTGGAGCCCAAACGAAAAATCCGACTGAAAATTTGTTTTGCTCCATCGATATAACACATTGTGATGTACATTTGATGAAAGTGTGGTTTGGAAATATGCATTTTTTAAAAATTTATCGTGCTCGGTACAACATAATGCATATTTTCGACTTTATCTTTTTCCGCGATTTTGGTCAAAATCGGCTATTTGTAAGTGGTTAAGCTCGAATCTGGAGCCCAAACGAAAAATCCGACTGAAAATTTGTTTTGCTCCATCGATAGAACACATTGTGATGTACATTTGATGAAAGTTTGGTTTGGAAATATGCATTTTTAAGAAAGTTATCGTGCTCGGTACAACAATATGCATATTTTCGACTTAGTCTTTTTCCGCGATTTTGGTCAAAATCGGCTATTTGTAAGTGGTTAAGCTCGAATCTGGAGCCCAAACGAAAAATCCGACTGAAAATTTGTTTTGCTCAATCGATAGAACACATTGTGATGTACATTTGATGAAAGTTTGGTTTGGAAATATGCATTTTTAAGAAAGTTATCGTGCTCGGTACAACAATATGCATATTTTCGACTTAGTCTTTTTCCGCGATTTTGGTCACCATCGGCTCTTTGTAAGTGATTAAGCTCGAATCTGGAGCCCAAACGAAAAATCCGACTGAAAATTTGTTTTGCTCAATCGATAGAACACATTGTGATGTACATGTAAAGAAAGTTTGGTTTGGAAATATGCATTTTTAAGAAAGTTATCGTGCTCGGTACAACATAATGCATATTTTCGACTTAGTCTTTTTCCGCGATTTTGGTCAAAATCGGCTATTTGTAAGTGGTTAAGCTCGAATCTGGAGCCCAAACGAAAAATCCGACTGAAAATTTGTTTTGCTCAATCGATAGAACACATTGTGATGTACATTTGATGAAAGTTTGGTTTGGAAATATGCATTTTTAAGAAAGTTATCGTGCTCGGTACAACAATATGCATATTTTCGACTTAGTCTTTTTCCGCGATTTTGGTCACCATCGGCTATTTGTAAGTGGTTAAGCTCGAATCTGGAGCCCAAACGAAAAATCCGACTGAAAATTTGTTTTGCTTAATCGATAGAACACATTGTGATGTACATTTGATGAAAGTTTGGTTTGGAAATATGCATTTTTAAGAAAGTTATCGTGCTCGGTACAACATAATGCATATTTTCGACTTAGTCTTTTTCCGCGATTTTGGTCAAAATCGGTTATTTGTAAGTGGTTAAGCTCGAATCTGGAGCCCAAACGAAAAATCCGACTGAAAATTTGTTTTGCTCCATCGATAGAACACATTGTGATGTACATTTGATGAAAGTTTGGTTTTGAAATATGCATTTTTAAGAAAGTTATCGTGCTCGGTACAACAATATGCATATTTTCGACTTAGTCTTTTTCCGCGATTTTGGTCACCATCGGCTATTTGTAAGTGGTTAAGCTCGAATCTGGAGCCCAAACGAAAAATCCGACTGAAAATTTGTTTTGCTCCATCGATAGAACACATTGTGATGTACATTTGATGAAAGTTTGGTTTGGAAATATGCATTTTTAAGAAAGTTATCATGCTCGGTATAACATAATGCATATTTTCGACTTAGTCTTTTTCCGCGATTTTGGTCAAAATCGGCTATTTGTAAGTGGTTAAGCTCGAATCTGGAGCCCAAACGAAAAATCCGACTGAAAATTTGTTTTGCTCCATCGATATAACACATTGTGATGTACATTTGATGAAAGTGTGGTTTGGAAATATGCATTTTTTAAAAATTTATCGTGCTCGGTACAACATAATGCATATTTTCGACTTTATCTTTTTCCGCGATTTTGGTCAAAATCGGCTATTTGTAAGTGGTTAAGCTCGAATCTGGAGCCCAAACGAAAAATCCGACTGAAAATTTGTTTTGCTCCATCGATAGAACACATTGTGATGTACATTTGATGAAAGTTTGGTTTGGAAATATGCATTTTTAAGAAAGTTATCGTGCTCGGTACAACAATATGCATATTTTCGACTTAGTCTTTTTCCGCGATTTTGGTCAAAATCGGTTATTTGTAAGTGGTTAAGCTCGAATCTGGAGCCCAAACGAAAAATCCGACTGAAAATTTGTTTTGCTCAATCGATAGAACACATTGTGATGTACATTTGATGAAAGTTTGGTTTGGAAATATGCATTTTTAAGAAAGTTATCGTGCTCGGTACAACAATATGCATATTTTCGACTTAGTCTTTTTCCGCGATTTTGGTCACCATCGGCTCTTTGTAAGTGATTAAGCTCGAATCTGGAGCCCAAACGAAAAATCCGACTGAAAATTTGTTTTGCTCAATCGATAGAACACATTGTGATGTACATGTAAAGAAAGTTTGGTTTGGAAATATGCATTTTTAAGAAAGTTATCGTGCTCGGTACAACATAATGCATATTTTCGACTTAGTCTTTTTCCGCGATTTTGGTCAAAATCGGCTATTTGTAAGTGGTTAAGCTCGAATCTGGAGCCCAAACGAAAAATCCGACTGAAAATTTGTTTTGCTCAATCGATAGAACACATTGTGATGTACATTTGATGAAAGTTTGGTTTGGAAATATGCATTTTTAAGAAAGTTATCGTGCTCGGTACAACAATATGCATATTTTCGACTTAGTCTTTTTCCGCGATTTTGGTCACCATCGGCTATTTGTAAGTGGTTAAGCTCGAATCTGGAGCCCAAACGAAAAATCCGACTGAAAATTTGTTTTGCTTAATCGATAGAACACATTGTGATGTACATTTGATGAAAGTTTGGTTTGGAAATATGCATTTTTAAGAAAGTTATCGTGCTCGGAATAACATAATGCATATTTTCGACTTAGTCTTTTTCCGCGATTTTGGTCAAAATCGGTTATTTGTAAGTGGTTAAGCTCGAATCTGGAGCCCAAACGAAAAATCCGACTGAAAATTTGTTTTGCTCCATCGATAGAACACATTGTGATGTACATTTGATGAAAGTTTGGTTTTGAAATATGCATTTTTAAGAAAGTTATCGTGCTCGGTACAACAATATGCATATTTTCGACTTAGTCTTTTTCCGCGATTTTGGTCACCATCGGCTATTTGTAAGTGGTTAAGCTCGAATCTGGAGCCCAAACGAAAAATCCGACTGAAAATTTGTTTTGCTCCATCGATAGAACACATTGTGATGTACATTTGATGAAAGTTTGGTTTGGAAATATGCATTTTTAAGAAAGTTATCATGCTCGGTATAACATAATGCATATTTTCGACTTAGTCTTTTTCCGCGATTTTGGTCAAAATCGGCTATTTGTAAGTGGTTAAGCTCGAATCTGGAGCCCAAACGAAAAATCCGACTGAAAATTTGTTTTGCTCCATCGATATAACACATTGTGATGTACATTTGATGAAAGTGTGGTTTGGAAATATGCATTTTTAAGAAAGTAATCGTGCTCGGTACAACATAATGCATATTTTCGACTTAGTCTTTTTCCGCGATTTTGGTCAAAATCGGCTCTTTGTAAGTGATTAAGCTCGAATCTGGAGCCCAAACGAAAAATCCGACTGAAAATTTGTTTTGCTCATTCGATAGAACACATTGTGATGTACATTTGATGAAAGTTTGGTTTGGAAATATGCATTTTTAAGAAAGTTATCGTGCTCGGAATAACATAATGCATATTTTTGACTTAGTCTTTTTCCGCGATTTTGGTCAAAATCGGCTATTTGTAAGTGGTTAAGCTCGAATCTGGAGCCCAAACGAAAAATCGGACTGAAAATTTGTTTTGCTCCATCGATAGAACACATTGTGATGTACATTTGATGAAAGTTTGGTTTGGAAATATGCATTTTTAAGAAAGTTATCGTGCTCGGTACAACAATATGCATATTTTCGACTTAGTCTTTTTCCGCGATTTTGGTCAAAATCGGTTATTTGTAAGTGGTTAAGCTCGAATCTGGAGCCCAAACGAAAAATCCGACTGAAAATTTGTTTTGCTCAATCGATAGAACACATTGTGATGTACATTTGATGAAAGTTTGGTTTGGAAATATGCATTTTTAAGAAAGTTATCGTGCTCGGTACAACAATATGCATATTTTCGACTTAGTCTTTTTCCGCGATTTTGGTCACCATCGGCTCTTTGTAAGTGATTAAGCTCGAATCTGGAGCCCAAACGAAAAATCCGACTGAAAATTTGTTTTGCTCAATCGATAGAACACATTGTGATGTACATGTAAAGAAAGTTTGGTTTGGAAATATGCATTTTTAAGAAAGTTATCGTGCTCGGTACAACATAATGCATATTTTCGACTTAGTCTTTTTCCGCGATTTTGGTCAAAATCGGCTATTTGTAAGTGGTTAAGCTCGAATCTGGAGCCCAAACGAAAAATCCGACTGAAAATTTGTTTTGCTCAATCGATAGAACACATTGTGATGTACATTTGATGAAAGTTTGGTTTGGAAATATGCATTTTTAAGAAAGTTATCGTGCTCGGTACAACAATATGCATATTTTCGACTTAGTCTTTTTCCGCGATTTTGGTCACCATCGGCTATTTGTAAGTGGTTAAGCTCGAATCTGGAGCCCAAACGAAAAATCCGACTGAAAATTTGTTTTGCTTAATCGATAGAACACATTGTGATGTACATTTGATGAAAGTTTGGTTTGGAAATATGCATTTTTAAGAAAGTTATCGTGCTCGGAATAACATAATGCATATTTTCGACTTAGTCTTTTTCCGCGATTTTGGTCAAAATCGGTTATTTGTAAGTGGTTAAGCTCGAATCTGGAGCCCAAACGAAAAATCCGACTGAAAATTTGTTTTGCTCCATCGATAGAACACATTGTGATGTACATTTGATGAAAGTTTGGTTTTGAAATATGCATTTTTAAGAAAGTTATCGTGCTCGGTACAACAATATGCATATTTTCGACTTAGTCTTTTTCCGCGATTTTGGTCACCATCGGCTATTTGTAAGTGGTTAAGCTCGAATCTGGAGCCCAAACGAAAAATCCGACTGAAAATTTGTTTTGCTCCATCGATAGAACACATTGTGATGTACATTTGATGAAAGTTTGGTTTGGAAATATGCATTTTTAAGAAAGTTATCATGCTCGGTATAACATAATGCATATTTTCGACTTAGTCTTTTTCCGCGATTTTGGTCAAAATCGGCTATTTGTAAGTGGTTAAGCTCGAATCTGGAGCCCAAACGAAAAATCCGACTGAAAATTTGTTTTGCTCCATCGATATAACACATTGTGATGTACATTTGATGAAAGTGTGGTTTGGAAATATGCATTTTTAAGAAAGTAATCGTGCTCGGTACAACATAATGCATATTTTCGACTTAGTCTTTTTCCGCGATTTTGGTCAAAATCGGCTCTTTGTAAGTGATTAAGCTCGAATCTGGAGCCCAAACGAAAAATCCGACTGAAAATTTGTTTTGCTCATTCGATAGAACACATTGTGATGTACATTTGATGAAAGTTTGGTTTGGAAATATGCATTTTTAAGAAAGTTATCGTGCTCGGAATAACATAATGCATATTTTTGACTTAGTCTTTTTCCGCGATTTTGGTCAAAATCGGCTATTTGTAAGTGGTTAAGCTCGAATCTGGAGCCCAAACGAAAAATCGGACTGAAAATTTGTTTTGCTCAATCGATAGAACACATTGTGATGTACATTTGATGAAAGTTTGGTTTGGAAATATGCATTTTTAAGAAAGTTATCGTGCTCGGTATAACATAATGCATATTTTCGACTTAGTCTTTTTCCGCGATTTTGGACAAAATCGGCTATTTGTAAGTGGTTAAGCTCGACTCTGGAGCCCAAACGAAAAATCCGACTGAAAATTTGTTTTGCTCAATCGATAGAACACATTGTGATGTACATGTAAAGAAAGTTTGGTTTGAAAATATGCATTTTTAAGAAAGTTATCGTGCTCGGAATAACATAATGCATATTTTCGACTTAGTCTTTTTCCGCGATTTTGGTCAAAATCGGCTATTTGTAAGTGGTTAAGCTCGAATCTGGAGCCCAAACGAAAAATCCGACTGAAAATTTGTTTTGCTCCATCGATATAACACATTGTGATGTACATTTGATGAAAGTGTGGTTTGGAAATATGCATTTTTAAGAAAGTTATCGTGCTCGGTACAACATAATGCATATTTTCGACTTAGTCTTTTTCCGCGATTTTGGTCAAAATCGGCTATTTGTAAGTGGTTAAGCTCGAATTTGGAGCCCAAACGAAAAATCGGACTGAAAATTTGTTTTGCTCAATCGATAGAACACATTGTGATGTACATTTGATGAAAGTTTGGTTTGGAAATATGCATTTTTAAGAAAGTTATCGTGCTCGGTACAACATAATGCATATTTTCGACTTAGTCTTTTTCCGCGATTTTGGACAAAATCGGCTATTTGTAAGTGGTTAAGCTCGACTCTGGAGCCCAAACGAAAAATCCGACTGAAAATTTGTTTTGCTCCATCGATATAACACATTGTGATGTACATTTGATGAAAGTGTGGTTTGGAAATATGCATTTTTAAGAAAGTAATCGTGCTCGGTACAACATAATGCATATTTTCGACTTAGTCTTTTTCCGCGATTTTGGTCAAAATCGGCTATTTGTAAGTGGTTAAGCTCGAATCTGGAGCCCAAACGAAAAATCCGACTGAAAATTTGTTTTGCTCCATCGATAGAACACATTGTGATGTACATTTGATGAAAGTTTGGTTTGGAAATATGCATTTTTTAAAAATTTATCGTGCTCGGTACAACATAATGCATATTTTCGACTTTATCTTTTTCCGCGATTTTGGTCAAAATCGGCTATTTGTAAGTGGTTAAGCTCGAATCTGGAGCCCAAACGAAAAATCCGACTGAAAATTTGTTTTGCTCCATCGATAGAACACATTGTGATGTACATTTGATGAAAGTTTGGTTTGGAAATATGCATTTTTAAGAAAGTTATCGTGCTCGGTACAACAATATGCATATTTTCGACTTAGTCTTTTTCCGCGATTTTGGTCAAAATCGGTTATTTGTAAGTGGTTAAGCTCGAATCTGGAGCCCAAACGAAAAATCCGACTGAAAATTTGTTTTGCTCAATCGATAAAACACATTGTGATGTACATTTGATGAAAGTTTGGTTTGGAAATATGCATTTTTAAGAAAGTTATCGTGCTCGGTACAACAATATGCATATTTTCGACTTAGTCTTTTTCCGCGATTTTGGTCAAAATCGGCTATTTGTAAGTGGTTAAGCTCGAATCTGGAGCCCAAACGAAAAATCCGACTGAAAATTTGTTTTGCTCAATCGATAGAACACATTGTGATGTACATTTGATGAAAGTTTGGTTTGGAAATATGCATTTTTAAGAAAGTTATCGTGCTCGGTACAACAATATGCATATTTTCGACTTAGTCTTTTTCCGCGATTTTGGTCACCATCGGCTATTTGTAAGTGGTTAAGCTCGAATCTGGAGCCCAAACGAAAAATCCGACTGAAAATTTGTTTTGCTTAATCGATAGAACACATTGTGATGTACATTTGATGAAAGTTTGGTTTGGAAATATGCATTTTTAAGAAAGTTATCGTGCTCGGTACAACAATATGCATATTTTCGACTTAGTCTTTTTCCGCGATTGTGGTCAAAATCGGTTATTTGTAAGTGGTTAAGCTCGAATCTGGAGCCCAAACGAAAAATCCGACTGAAAATTTGTTTTGCTCAATCGATAGAACACATTGTGATGTACATGTAAAGAAAGTTTGGTTTGGAAATATGCATTTTTAAGAAAGTTATCGTGCTCGGTACAACATAATGCATATTTTCGACTTAGTCTCTTTCCGCGATTTTGGTCAAAATCGGCTATTTGTAAGTGGTTAAGCTCGAATCTGGAGCCCAAACGAAAAATCCGACTGAAAATTTGTTTTGCTCAATCGATAGAACACATTGTGATGTACATTTGATGAAAGTTTGGTTTGGAAATATGCATTTTTAAGAAAGTTATCGTGCTCGGTACAACAATATGCATATTTTCGACTTAGTCTTTTTCCGCGATTTTGGTCAAAATCGGTTATTTGTAAGTGGTTAAGCTCGAATCTGGAGCCCAAACGAAAAATCCGACTGAAAATTTGTTTTGCTCAATCGATAGAACACATTGTGATGTACATTTGATGAAAGTGTGGTTTGGAAATATGCATTTTTAAGAAAGTAATCGTGCTCGGTACAACATAATGCATATTTTCGACTTAGTCTTTTTCCGCGATTTTGGTCAAAATCGGCTATTTGTAAGTGGTTAAGCTCGACTCTGGAGCCCAAACGAAAAATCCGACTGAAAATTTGTTTTGCTCAATCGATAGAACACATTGTGATGTACATTTGATGAAAGTTTGGTTTTGAAATATGCATTTTTAAGAAAGTTATCGTGCTCGGTACAACATAATGCATATTTTCGACTTAGTCTTTTTCCGCGATTTTGGTCAAAATCGGCTATTTGTAAGTGGTTAAGGTCGAATCTGGAGCCCAAACGAAAAATCCGACTGAAAATTTGTTTTGCTCCATCGATATAACACATTGTGATGTACATTTGATGAAAGTGTGGTTTGGAAATATGCATTTTTAAGAAAGTAATCGTGCTCGGTACAACATAATGCATATTTTCGACTTAGTCTTTTTCCGCGATTTTGGTCAAAATCGGCTCTTTGTAAGTGGTTAAGCTCGAATCTGGAGCCCAAACGAAAAATCCGACTGAAAATTTGTTTTGCTCAATCGATAGAACACATTGTGATGTACATTTGATGAAAGTTTGGTTTGGAAATATGCATTTTTAAGAAAGTTATCGTGCTCGGTATAACATAATGCATATTTTCGACTTAGTCTTTTTCCGCGATTTTGGTCAAAATCGGCTATTTGTAAGTGGTTATGCTCGACTCTGGAGCCCAAACGAAAAATCCGACTGAAAATTTGTTTTGCTCAATCGATAGAACACATTGTGATGTACATTTGATGAAAGTTTGGTTTGGAAATATGCATTTTTAAGAAAGTTATCGTGCTCGGTATAACATAATGCATATTTTCGACTTAGTCTTTTTCCGCGATTTTGGTCAAAATCGGCTATTTGTAAGTGGTTAAGCTCGACTCTGGAGCCCAAACGAAAAATCCGACTGAAAATGTGTTTTGCTCATTCAATAGAACACATTATGATGTACATTTAAAGAAAGTTTGGTTTGGAAATATGCAATTTTAAGAAAGTTATCGTGCTCGGTACAACATAATGCATATTTTCGACTTAGTCTTTTTCCGCGATTTTGGTCAAAATCGGCTATTTGTAAGTGGTTAAGCTCGAATCTGGAGCCCAAACGAAAAATCCGACTGAAAATTTGTTTTGCTCCATCGATATAACACATTGTGATGTACATTTGATGAAAGTGTGGTTTGGAAATATGCATTTTTAAGAAAGTAATCGTGCTCGGTACAACATAATGCATATTTTCGACTTAGTCTTTTTCCGCGATTTTGGTCAAAATCGGCTCTTTGTAAGTGGTTAAGCTCGACTCTGGAGCCCAAACGAAAAATCCGACTGAAAATTTGTTTTGCTCAATCGATAGAACACATTGTGATGTACATTTGATGAAAGTTTGGTTTTGAAATATGCATTTTTAAGAAAGTTATCGTGCTCGGTACAACATAATGCATATTTTCGACTTAGTCTTTTTCCGCGATTTTGGTCAAAATCGGCTATTTGTAAGTGGTTAAGCTCGAAACTGGAGCCCAAACGAAAAATCCGACTGAAAATTTGTTTTGCTCCATCGATATAACACATTGTGATGTACATTTGATGAAAGTGTGGTTTGGAAATATGCATTTTTAAGAAAGTAATCGTGCTCGGTACAACATAATGCATATTTTCGACTTAGTCTTTTTCCGCGATTTTGGTCAAAATCGGCTCTTTGTAAGTGGTTAAGCTCGAATCTGGAGCCCAAACGAAAAATCCGACTGAAAATTTGTTTTGCTCAATCGATAAAACACATTGTGATGTACATTTGATGAAAGTTTGGTTTGGAAATATGCATTTTTAAGAAAGTTATCGTGCTCGGTACAACAATATGCATATTTTCGACTTAGTCTTTTTCCGCGATTTTGGTCAAAATCGGCTATTTGTAAGTGGTTAAGCTCGAATCTGGAGCCCAAACGAAAAATCCGACTGAAAATTTGTTTTGCTCAATCGATAGAACACATTGTGATGTACATTTGATGAAAGTTTGGTTTGGAAATATGCATTTTTAAGAAAGTTATCGTGCTCGGTACAACAATATGCATATTTTCGACTTAGTCTTTTTCCGCGATTTTGGTCACCATCGGCTATTTGTAAGTGGTTAAGCTCGAATCTGGAGCCCAAACGAAAAATCCGACTGAAAATGTGTTTTGCTCATTCAATAGAACACATTATGATGTACATTTAAAGAAAGTTTGGTTTGGAAATATGCAATTTTAAGAAAGTTATCGTGCTCGGTACAACATAATGCATATTTTCGACTTAGTCTTTTTCCGCGATTTTGGTCAAAATCGGCTATTTGTAAGTGGTTAAGCTCGAATCTGGAGCCCAAACGAAAAATCCGACTGAAAATTTGTTTTGCTCCATCGATATAACACATTGTGATGTACATTTGATGAAAGTGTGGTTTGGAAATATGCATTTTTAAGAAAGTAATCGTGCTCGGTACAACATAATGCATATTTTCGACTTAGTCTTTTTCCGCGATTTTGGTCAAAATCGGCTCTTTGTAAGTGGTTAAGCTCGACTCTGGAGCCCAAACGAAAAATCCGACTGAAAATTTGTTTTGCTCAATCGATAGAACACATTGTGATGTACATTTGATGAAAGTTTGGTTTTGAAATATGCATTTTTAAGAAAGTTATCGTGCTCGGTACAACATAATGCATATTTTCGACTTAGTCTTTTTCCGCGATTTTGGTCAAAATCGGCTATTTGTAAGTGGTTAAGCTCGAAACTGGAGCCCAAACGAAAAATCCGACTGAAAATTTGTTTTGCTCCATCGATATAACACATTGTGATGTACATTTGATGAAAGTGTGGTTTGGAAATATGCATTTTTAAGAAAGTAATCGTGCTCGGTACAACATAATGCATATTTTCGACTTAGTCTTTTTCCGCGATTTTGGTCAAAATCGGCTCTTTGTAAGTGGTTAAGCTCGAATCTGGAGCCCAAACGAAAAATCCGACTGAAAATTTGTTTTGCTCAATCGATAAAACACATTGTGATGTACATTTGATGAAAGTTTGGTTTGGAAATATGCATTTTTAAGAAAGTTATCGTGCCCGGTACAACATAATGCATATTTTCGACTTAGTCTTTTTCCGCGATTTTGGTCAAAATCGGCTCTTTGTAAGTGGTTAAGCTCGAATCTGGAGCCCAAACGAAAAATCCGACTGAAAATTTGTTTTGCTCAGTCGATAGAACACATTGTGATGTACATTTGATGAAAGTGTGGTTTGGAAATATGCATTTTTAAGAAAGTAATCGTGCTCGGTACAACATAATGCATATTTTCGACTTAGTCTTTTTCCGCGATTTTGGTCAAAATCGGCTATTTGTAAGTGGTTAAGCTCGACTCTGGAGCCCAAACGAAAAATCCGACTGAAAATTTGTTTTGCTCAATCGATAGAACACATTGTGATGTACATTTGATGAAAGTTTGGTTTTGAAATATGCATTTTTAAGAAAGTTATCGTGCTCGGTACAACATAATGCATATTTTCGACTTAGTCTTTTTCCGCGATTTTGGTCAAAATCGGCTATTTGTAAGTGGTTAAGGTCGAATCTGGAGCCCAAACGAAAAATCCGACTGAAAATTTGTTTTGCTCCATCGATATAACACATTGTGATGTACATTTGATGAAAGTGTGGTTTGGAAATATGCATTTTTAAGAAAGTAATCGTGCTCGGTACAACATAATGCATATTTTCGACTTAGTCTTTTTCCGCGATTTTGGTCAAAATCGGCTATTTGTAAGTGGTTAAGCTCGACTCTGGAGCCCAAACGAAAAATCCGACTGAAAATTTGTTTTGCTCAATCGATAGAACACATTGTGATGTACATTTGATGAAAGTTTGGTTTGGAAATATGCATTTTTAAGAAAGTTATCGTGCTCGGTACAACATAATGCATATTTTCGACTTAGTCTTTTTCCGCGATTTTGGTCAAAATCGGCTATTTGTAAGTGGTTAAGGTCGAATCTGGAGCCCAAACGAAAAATCCGACTGAAAATTTGTTTTGCTCCATCGATATAACACATTGTGATGTACATTTGATGAAAGTGTGGTTTGGAAATATGCATTTTTAAGAAAGTAATCGTGCTCGGTACAACATAATGCATATTTTCGACTTAGTCTTTTTCCGCGATTTTGGTCAAAATCGGCTCTTTGTAAGTGGTTAAGCTCGAATCTGGAGCCCAAACGAAAAATCCGACTGAAAATTTGTTTTGCTCAATCGATAGAACACATTGTGATGTACATTTGATGAAAGTTTGGTTTGGAAATATGCATTTTTAAGAAAGTAATCGTGCTCGGTACAACATAATGCATATTTTCGACTTAGTCTTTTTCCGCGATTTTGGTCAAAATCGGCTCTTTGTAAGTGGTTAAGCTCGAATCTGGAGCCCAAACGAAAAATCCGACTGAAAATTTGTTTTGCTCAATCGATAGAACACATTGTGATGTACATTTGATGAAAGTTTGGTTTGGAAATATGCATTTTTAAGAAAGTTATCGTGCTCGGTATAACATAATGCATATTTTCGACTTAGTCTTTTTCCGCGATTTTGGTCAAAATCGGCTATTTGTAAGTGGTTAAGCTCGACTCTGGAGCCCAAACGAAAAATCCGACTGAAAATTTGTTTTGCTCAATCGATAGAACACATTGTGATGTACATTTGATGAAAGTTTGGTTTGGAAATATGCATTTTTAAGAAAGTTATCGTGCTCGGTACAACAATATGCATATTTTCGACTTAGTCTTTTTCCGCGATTTTGGTCAAAATCGGTTATTTGTAAGTGGTTAAGCTCGAATCTGGAGCCCAAACGAAAAATCCGACTGAAAATTTGTTTTGCTCAATCGATAGAACACATTGTGATGTACATTTGATGAAAGTTTGGTTTGGAAATATGCATTTTTAAGAAAGTTATCCTGCTCGGTACAACATAATGCATATTTTCGACTTTATCTTTTTCCGCGATTGTGGTCAAAATCGGTTATTTGTAAGTGATTAAGCTCGAATCTGGAGCCCAAACGAAAAATCCGACTGAAAATTTGTTTTGCTCAATCAATAGAACACATTGTGATTTGCATTTGATGAAAGTTTGGTTTGGAAATATGCATTTTTAAGAAAGTTATCGTGCTCGGTACAACAATATGCATATTTTCGACTTAGTCTTTTTCCGCCATTGTGGTCAAAATCGGCTATTTGTAAGTGGTTAAGCTCGAATCTGGAGCCCAAACGAAAAATCCGACTGAAAATTTGTTTTGCTCAGTCGATAGAACACATTGTGATGTACATTTGATGAAAGTTTGGTTTGGAAATATGCATTTTTGAGAAAGTTATCGTGCTCGGTACAACATAATGCATATTTTCGACTTAGTCTCTTTCCGCGATTTTGGTCACCATCAGCTATTTGTAAGTGGTTAAGCTCGAATCTGGAGCCCAAACGAAAAATCCGACTGAAAATTTGTTTTGCTCAATCGATAGAACACATTGTGATGTACATTTGATGAAAGTTTGGTTTGGAAATATGCATTTTTAAGAAAGTTATCGTGCTCGGTACAACAATATGCATATTTTCGACTTAGTCTTTTTCCGCGATTTTGGTCAAAATCGGTTATTTGTAAGTGGTTAAGCTCGAATCTGGAGCCCAAACGAAAAATCCGACTGAAAATTTGTTTTGCTCAATCGATAGAACACATTGTGATGTACATTTGATGAAAGTGTGGTTTGGAAATATGCATTTTTAAGAAAGTAATCGTGCTCGGTACAACATAATGCATATTTTCGACTTAGTCTTTTTCCGCGATTTTGGTCAAAATCGGCTATTTGTAAGTGGTTAAGCTCGACTCTGGAGCCCAAACGAAAAATCCGACTGAAAATTTGTTTTGCTCAATCGATAGAACACATTGTTATGTACATTTGATGAAAGTTTGGTTTTGAAATATGCATTTTTAAGAAAGTTATCGTGCTCGGTACAACATAATGCATATTTTCGACTTAGTCTTTTTCCGCGATTTTGGTCAAAATCGGCTATTTGTAAGTGGTTAAGGTCGAATCTGGAGCCCAAACGAAAAATCCGACTGAAAATTTGTTTTGCTCCATCGATATAACACATTGTGATGTACATTTGATGAAAGTGTGGTTTGGAAATATGCATTTTTAAGAAAGTAATCGTGCTCGGTACAACATAATGCATATTTTCGACTTAGTCTTTTTCCGCGATTTTGGTCAAAATCGGCTCTTTGTAAGTGGTTAAGCTCGAATCTGGAGCCCAAACGAAAAATCCGACTGAAAATTTGTTTTGCTCAATCGATAGAACACATTGTGATGTACATTTGATGAAAGTTTGGTTTGGAAATATGCATTTTTAAGAAAGTTATCGTGCTCGGTATAACATAATGCATATTTTCGACTTAGTCTTTTTCCGCGATTTTGGTCAAAATCGGCTATTTGTAAGTGGTTAAGCTCGACTCTGGAGCCCAAACGAAAAATCCGACTGAAAATTTGTTTTGCTCAATCGATAGAACACATTGTGATGTACATTTGATGAAAGTTTGGTTTGGAAATATGCATTTTTAAGAAAGTTATCGTGCTCGGTATAACATAATGCATATTTTCGACTTAGTCTTTTTCCGCGATTTTGGTCAAAATCGGCTATTTGTAAGTGGTTAAGCTCGACTCTGGAGCCCAAACGAAAAATCCGACTGAAAATGTGTTTTGCTCATTCAATAGAACACATTATGATGTACATTTAAAGAAAGTTTGGTTTGGAAATATGCAATTTTAAGAAAGTTATCGTGCTCGGTACAACATAATGCATATTTTCGACTTAGTCTTTTTCCGCGATTTTGGTCAAAATCGGCTATTTGTAAGTGGTTAAGCTCGAATCTGGAGCCCAAACGAAAAATCCGACTGAAAATTTGTTTTGCTCCATCGATATAACACATTGTGATGTACATTTGATGAAAGTGTGGTTTGGAAATATGCATTTTTAAGAAAGTAATCGTGCTCGGTACAACATAATGCATATTTTCGACTTAGTCTTTTTCCGCGATTTTGGTCAAAATCGGCTCTTTGTAAGTGGTTAAGCTCGACTCTGGAGCCCAAACGAAAAATCCGACTGAAAATTTGTTTTGCTCAATCGATAGAACACATTGTGATGTACATTTGATGAAAGTGTGGTTTGGAAATATGCATTTTTAAGAAAGTAATCGTGCTCGGTACAACATAATGCATATTTTCGACTTAGTCTTTTTCCGCGATTTTGGTCAAAATCGGCTATTTGTAAGTGGTTAAGCTCGACTCTGGAGCCCAAACGAAAAATCCGACTGAAAATTTGTTTTGCTCAATCGATAGAACACATTGTGATGTACATTTGATGAAAGTTTGGTTTTGAAATATGCATTTTTAAGAAAGTTATCGTGCTCGGTACAACATAATGCATATTTTCGACTTAGTCTTTTTCCGCGATTTTGGTCAAAATCGGCTATTTGTAAGTGGTTAAGGTCGAATCTGGAGCCCAAACGAAAAATCCGACTGAAAATTTGTTTTGCTCCATCGATATAACACATTGTGATGTACATTTGATGAAAGTGTGGTTTGGAAATATGCATTTTTAAGAAAGTAATCGTGCTCGGTACAACATAATGCATATTTTCGACTTAGTCTTTTTCCGCGATTTTGGTCAAAATCGGCTCTTTGTAAGTGGTTAAGCTCGAATCTGGAGCCCAAACGAAAAATCCGACTGAAAATTTGTTTTGCTCAATCGATAGAACACATTGTGATGTACATTTGATGAAAGTTTGGTTTGGAAATATGCATTTTTAAGAAAGTTATCGTGCTCGGTATAACATAATGCATATTTTCGACTTAGTCTTTTTCCGCGATTTTGGTCAAAATCGGCTATTTGTAAGTGGTTAAGCTCGACTCTGGAGCCCAAACGAAAAATCCGACTGAAAATTTGTTTTGCTCAATCGATAGAACACATTGTGATGTACATTTGATGAAAGTTTGGTTTGGAAATATGCATTTTTAAGAAAGTTATCGTGCTCGGTATAACATAATGCATATTTTCGACTTAGTCTTTTTCCGCGATTTTGGTCAAAATCGGCTATTTGTAAGTGGTTAAGCTCGACTCTGGAGCCCAAACGAAAAATCCGACTGAAAATGTGTTTTGCTCATTCAATAGAACACATTATGATGTACATTTAAAGAAAGTTTGGTTTGGAAATATGCAATTTTAAGAAAGTTATCGTGCTCGGTACAACATAATGCATATTTTCGACTTAGTCTTTTTCCGCGATTTTGGTCAAAATCGGCTATTTGTAAGTGGTTAAGCTCGAATCTGGAGCCCAAACGAAAAATCCGACTGAAAATTTGTTTTGCTCCATCGATATAACACATTGTGATGTACATTTGATGAAAGTGTGGTTTGGAAATATGCATTTTTAAGAAAGTAATCGTGCTCGGTACAACATAATGCATATTTTCGACTTAGTCTTTTTCCGCGATTTTGGTCAAAATCGGCTCTTTGTAAGTGGTTAAGCTCGACTCTGGAGCCCAAACGAAAAATCCGACTGAAAATTTGTTTTGCTCAATCGATAGAACACATTGTGATGTACATTTGATGAAAGTTTGGTTTTGAAATATGCATTTTTAAGAAAGTTATCGTGCTCGGTACAACATAATGCATATTTTCGACTTAGTCTTTTTCCGCGATTTTGGTCAAAATCGGCTATTTGTAAGTGGTTAAGCTCGAAACTGGAGCCCAAACGAAAAATCCGACTGAAAATTTGTTTTGCTCCATCGATATAACACATTGTGATGTACATTTGATGAAAGTGTGGTTTGGAAATATGCATTTTTAAGAAAGTAATCGTGCTCGGTACAACATAATGCATATTTTCGACTTAGTCTTTTTCCGCGATTTTGGTCAAAATCGGCTCTTTGTAAGTGGTTAAGCTCGAATCTGGAGCCCAAACGAAAAATCCGACTGAAAATTTGTTTTGCTCAATCGATAAAACACATTGTGATGTACATTTGATGAAAGTTTGGTTTGGAAATATGCATTTTTAAGAAAGTTATCGTGCCCGGTACAACATAATGCATATTTTCGACTTAGTCTTTTTCCGCGATTTTGGTCAAAATCGGCTCTTTGTAAGTGGTTAAGGTCGAATCTGGAGCCCAAACGAAAAATCCGACTGAAAATTTGTTTTGCTCCATCGATATAACACATTGTGATGTACATTTGATGAAAGTGTGGTTTGGAAATATGCATTTTTAAGAAAGTAATCGTGCTCGGTACAACATAATGCATATTTTCGACTTAGTCTTTTTCCGCGATTTTGGTCAAAATCGGCTATTTGTAAGTGGTTAAGCTCGACTCTGGAGCCCAAACGAAAAATCCGACTGAAAATTTGTTTTGCTCAATCGATAGAACACATTGTGATGTACATTTGATGAAAGTTTGGTTTGGAAATATGCATTTTTAAGAAAGTTATCGTGCTCGGTACAACATAATGCATATTTTCGACTTAGTCTTTTTCCGCGATTTTGGTCAAAATCGGCTATTTGTAAGTGGTTAAGGTCGAATCTGGAGCCCAAACGAAAAATCCGACTGAAAATTTGTTTTGCTCCATCGATATAACACATTGTGATGTACATTTGATGAAAGTGTGGTTTGGAAATATGCATTTTTAAGAAAGTAATCGTGCTCGGTACAACATAATGCATATTTTCGACTTAGTCTTTTTCCGCGATTTTGGTCAAAATCGGCTCTTTGTAAGTGGTTAAGCTCGAATCTGGAGCCCAAACGAAAAATCCGACTGAAAATTTGTTTTGCTCAATCGATAGAACACATTGTGATGTACATTTGATGAAAGTTTGGTTTGGAAATATGCATTTTTAAGAAAGTTATCGTGCTCGGTATAACATAATGCATATTTTCGACTTAGTCTTTTTCCGCGATTTTGGTCAAAATCGGCTATTTGTAAGTGGTTAAGCTCGACTCTGGAGCCCAAACGAAAAATCCGACTGAAAATTTGTTTTGCTCAATCGATAGAACACATTGTGATGTACATTTGATGAAAGTTTGGTTTGGAAATATGCATTTTTAAGAAAGTTATCGTGCTCGGTATAACATAATGCATATTTTCGACTTAGTCTTTTTCCGCGATTTTGGTCAAAATCGGCTATTTGTAAGTGGTTAAGCTCGACTCTGGAGCCCAAACGAAAAATCCGACTGAAAATGTGTTTTGCTCATTCAATAGAACACATTATGATGTACATTTAAAGAAAGTTTGGTTTGGAAATATGCAATTTTAAGAAAGTTATCGTGCTCGGTACAACATAATGCATATTTTCGACTTAGTCTTTTTCCGCGATTTTGGTCAAAATCGGCTATTTGTAAGTGGTTAAGCTCGAATCTGGAGCCCAAACGAAAAATCCGACTGAAAATTTGTTTTGCTCCATCGATATAACACATTGTGATGTACATTTGATGAAAGTGTGGTTTGGAAATATGCATTTTTAAGAAAGTAATCGTGCTCGGTACAACATAATGCATATTTTCGACTTAGTCTTTTTCCGCGATTTTGGTCAAAATCGGCTCTTTGTAAGTGGTTAAGCTCGACTCTGGAGCCCAAACGAAAAATCCGACTGAAAATTTGTTTTGCTCAATCGATAGAACACATTGTGATGTACATTTGATGAAAGTTTGGTTTTGAAATATGCATTTTTAAGAAAGTTATCGTGCTCGGTACAACATAATGCATATTTTCGACTTAGTCTTTTTCCGCGATTTTGGTCAAAATCGGCTATTTGTAAGTGGTTAAGCTCGAAACTGGAGCCCAAACGAAAAATCCGACTGAAAATTTGTTTTGCTCCATCGATATAACACATTGTGATGTACATTTGATGAAAGTGTGGTTTGGAAATATGCATTTTTAAGAAAGTAATCGTGCTCGGTACAACATAATGCATATTTTCGACTTAGTCTTTTTCCGCGATTTTGGTCAAAATCGGCTCTTTGTAAGTGGTTAAGCTCGAATCTGGAGCCCAAACGAAAAATCCGACTGAAAATTTGTTTTGCTCAATCGATAAAACACATTGTGATGTACATTTGATGAAAGTTTGGTTTGGAAATATGCATTTTTAAGAAAGTTATCGTGCCCGGTACAACATAATGCATATTTTCGACTTAGTCTTTTTCCGCGATTTTGGTCAAAATCGGCTCTTTGTAAGTGGTTAAGCTCGAATCTGGAGCCCAAACGAAAAATCCGACTGAAAATTTGTTTTGCTCAATCGATAGAACACATTGTGATGTACATTTGATGAAAGTTTGGTTTGGAAATATGCATTTTTAAGAAAGTTATCGTGCTCGGTATAACATAATGCATATTTTCGACTTAGTCTTTTTCCGCGATTTTGGTCAAAATCGGCTATTTGTAAGTGGTTAAGCTCGACTCTGGAGCCCAAACGAAAAATCCGACTGAAAATTTGTTTTGCTCCATCGATAGAACACATTGTGATGTACATTTGATGAAAGTTTGGTTTGGAAATATGCATTTTTAAGAAAGTTATCGTGCTCGGTATAACATAATGCATATTTTCGACTTAGTCTTTTTCCGCGATTTTGGTCAAAATCGGCTATTTGTAAGTGGTTAAGCTCGACTCTGGAGCCCAAACGAAAAATCCGACTGAAAATGTGTTTTGCTCATTCAATAGAACACATTATGATGTACATTTAAAGAAAGTTTGGTTTGGAAATATGCAATTTTAAGAAAGTTATCGTGCTCGGTACAACATAATGCATATTTTCGACTTAGTCTTTTTCCGCGATTTTGGTCAAAATCGGCTATTTGTAAGTGGTTAAGCTCGAATCTGGAGCCCAAACGAAAAATCCGACTGAAAATTTGTTTTGCTCCATCGATATAACACATTGTGATGTACATTTGATGAAAGTGTGGTTTGGAAATATGCATTTTTAAGAAAGTAATCGTGCTCGGTACAACATAATGCATATTTTCGACTTAGTCTTTTTCCGCGATTTTGGTCAAAATCGGCTATTTGTAAGTGGTTAAGCTCGAATCTGGAGCCCAAACGAAAAATCCGACTGAAAATTTGTTTTGCTCCATCGATATAACACATTGTGATGTACATTTGATGAAAGTGTGGTTTGGAAATATGCATTTTTAAGAAAGTAATCGTGCTCGGTACAACATAATGCATATTTTCGACTTAGTCTTTTTCCGCGATTTTGGTCAAAATCGGCTCTTTGTAAGTGGTTAAGCTCGAATCTGGAGCCCAAACGAAAAATCCGACTGAAAATTTGTTTTGCTCATTCGATAGAACACATTGTGATGTACATTTGATGAAAGTTTGGTTTGGAAATATGCATTTTTAAGAAAGTTATCGTGCTCGGAATAACATAATGCATATTTTTGACTTAGTCTTTTTCCGCGATTTTGGTCAAAATCGGCTATTTGTAAGTGGTTAAGCTCGAATCTGGAGCCCAAACGAAAAATCGGACTGAAAATTTGTTTTGCTCAATCGATAGAACACATTGTGATGTACATTTGATGAAAGTTTGGTTTGGAAATATGCATTTTTAAGAAAGTTATCGTGCTCGGTATAACATAATGCATATTTTCGACTTAGTCTTTTTCCGCGATTTTGGACAAAATCGGCTATTTGTAAGTGGTTAAGCTCGACTCTGGAGCCCAAACGAAAAATCCGACTGAAAATTTGTTTTGCTCAATCGATAGAACACATTGTGATGTACATGTAAAGAAAGTTTGGTTTGAAAATATGCATTTTTAAGAAAGTTATCGTGCTCGGAATAACATAATGCATATTTTCGACTTAGTCTTTTTCCGCGATTTTGGTCAAAATCGGCTATTTGTAAGTGGTTAAGCTCGAATCTGGAGCCCAAACGAAAAATCGGACTGAAAATTTGTTTTGCTCAATCGATAGAACACATTGTGATGTACATTTGATGAAAGTTTGGTTTGGAAATATGCATTTTTAAGAAAGTTATCGTGCTCGGTATAACATAATGCATATTTTCGACTTAGTCTTTTTCCGCGATTTTGGTGAAAATCGGCTCTTTGTAAGTGATTAAGCTCGAATCTGGAGCCCAAACGAAAAATCCGACTGAAAATTTGTTTTGCTCAATCGATAGAACACATTGTGATGTACATTTGATGAAAGTTTGGTTTGGAAATATGCATTTTTTAAAAATTTATCGTGCTCGGTACAACATAATGCATATTTTCGACTTTATCTTTTTCCGCGGTTTTGGTCAAAATCGGCTATTTGTAAGTGGTTAAGCTCGACTCTGGAGCCCAAACGAAAAATCCGACTGAAAATTTGTTTTGCTCCATCGATATAACACATTGTGATGTACATTTGATGAAAGTGTGGTTTGGAAATATGCATTTTTTAAAAATTTATTGTGCTCGGTACAACATAATGCATATTTTCGACTTTATCTTTTTCCGCGATTTTGGTCAAAATCGGCTATTTGTAAGTGGTTAAGCTCGAATCTGGAGCCCAAACGAAAAATCCGACTGAAAATTTGTTTTGCTCCATCGATAGAACACATTGTGATGTACATTTGATGAAAGTTTGGTTTGGAAATATGCATTTTTAAGAAAGTTATCGTGCTCGGTACAACAATATGCATATTTTCGACTTAGTCTTTTTCCGCGATTTTGGTCAAAATCGGTTATTTGTAAGTGGTTAAGCTCGACTCTGGAGCCCAAACGAAAAATCCGACTGAAAATTTGTTTTGCTCCATCGATATAACACATTGTGATGTACATTTGATGAAAGTGTGGTTTGGAAATATGCATTTTTAAGAAAGTAATCGTGCTCGGTACAACATAATGCATATTTTCGACTTAGTCTTTTTCCGCGATTTTGGTCAAAATCGGCTATTTGTAAGTGGTTAAGCTCGAATCTGGAGCCCAAACGAAAAATCCGACTGAAAATTTGTTTTGCTCCATCGATAGAACACATTGTGATGTACATTTGATGAAAGTTTGGTTTGGAAATATGCATTTTTAAGAAAGTTATCCTGCTCGGTACAACATAATGCATATTTTCGACTTAGTCTTTTTCCGCGATTTTGGTGAAAATCGGCTCTTTGTAAGTGATTAAGCTCGAATCTGGAGCCCAAACGAAAAATCCGACTGAAAATTTGTTTTGCTCAATCGATAGAACACATTGTGATGTACATTTGATGAAAGTTTGGTTTGGAAATATGCATTTTTTAAAAATTTATCGTGCTCGGTACAACATAATGCATATTTTCGACTTTATCTTTTTCCGCGATTTTGGTCAAAATCGGCTATTTGTAAGTGGTTAAGCTCGAATCTGGAGCCCAAACGAAAAATCCGACTGAAAATTTGTTTTGCTCCATCGATAGAACACATTGTGATGTACATTTGATGAAAGTTTGGTTTGGAAATATGCATTTTTAAGAAAGTTATCGTGCTCGGTACAACAATATGCATATTTTCGACTTAGTCTTTTTCCGCGATTTTGGTCAAAATCGGTTATTTGTAAATGGTTAAGCTCGAATCTGGAGCCCAAACGAAAAATCCGACTGAAAATTTGTTTTGCTCAATCGATAGAACACATTGTGATGTACATTTGATGAAAGTTTGGTTTGGAAATATGCATTTTTAAGAAAGTTATCGTGCTCGGTACAACAATATGCATATTTTCGACTTAGTCTTTTTCCGCGATTTTGGTCAAAATCGGCTATTTGTAAGTGGTTAAGCTCAAATCTGGAGCCCAAACGAAAAATCCGACTGAAAATTTGTTTTGCTCAATCGATAGAACACATTGTGATATACATTTGATGAAAGTTTCGTTGAGAAGTATGCATTTTTAAGAAAGTTATCGTGCTCGGTACAACATAATGCATATTTTCGACTTAGTCTTTTTCCGCGATTTTGGTCAAAATCGGCTCTTTGTAAGTGGTTAAGCTCGAATCTGGAGCCCAAACGAAAAATCCGACTGAAAATTTGTTTTGCTCAATCGATAGAACACATTGTGATGTACATTTGATGAAAGTTTGGTTTGGAAATATGCATTTTTAAGAAAGTTATCGTGCTCGGTATAACATAATGCATATTTTCGACTTAGTCTTTTTCCGCGATTTTGGTGAAAATCGTCTCTTTGTAAGTGATTAAGCTCGAATCTGAAGCCCAAACGAAAAATCCGACTGAAAATTTGTTTTGCTCAATCGATAGAACCCATTGTGATGTACATTTGATGAAAGTTTGGTTTGGAAATATGCATTTTTTAAAAATTGATCGTGCTCGGTACAACATAATGCATATTTTCGACTTTATCTTTTTCCGCGGTTTTGGTCAAAATCGGCTATTTGTAAGTGGTTAAGCTCGACTCTGGAGCCCAAACGAAAAATCCGACTGAAAATTTGTTTTGCTCCATCGATATAACACATTGTGATGTACATTTGATGAAAGTGTGGTTTGGAAATATGCATTTTTTAAAAATTTATCGTGCTCGGTACAACATAATGCATATTTTCGACTTTATCTTTTTCCGCGATTTTGGTCAAAATCGGCTATTTGTAAGTGGTTAAGCTCGAATCTGGAGCCCAAACGAAAAATCCGACTGAACATTTGTTTTGCTCCATCGATAGAACACATTGTGATGTACATTTGATGAAAGTTTGGTTTGGAAATACGCATTTTTAAGAAAGTTATCGTGCTCGGTACAACAATATGCATATTTTCGACTTAGTCTTTTTCCGCGATTTTGGTCAAAATCGGTTATTTGTAAGTGGTTAAGCTCGACTCTGGAGCCCAAACGAAAAATCCGACTGAAAATTTGTTTTGCTCCATCGATATAACACATTGTGATGTACATTTGATGAAAGTGTGGTTTGGAAATATGCATTTTTAAGAAAGTAATCGTGCTCGGTACAACATAATGCATATTTTCGACTTAGTCTTTTTCCGCGATTTTGGTCAAAATCGGCTATTTGTAAGTGGTTAAGCTCGAATCTGGAGCCCAAACGAAAAATCCGACTGAAAATTTGTTTTGCTCCATCGATAGAACACATTGTGATGTACATTTGATGAAAGTTTGGTTTGGAAATATGCATTTTTAAGAAAGTTATCCTGCTCGGTACAACATAATGCATATTTTCGACTTAGTCTTTTTCCGCGATTTTGGTGAAAATCGGCTCTTTGTAAGTGATTAAGCTCGAATCTGGAGCCCAAACGAAAAATCCGACTGAAAATTTGTTTTGCTCAATCGATAGAACACATTGTGATGTACATTTGATGAAAGTTTGGTTTGGAAATATGCATTTTTTAAAAATTTATCGTGCTCGGTACAACATAATGCATATTTTCGACTTTATCTTTTTCCGCGATTTTGGTCAAAATCGGCTATTTGTAAGTGGTTAAGCTCGAATCTGGAGCCCAAACGAAAAATCCGACTGAAAATTTGTTTTGCTCCATCGATAGAACACATTGTGATGTACATTTGATGAAAGTTTGGTTTGGAAATATGCATTTTTAAGAAAGTTATCGTGCTCGGTACAACAATATGCATATTTTCGACTTAGTCTTTTTCCGCGATTTTGGTCAAAATCGGTTATTTGTAAGTGGTTAAGCTCGAATCTGGAGCCCAAACGAAAAATCCGACTGAAAATTTGTTTTGCTCAATCGATAGAACACATTGTGATGTACATTTGATGAAAGTTTGGTTTGGAAATATGCATTTTTAAGAAAGTTATCGTGCTCGGAATAACATAATGCATATTTTTGACTTAGTCTTTTTCCGCGATTTTGGTCAAAATCGGCTATTTGTAAGTGGTTAAGCTCGAATCTGGAGCCCAAACGAAAAATCGGACTGAAAATTTGTTTTGCTCAATCGATAGAACACATTGTGATGTACATTTGATGAAAGTTTGGTTTGGAAATATGCATTTTTAAGAAAGTTATCGTGCTCGGTATAACATAATGCATATTTTCGACTTAGTCTTTTTCCGCGATTTTGGTGAAAATCGTCTCTTTGTAAGTGATTAAGCTCGAATCTGAAGCCCAAACGAAAAATCCGACTGAAAATTTGTTTTGCTCAATCGATAGAACACATTGTGATGTACATTTGATGAAAGTTTGGTTTGGAAATATGCATTTTTTAAAAATTGATCGTGCTCGGTACAACATAATGCATATTTTCGACTTTATCTTTTTCCGCGGTTTTGGTCAAAATCGGCTATTTGTAAGTGGTTAAGCTCGACTCTGGAGCCCAAACGAAAAATCCGACTGAAAATTTGTTTTGCTCCATCGATATAACACATTGTGATGTACATTTGATGAAAGTGTGGTTTGGAAATATGCATTTTTTAAAAATTTATCGTGCTCGGTACAACATAATGCATATTTTCGACTTTATCTTTTTCCGCGATTTTGGTCAAAATCGGCTATTTGTAAGTGGTTAAGCTCGAATCTGGAGCCCAAACGAAAAATCCGACTGAAAATTTGTTTTGCTCCATCGATAGAACACATTGTGATGTACATTTGATGAAAGTTTGGTTTGGAAATACGCATTTTTAAGAAAGTTATCGTGCTCGGTACAACAATATGCATATTTTCGACTTAGTCTTTTTCCGCGATTTTGGTCAAAATCGGTTATTTGTAAGTGGTTAAGCTCGACTCTGGAGCCCAAACGAAAAATCCGACTGAAAATTTGTTTTGCTCCATCGATATAACACATTGTGATGTACATTTGATGAAAGTGTGGTTTGGAAATATGCATTTTTAAGAAAGTAATCGTGCTCGGTACAACATAATGCATATTTTCGACTTAGTCTTTTTCCGCGATTTTGGTCAAAATCGGCTATTTGTAAGTGGTTAAGCTCGAATCTGGAGCCCAAACGAAAAATCCGACTGAAAATTTGTTTTGCTCCATCGATAGAACACATTGTGATGTACATTTGATGAAAGTTTGGTTTGGAAATATGCATTTTTAAGAAAGTTATCCTGCTCGGTACAACATAATGCATATTTTCGACTTAGTCTTTTTCCGCGATTTTGGTGAAAATCGGCTCTTTGTAAGTGATTAAGCTCGAATCTGGAGCCCAAACGAAAAATCCGACTGAAAATTTGTTTTGCTCAATCGATAGAACACATTGTGATGTACATTTGATGAAAGTTTGGTTTGGAAATATGCATTTTTTAAAAATTTATCGTGCTCGGTACAACATAATGCATATTTTCGACTTTATCTTTTTCCGCGATTTTGGTCAAAATCGGCTATTTGTAAGTGGTTAAGCTCGAATCTGGAGCCCAAACGAAAAATCCGACTGAAAATTTGTTTTGCTCCATCGATAGAACACATTGTGATGTACATTTGATGAAAGTTTGGTTTGGAAATATGCATTTTTAAGAAAGTTATCGTGCTCGGTACAACAATATGCATATTTTCGACTTAGTCTTTTTCCGCGATTTTGGTCAAAATCGGTTATTTGTAAGTGGTTAAGCTCGAATCTGGAGCCCAAACGAAAAATCCGACTGAAAATTTGTTTTGCTCAATCGATAGAACACATTGTGATGTACATTTGATGAAAGTTTGGTTTGGAAATATGCATTTTTAAGAAAGTTATCGTGCTCGGTACAACAATATGCATATTTTCGACTTAGTCTTTTTCCGCGATTTTGGTCACCATCGGCTCTTTGTAAGTGATTAAGCTCGAATCTGGAGCCCAAACGAAAAATCCGACTGAAAATTTGTTTTGCTCAATCGATAGAACACATTGTGATGTACATGTAAAGAAAGTTTGGTTTGGAAATATGCATTTTTAAGAAAGTTATCGTGCTCGGTACAACATAATGCATATTTTCGACTTAGTCTTTTTCCGCGATTTTGGTCAAAATCGGCTATTTGTAAGTGGTTAAGCTCGAATCTGGAGCCCAAACGAAAAATCCGACTGAAAATTTGTTTTGCTCAATCGATAGAACACATTGTGATGTACATTTGATGAAAGTTTGGTTTGGAAATATGCATTTTTAAGAAAGTTATCGTGCTCGGTACAACAATATGCATATTTTCGACTTAGTCTTTTTCCGCGATTTTGGTCACCATCGGCTATTTGTAAGTGGTTAAGCTCGAATCTGGAGCCCAAACGAAAAATCCGACTGAAAATTTGTTTTGCTCCATCGATAGAACACATTGTGATGTACATTTGATGAAAGTGTGGTTTGGAAATATGCATTTTTAAGAAAGTAATCGTGCTCGGTACAACATAATGCATATTTTCGACTTAGTCTTTTTCCGCGATTTTGGTCAAAATCGGCTCTTTGTAAGTGATTAAGCTCGAATCTGGAGCCCAAACGAAAAATCCGACTGAAAATTTGTTTTGCTCATTCGATAGAACACATTGTGATGTACATTTGATGAAAGTTTGGTTTGGAAATATGCATTTTTAAGAAAGTTATCGTGCTCGGAATAACATAATGCATATTTTTGACTTAGTCTTTTTCCGCGATTTTGGTCAAAATCGGCTATTTGTAAGTGGTTAAGCTCGAATCTGGAGCCCAAACGAAAAATCGGACTGAAAATTTGTTTTGCTCAATCGATAGAACACATTGTGATGTACATTTGATGAAAGTTTGGTTTGGAAATATGCATTTTTAAGAAAGTTATCGTGCTCGGTATAACATAATGCATATTTTCGACTTAGTCTTTTTCCGCGATTTTGGACAAAATCGGCTATTTGTAAGTGGTTAAGCTCGACTCTGGAGCCCAAACGAAAAATCCGACTGAAAATTTGTTTTGCTCAATCGATAGAACACATTGTGATGTACATTTGATGAAAGTTTGGTTTGGAAATATGCATTTTTAAGAAAGTTATCGTGCTCGGTATAACATAATGCATATTTTCGACTTAGTCTTTTTCCGCGATTTTGGTGAAAATCGTCTCTTTGTAAGTGATTAAGCTCGAATCTGAAGCCCAAACGAAAAATCCGACTGAAAATTTGTTTTGCTCCATCGATAGAACACATTGTGATGTACATTTGATGAAAGTTTGGTTTGGAAATATGCATTTTTAAGAAAGTTATCATGCTCGGTATAACATAATGCATATTTTCGACTTAGTCTTTTTCCGCGATTTTGGTCAAAATCGGCTATTTGTAAGTGGTTAAGCTCGAATCTGGAGCCCAAACGAAAAATCCGACTGAAAATTTGTTTTGCTCCATCGATATAACACATTGTGATGTACATTTGATGAAAGTGTGGTTTGGAAATATGCATTTTTAAGAAAGTAATCGTGCTCGGTACAACATAATGCATATTTTCGACTTAGTCTTTTTCCGCGATTTTGGTCAAAATCGGCTCTTTGTAAGTGATTAAGCTCGAATCTGGAGCCCAAACGAAAAATCCGACTGAAAATTTGTTTTGCTCCATCGATATAACACATTGTGATGTACATTTGATGAAAGTTTGGTTTGGAAATATGCATTTTTAAGAAAGTTATCGTGCTCGGAATAACATAATGCATATTTTTGACTTAGTCTTTTTCCGCGATTTTGGTCAAAATCGGCTATTTGTAAGTGGTTAAGCTCGAATCTGGAGCCCAAACGAAAAATCGGACTGAAAATTTGTTTTGCTCAATCGATAGAACACATTGTGATGTACATTTGATGAAAGTTTGGTTTGGAAATATGCATTTTTAAGAAAGTTATCGTGCTCGGTATAACATAATGCATATTTTCGACTTAGTCTTTTTCCGCGATTTTGGACAAAATCGGCTATTTGTAAGTGGTTAAGCTCGACTCTGGAGCCCAAACGAAAAATCCGACTGAAAATTTGTTTTGCTCAATCGAAAGAACACATTGTGATGTACATTTGATGAAAGTTTGGTTTGGAAATATGCATTTTTAAGAAAGTTATCGTGCTCGGTATAACATAATGCATATTTTCGACTTAGTCTTTTTCCGCGATTTTGGACAAAATCGGCTATTTGTAAGTGGTTAAGCTCGACTCTGGAGCCCAAACGAAAAATCCGACTGAAAATTTGTTTTGCTCATTCAATAGAACACATTGTGATGTACATTTAAAGAAAGTTTGGTTTGGAAATATGCAATTTTAAGAAAGTTATCGTGCTCGGTACAACATAATGCATATTTTCGACTTAGTCTTTTTCCGCGATTTTGGTCAAAATCGGCTATTTGTAAGTGGTTAAGCTCGAATCTGGAGCCCAAACG
This sequence comes from Phorcus lineatus, assembly GCA_921293015.1. Classification (NCBI taxonomy): domain Eukaryota; kingdom Metazoa; phylum Mollusca; class Gastropoda; order Trochida; family Trochidae; genus Phorcus; species Phorcus lineatus. Next base: position 42,165,684 of record OV121086.1, read on the forward strand.
AAAAATCCGACTGAAAATTTGTTTTGCTCCATCGATATAACACATTGTGATGTACATTTGATGAAAGTGTGGTTTGGAAATATGCATTTTTAAGAAAGTAATCGTGCTCGGTACAACATAATGCATATTTTCGACTTAGTCTTTTTCCGCGATTTTGGTCAAAATCGGCTATTTGTAAGTGGTTAAGCTCGAATCTGGAGCCCAAACGAAAAATCGGACTGAAAATTTGTTTTGCTCAATCGATAGAACACATTGTGATGTACATTTGATGAAAGTTTGGTTTGGAAATATGCATTTTTAAGAAAGTTATCGTGCTCGGTACAACATAATGCATATTTTCGACTTAGTCTTTTTCCGCGATTTTGGACAAAATCGGCTATTTGTAAGTGGTTAAGCTCGACTCTGGAGCCCAAACGAAAAATCCGACTGAAAATTTGTTTTGCTCCATCGATATAACACATTGTGATGTACATTTGATGAAAGTGTGGTTTGGAAATATGCATTTTTAAGAAAGTAATCGTGCTCGGTACAACATAATGCATATTTTCGACTTAGTCTTTTTCCGCGATTTTGGTCAAAATCGGCTATTTGTAAGTGGTTAAGCTCGAATCTGGAGCCCAAACGAAAAATCCGACTGAAAATTTGTTTTGCTCCATCGATAGAACACATTGTGATGTACATTTGATGAAAGTTTGGTTTGGAAATATGCATTTTTTAAAAATTTATCGTGCTCGGTACAACATAATGCATATTTTCGACTTTATCTTTTTCCGCGATTTTGGTCAAAATCGGCTATTTGTAAGTGGTTAAGCTCGAATCTGGAGCCCAAACGAAAAATCCGACTGAAAATTTGTTTTGCTCCATCGATAGAACACATTGTGATGTACATTTGATGAAAGTTTGGTTTGGAAATATGCATTTTTAAGAAAGTTATCGTGCTCGGTACAACAATATGCATATTTTCGACTTAGTCTTTTTCCGCGATTTTGGTCAAAATCGGTTATTTGTAAGTGGTTAAGCTCGAATCTGGAGCCCAAACGAAAAATCCGACTGAAAATTTGTTTTGCTCAATCGATAAAACACATTGTGATGTACATTTGATGAAAGTTTGGTTTGGAAATATGCATTTTTAAGAAAGTTATCGTGCTCGGTACAACAATATGCATATTTTCGACTTAGTCTTTTTCCGCGATTTTGGTCAAAATCGGCTATTTGTAAGTGGTTAAGCTCGAATCTGGAGCCCAAACGAAAAATCCGACTGAAAATTTGTTTTGCTCAATCGATAGAACACATTGTGATGTACATTTGATGAAAGTTTGGTTTGGAAATATGCATTTTTAAGAAAGTTATCGTGCTCGGTACAACAATATGCATATTTTCGACTTAGTCTTTTTCCGCGATTTTGGTCACCATCGGCTATTTGTAAGTGGTTAAGCTCGAATCTGGAGCCCAAACGAAAAATCCGACTGAAAATTTGTTTTGCTTAATCGATAGAACACATTGTGATGTACATTTGATGAAAGTTTGGTTTGGAAATATGCATTTTTAAGAAAGTTATCGTGCTCGGTACAACAATATGCATATTTTCGACTTAGTCTTTTTCCGCGATTGTGGTCAAAATCGGTTATTTGTAAGTGGTTAAGCTCGAATCTGGAGCCCAAACGAAAAATCCGACTGAAAATTTGTTTTGCTCAATCGATAGAACACATTGTGATGTACATGTAAAGAAAGTTTGGTTTGGAAATATGCATTTTTAAGAAAGTTATCGTGCTCGGTACAACATAATGCATATTTTCGACTTAGTCTTTTTCCGCGATTTTGGTCACCATCGGCTATTTGTAAGTGGTTAAGCTCGAATCTGGAGCCCAAACGAAAAATCCGACTGAAAATTTGTTTTGCTCAGTCGATAGAACACATTGTGATGTACATTTGATGAAAGTTTGGTTTGGAAATATGCATTTTTAAGAAAGTTATCGTGCTCGGTACAACATAATGCATATTTTCGACTTAGTCTTTTTCCGCGATTTTGGTCAAAATCGGTTATTTGTAAGTGGTTAAGCTCGAATCTGGAGCCCAAACGAAAAATCCGACTGAAAATTTGTTTTGCTCAATCGATAGAACACATTGTGATGTACATTTGATGAAAGTTTGGTTTGGAAATATGCATTTTTAAGAAAGTTATCCTGCTCGGTACAACATAATGCATATTTTCGACTTTATCTTTTTCCGCGATTGTGGTCAAAATCGGCTATTTGTAAGTGATTAAGCTCGAATCTGGAGCCCAAACGAAAAATCCGACTGAAAATTTGTTTTGCTCAATCAATAGAACACATTGTGATTTGCATTTGATGAAAGTTTGGTTTGGAAATATGCATTTTTAAGAAAGTTATCGTGCTCGGTACAACAATATGCATATTTTCGACTTAGTCTTTTTCCGCCATTGTGGTCAAAATCGGCTATTTGTAAGTGGTTAAGCTCGAATCTGGAGCCCAAACGAAAAATCCGACTGAAAATTTGTTTTGCTCAGTCGATAGAACACATTGTGATGTACATTTGATGAAAGTTTGGTTTGGAAATATGCATTTTTGAGAAAGTTATCGTGCTCGGTACAACATAATGCATATTTTCGACTTAGTCTCTTTCCGCGATTTTGGTCACCATCAGCTATTTGTAAGTGGTTAAGCTCGAATCTGGAGCCCAAACGAAAAATCCGACTGAAAATTTGTTTTGCTCAATCGATAGAACACATTGTGATGTACATTTGATGAAAGTTTGGTTTGGAAATATGCATTTTTAAGAAAGTTATCGTGCTCGGTACAACAATATGCATATTTTCGACTTAGTCTTTTTCCGCGATTTTGGTCAAAATCGGTTATTTGTAAGTGGTTAAGCTCGAATCTGGAGCCCAAACGAAAAATCCGACTGAAAATTTGTTTTGCTCAATCGATAGAACACATTGTGATGTACATTTGATGAAAGTTTGGTTTGGAAATATGCATTTTTAAGAAAGTTATCCTGCTCGGTACAACATAATGCATATTTTCGACTTTATCTTTTTCCGCGATTGTGGTCAAAATCGGCTATTTGTAAGTGATTAAGCTCGAATCTGGAGCCCAAACGAAAAATCCGACTGAAAATTTGTTTTGCTCAATCAATAGAACACATTGTGATTTGCATTTGATGAAAGTTTGGTTTGGAAATATGCATTTTTAAGAAAGTTATCGTGCTCGGTACAACAATATGCATATTTTCGACTTAGTCTTTTTCCGCCATTGTGGTCAAAATCGGCTATTTGTAAGTGGTTAAGCTCGAATCTGGAGCCCAAACGAAAAATCCGACTGAAAATTTGTTTTGCTCCATCGATAGAACACATTGTGATGTACATTTGATGAAAGTTTGGTTTGGAAATATGCATTTTTAAGAAAGTTATCGTGCTCGGTACAACAATATGCATATTTTCGACTTAGTCTTTTTCCGCGATTTTGGTCAAAATCGGCTCTTTGTAAGTGATTAAGCTCGAATCTGGAGCCCAAACGAAAAATCCGACTGAAAATTTGTTTTGCTCAATCGATAGAACACATTGTGATGTACATTTGATGAAAGTTTGGTTTGGAAATATGCATTTTTAAGAAAGTTATCGTGCTCGGTACAACATAATGCATATTTTCGACTTAGTCTTTTTCCGCGATTTTGGACAAAATCGGCTATTTGTAAGTGGTTAAGCTCGACTCTGGAGCCCAAACGAAAAATCCGACTGAAAATTTGTTTTGCTCCATCGATATAACACATTGTGATGTACATTTGATGAAAGTGTGGTTTGGAAATATGCATTTTTAAGAAAGTAATCGTGCTCGGTACAACATAATGCATATTTTCGACTTAGTCTTTTTCCGCGATTTTGGTCAAAATCGGCTATTTGTAAGTGGTTAAGCTCGAATCTGGAGCCCAAACGAAAAATCCGACTGAAAATTTGTTTTGCTCAATCGATAGAACACATTGTGATGTACATTTGATGAAAGTTTGGTTTGGAAATATGCATTTTTAAGAAAGTTATCGTGCTCGGTATAACATAATGCATATTTTCGACTTAGTCTTTTTCCGCGATTTTGGTCAAAATTGGTTATTTGTAAATGGTTAAGCTCGACTCTGGAGCCCAAACGAAAAATCCGACTGAAAATTTGTTTTGCTCCATCGATATAACACATTGTGATGTACATTTGATGAAAGTGTGGTTTGGAAATATGCATTTTTAAGAAAGTTATCCTGCTCGGTACAACATAATGCATATTTTCGACTTTATCTTTTTCCGCGATTGTGGTCAAAATCGGCTATTTGTAAGTGATTAAGCTCGAATCTGGAGCCCAAACGAAAAATCCGACTGAAAATTTGTTTTGCTCAATCAATAGAACACATTGTGATTTGCATTTGATGAAAGTTTGGTTTGGAAATATGCATTTTTAAGAAAGTTATCGTGCTCGGTACAACAATATGCATATTTTCGACTTAGTCTTTTTCCGCCATTGTGGTCAAAATCGGCTATTTGTAAGTGGTTAAGCTCGAATCTGGAGCCCAAACGAAAAATCCGACTGAAAATTTGTTTTGCTCAGTCGATAGAACACATTGTGATGTACATTTGATGAAAGTTTGGTTTGGAAATATGCATTTTTGAGAAAGTTATCGTGCTCGGTACAACATAATGCATATTTTCGACTTAGTCTCTTTCCGCGATTTTGGTCACCATCAGCTATTTGTAAGTGGTTAAGCTCGAATCTGGAGCCCAAACGAAAAATCCGACTGAAAATTTGTTTTGCTCAATCGATAGAACACATTGTGATGTACATTTGATGAAAGTTTGGTTTGGAAATATGCATTTTTAAGAAAGTTATCGTGCTCGGTACAACAATATGCATATTTTCGACTTAGTCTTTTTCCGCGATTTTGGTCAAAATCGGTTATTTGTAAGTGGTTAAGCTCGAATCTGGAGCCCAAACGAAAAATCCGACTGAAAATTTGTTTTGCTCAATCGATAGAACACATTGTGATGTACATTTGATGAAAGTTTGGTTTGGAAATATGCATTTTTAAGAAAGTTATCCTGCTCGGTACAACATAATGCATATTTTCGACTTTATCTTTTTCCGCGATTGTGGTCAAAATCGGCTATTTGTAAGTGATTAAGCTCGAATCTGGAGCCCAAACGAAAAATCCGACTGAAAATTTGTTTTGCTCAATCAATAGAACACATTGTGATGTGCATTTGATGAAAGTTTGGTTTGGAAATATGCATTTTTAAGAAAGTTATCGTGCTCGGTACAACAATATGCATATTTTCGACTTAGTCTTTTTCCGCCATTGTGGTCAAAATCGGCTATTTGTAAGTGGTTAAGCTCGAATCTGGAGCCCAAACGAAAAATCCGACTGAAAATTTGTTTTGCTCCATCGATAGAACACATTGTGATGTACATTTGATGAAAGTTTGGTTTGGAAATATGCATTTTTAAGAAAGTTATCGTGCTCGGTACAACAATATGCATATTTTCGACTTAGTCTTTTTCCGCGATTTTGGTCAAAATCGGCTCTTTGTAAGTGATTAAGCTCGAATCTGGAGCCCAAACGAAAAATCCGACTGAAAATTTGTTTTGCTCAATCGATAGAACACATTGTGATGTACATTTGATGAAAGTTTGGTTTGGAAATATGCATTTTTAAGAAAGTTATCGTGCTCGGTACAACATAATGCATATTTTCGACTTAGTCTTTTTCCGCGATTTTGGACAAAATCGGCTATTTGTAAGTGGTTAAGCTCGACTCTGGAGCCCAAACGAAAAATCCGACTGAAAATTTGTTTTGCTCCATCGATATAACACATTGTGATGTACATTTGATGAAAGTGTGGTTTGGAAATATGCATTTTTAAGAAAGTAATCGTGCTCGGTACAACATAATGCATATTTTCGACTTAGTCTTTTTCCGCGATTTTGGTCAAAATCGGTTATTTGTAAGTGATTAAGCTCGAATCTGGAGCCCAAACGAAAAATCCGACTGAAAATTTGTTTTGCTCCATCGATAGAACACATTGTGATGTACATTTGATGAAAGTTTGGTTTGGAAATATGCATTTTTTAAAAATTTATCGTGCTCGGTACAACATAATGCATATTTTCGACTTTATCTTTTTCCGCGATTTTGGTCAAAATCGGCTATTTGTAAGTGGTTAAGCTCGAATCTGGAGCCCAAACGAAAAATCCGACTGAAAATTTGTTTTGCTCCATCGATAGAACACATTGTGATGTACATTTGATGAAAGTTTGGTTTGGAAATATGCATTTTTAAGAAAGTTATCGTGCTCGGTACAACAATATGCATATTTTCGACTTAGTCTTTTTCCGCGATTTTGGTCAAAATCGGTTATTTGTAAGTGGTTAAGCTCGAATCTGGAGCCCAAACGAAAAATCCGACTGAAAATTTGTTTTGCTCAATCGATAGAACACATTGTGATGTACATTTGATGAAAGTTTGGTTTGGAAATATGCATTTTTAAGAAAGTTATCGTGCTCGGTACAACAATATGCATATTTTCGACTTAGTCTTTTTCCGCGATTTTGGTCAAAATCGGCTATTTGTAAGTGGTTAAGCTCGAATCTGGAGCCCAAACGAAAAATCCGACTGAAAATTTGTTTTGCTCAATCGATAGAACACATTGTGATGTACATTTGATGAAAGTTTGGTTTGGAAATATGCATTTTTGAGAAAGTTATCGTGCTCGGTACAACATAATGCATATTTTCGACTTAGTCTCTTTCCGCGATTTTGGTCACCATCAGCTATTTGTAAGTGATTAAGCTCGAATCTGGAGCCCAAACGAAAAATCCGACTGAAAATTTGTTTTGCTCAATCGATAGAACACATTGTGATGTACATTTGATGAAAGTTTGGTTTGGAAATATGCATTTTTAAGAAAGTTATCGTGCTCGGTACAACAATATGCATATTTTCGACTTAGTCTTTTTCCGCGATTTTGGTCAAAATCGGTTATTTGTAAGTGGTTAAGCTCGAATCTGGAGCCCAAACGAAAAATCCGACTGAAAATTTGTTTTGCTCAATCGATAGAACACATTGTGATGTACATTTGATGAAAGTTTGGTTTGGAAATATGCATTTTTAAGAAAGTTATCGTGCTCGGTACAACATAATGCATATTTTCGACTTTATCTTTTTCCGCGATTGTGGTCAAAATCGGCTATTTGTAAGTGATTAAGCTCGAATCTGGAGCCCAAACGAAAAATCCGACTGAAAATTTGTTTTAATCAATCAATAGAACACATTGTGATGTGCATTTGATGAAAGTTTGGTTTGGAAATATGCATTTTTAAGAAAGTTATCGTGCTCGGTACAACAATATGCATATTTTCGACTTAGTTTTTTTTCGCGATTTTGGTCAAAATCGGCTCTTTGTAAGTGATTAAGCTCGAATCTGGAGCCCAAACGAAAAATCCGACTGAAAATTTGTTTTGCTCCATCGATAGAACACATTGTGATGTACATTTGATGAAAGTTTGGTTTGGAAATATGCATTTTTGAGAAAGTTATCGTGCTCGGTACAACATAATGCATATTTTCGACTTAGTCTTTTTCCGCGATTTTGGTCACCATCGGCTATTTGTAAGTGGTTAAGCTCGAATCTGGAGCCCAAACGAAAAATCCGACTGAAAATTTGTTTTGCTCAATCGATAGAACACATTGTGATGTACATTTGATGAAAGTTTGGTTTGGAAATATGCATTTTTAAGAAAGTTATCGTGCTCGGTACAACAATATGCATATTTTCGACTTTATCTTTTTCCGCGATTTTGGTCAAAATCGGCTATTTGTAAGTGATTAAGCTCGAATCTGGAGCCCAAACGAAAAATCCGACTGAAAATTTGTTTTGCTCCATCGATAGAACACATTGTGATGTACATTTGATGAAAGTTTGGTTTGGAAATATGCATTTTTAAGAAAGTTATCGTGCTCGGTACAACAATATGCATATTTTCGACTTAGTTTTTTTTCGCGATTTTGGTCAAAATCGGCTCTTTGTAAGTGATTAAGCTCGAATCTGGAGCCCAAACGAAAAATCCGACTGAAAATTTGTTTTGCTCCATCGATAGAACACATTGTGATGTACATTTGATGAAAGTTTGGTTTGGAAATATGCATTTTTGAGAAAGTTATCGTGCTCGGTACAACATAATGCATATTTTCGACTTAGTCTTTTTCCGCGATTTTGGTCACCATCGGCTATTTGTAAGTGGTTAAGCTCGAATCTGGAGCCCAAACGAAAAATCCGACTGAAAATTTGTTTTGCTCAATCGATAGAACACATTGTGATGTACATTTGATGAAAGTTTGGTTTGGAAATATGCATTTTTAAGAAAGTTATCGTGCTCGGTACAACAATATGCATATTTTCGACTTTATCTTTTTCCGCGATTTTGGTCAAAATCGGCTATTTGTAAGTGATTAAGCTCGAATCTGGAGCCCAAACGAAAAATCCGACTGAAAATTTGTTTTGCTCCATCGATAGAACACATTGTGATGTACATTTGATGAAAGTTTGGTTTGGAAATATGCATTTTTGAGAAAGTTATCGTGCTCGGTACAACATAATGCATATTTTCGACTTAGTCTTTTTCCGCGATTTTGGTCAAAATCGGTTATTTGTAAGTGGTTAAGCTCGAATCTGGAGCCCAAACGAAAAATCCGACTGAAAATTTGTTTTGCTCAATCGATAGAACACATTGTGATGTACATTTGATGAAAGTTTGGTTTGGAAATATGCATTTTTAAGAAAGTTATCGTGCTCGGTACAACAATATGCATATTTTCGACTTAGTTTTTTTTCGCGATTTTGGTCAAAATCGGCTCTTTGTAAGTGATTAAGCTCGAATCTGGAGCCCAAACGAAAAATCCGACTGAAAATTTGTTTTGCTCCATCGATAGAACACATTGTGATGTACATTTGATGAAAGTTTGGTTTGGAAATATGCATTTTTGAGAAAGTTATCGTGCTCGGTACAACATAATGCATATTTTCGACTTAGTCTTTTTCCGCGATTTTGGTCACCATCGGCTATTTGTAAGTGGTTAAGCTCGAATCTGGAGCCCAAACGAAAAATCCGACTGAAAATTTGTTTTGCTCAATCGATAGAACACATTGTGATGTACATTTGATGAAAGTTTGGTTTGGAAATATGCATTTTTAAGAAAGTTATCGTGCTCGGTACAACAATATGCATATTTTCGACTTTATCTTTTTCCCCGATTTTGGTCAAAATCGGCTATTTGTAAGTGATTAAGCTCGAATCTGGAGCCCAAACGAAAAATCCGACTGAAAATTTGTTTTGCTCCATCGATAGAACACATTGTGATGTACATTTGATGAAAGTTTGGTTTGGAAATATGCATTTTTAAGAAAGTTATCGTGCTCGGTACAACATAATGCATATTTTCGACTTAGTCTTTTTCCGCGATTTTGGTCAAAATCGGTTATTTGTAAGTGGTTAAGCTCGAATCTGGAGCCCAAACGAAAAATCCGACTGAAAATTTGTTTTGCTCAATCGATAGAACACATTGTGATGTACATTTGATGAAAGTTTGGTTTGGAAATATGCATTTTTAAGAAAGTTATCGTGCTCGGTACAACAATATGCATATTTTCGACTTAGTTTTTTTTCGCGATTTTGGTCAAAATCGGCTCTTTGTAAGTGATTAAGCTCGAATCTGGAGCCCAAACGAAAAATCCGACTGAAAATTTGTTTTGCTCAATCGATAGAACACATTGTGATGTACATTTGATGAAAGTTTGGTTTGGAAATATGCATTTTTGAGAAAGTTATCGTGCTCGGTACAACATAATGCATATTTTCGACTTAGTCTTTTTCCGCGATTTTGGTCACCATCGGCTATTTGTAAGTGGTTAAGCTCGAATCTGGAGCCCAAACGAAAAATCCGACTGAAAATTTGTTTTGCTCAATCGATAGAACACATTGTGATGTACATTTGATGAAAGTTTGGTTTGGAAATATGCATTTTTAAGAAAGTTATCGTGCTCGGTACAACAATATGCATATTTTCGACTTAGTCTTTTTCCGCGATTTTGGTCAAAATCGGCTCTTTGTAAGTGATTAAGCTCGAATCTGGAGCCCAAACGAAAAATCCGACTGAAAATTTGTTTTGCTCAATCGATAGAACACATTGTGATGTACATTTGATGAAAGTTTGGTTTGGAAATATGCATTTTTAAGAAAGTTATCGTGCTCGGTACAACAATATGCATATTTTCGACTTAGTCTTTTTCCGCGATTTTGGTCAAAATCGGTTATTTGTAAGTGGTTAAGCTCGAATCTGGAGCCCAAACGAAAAATCCGACTGAAAATTTGTTTTGCTCAATCGATAGAACACATTGTGATGTACATTTGATGAAAGTTTGGTTTGGAAATATGCATTTTTAAGAAAGTTATCGTGCTCGGTACAACAATATGCATATTTTCGACTTAGTCTTTTTCCGCGATTTTGGTCAAAATCGGCTCTTTGTAAGTGATTAAGCTCGAATCTGGAGCCCAAACGAAAAATCCGACTGAAAATTTGTTTTGCTCCATCGATAGAACACATTGTGATGTACATTTGATGAAAGTTTGGTTTGGAAATATGCATTTTTGAGAAAGTTATCGTGCTCGGTACAACATAATGCATATTTTCGACTTAGTCTTTTTCCGCGATTTTGGTCACCATCGGCTATTTGTAAGTGGTTAAGCTCGAATCTGGAGCCCAAACGAAAAATCCGACTGAAAATTTGTTTTGCTCAATCGATAGAACACATTGTGATGTACATTTGATGAAAGTTTGGTTTGGAAATATGCATTTTTAAGAAAGTTATCGTGCTCGGTACAACAATATGCATATTTTCGACTTAGTCTTTTTCCGCGATTTTGGTCAAAATCGGTTATTTGTAAGTGGTTAAGCTCGAATCTGGAGCCCAAACGAAAAATCCGACTGAAAATTTGTTTTGCTCAATCGATAGAACACATTGTGATGTACATTTGATGAAAGTTTGGTTTGGAAATATGCATTTTTAAGAAAGTTATCGTGCTCGGTACAACAATATGCATATTTTCGACTTAGTCTTTTTCCGCGATTTTGGTCAAAATCGGCTCTTTGTAAGTGATTAAGCTCGAATCTGGAGCCCAAACGAAAAATCCGACTGAAAATTTGTTTTGCTCCATCGATAGAACACATTGTGATGTACATTTGATGAAAGTTTGGTTTGGAAATATGCATTTTTGAGAAAGTTATCGTGCTCGGTACAACATAATGCATATTTTCGACTTAGTCTTTTTCCGCGATTTTGGTCACCATCGGCTATTTGTAAGTGGTTAAGCTCGAATCTGGAGCCCAAACGAAAAATCCGACTGAAAATTTGTTTTGCTCAATCGATAGAACACATTGTGATGTACATTTGATGAAAGTTTGGTTTGGAAATATGCATTTTTAAGAAAGTTATCGTGCTCGGTACAACAATATGCATATTTTCGACTTTATTTTTTTCCGCGATTTTGGTCAAAATCGGCTATTTGTAAGTGGTTAAGCTCGAATCTGGAGCCCAAACGAAAAATCCGACTGAAAATTTGTTTTGCTCAATCGATAGAACACATTGTGATGTACATTTGATGAAAGTTTGGTTTGGAAATATGCATTTTTAAGAAAGTTATCGTGCTCGGTACAACAATATGCATATTTTCGACTTAGTCTTTTTCCGCGATTTTGGTCAAAATCGGCTATTTGTAAGTGATTAAGCTCGAATCTGGAGCCCAAACGAAAAATCCGACTGAAAATTTGTTTTGCTCCATCGATAGAACACATTGTGATGTACATTTGATGAAAGTTTGGTTTGGAAATATGCATTTTTGAGAAAGTTATCGTGCTCGGTACAACATAATGCATATTTTCGACTTAGTCTTTTTCCGCGATTTTGGTCACCATCGGCTATTTGTAAGTGGTTAAGCTCGAATCTGGAGCCCAAACGAAAAATCCGACTGAAAATTTGTTTTGCTCAATCGATAGAACACATTGTGATGTACATTTGATGAAAGTTTGGTTTGGAAATATGCATTTTTAAGAAAGTTATCGTGCTCGGTACAACAATATGCATATTTTCGACTTAGTCTTTTTCCGCGATTTTGGTCAAAATCGGTTATTTGTAAGTGGTTAAGCTCGAATCTGGAGCCCAAACGAAAAATCCGACTGAAAATTTGTTTTGCTCAATCGATAGAACACATTGTGATGTACATTTGATGAAAGTTTGGTTTGGAAATATGCATTTTTAAGAAAGTTATCGTGCTCGGTACAACAATATGCATATTTTCGACTTAGTTTTTTTTCGCGATTTTGGTCAAAATCGGCTCTTTGTAAGTGATTAAGCTCGAATCTGGAGCCCAAACGAAAAATCCGACTGAAAATTTGTTTTGCTCCATCGATAGAACACATTGTGATGTACATTTGATGAAAGTTTGGTTTGGAAATATGCATTTTTGAGAAAGTTATCGTGCTCGGTACAACATAATGCATATTTTCGACTTAGTCTTTTTCCGCGATTTTGGTCACCATCGGCTATTTGTAAGTGGTTAAGCTCGAATCTGGAGCCCAAACGAAAAATCCGACTGAAAATTTGTTTTGCTCAATCGATAGAACACATTGTGATGTACATTTGATGAAAGTTTGGTTTGGAAATATGCATTTTTAAGAAAGTTATCGTGCTCGGTACAACAATATGCATATTTTCGACTTAGTCTTTTTCCGCGATTTTGGTCAAAATCGGCTCTTTGTAAGTGATTAAGCTCGAATCTGGAGCCCAAACGAAAAATCCGACTGAAAATTTGTTTTGCTCCATCGATAGAACACATTGTGATGTACATTTGATGAAAGTTTGGTTTGGAAATATGCATTTTTAAGAAAGTTATCGTGCTCGGTACAACAATATGCATATTTTCGACTTTATCTTTTTCCGCGATTGTGGTCAAAATCGGCTATTTGTAAGTGATTAAGCTCGAATCTGGAGCCCAAACGAAAAATCCGACTGAAAATTTGTTTTGCTCAATCCATAGAACACATTGTGATGTGCATTTGATGAAAGTTTGGTTTGGAAATATGCATTTTTAAGAAAGTTATCGTGCTCGGTACAACAATATGCATATTTTCGACTTAGTCTTTTTCCGCGATTTTGGTCAAAGTCGGCTATTTGTAAGTGGTTAAGCTCGAATCTGGAGCCCAAACGAAAAATCCGACTGAAAATTTGTTTTGCTCCATCGATAGAACACATTGTGATGTACATTTGATGAAAGTTTGGTTTGGAAATATGCATTTTTAAGAAAGTTATCGTGCTCGGTACAACATAATGCATATTTTCGACTTAGTCTTTTTCCGCGATTTTGGTCAAAATAGGCTCTTTGTAAGTGATTAAGCTCGAATCTGGAGCCCAAACGAAAAATCCGACTGAAAATTTGTTTTGCTCAATCGATAGAACACATTGTGATGTACATTTGATGAAAGTTTGGTTTGGAAATATGCATTTTTAAGAAAGTTATCGTGCTCGGTACAACATAATGCATATTTTCGACTTAGTCTTTTTCCGCGATTTTGGTCAAAGTCGGCTATTTGTAAGTGGTTAAGCTCGAATCTGGAGCCCAAACGAAAAATCCGACTGAAAATTTGTTTTGCTCCATCGATAGAACACATTGTGATGTACATTTGATGAAAGTTTGGTTTGGAAATATGCATTTTTAAGAAAGTTATCGTGCTCGGTACAACAATATGCATATTTTCGACTTAGTCTTTTTCCGCGATTTTGGTCAAAATCGGCTCTTTGTAAGTGATTAAGCTCGAATCTGGAGCCCAAACGAAAAATCCGACTGAAAATTTGTTTTGCTCAATCGATAGAACACATTGTGATGTACATTTGATGAAAGTTTGGTTTGGAAATATGCATTTTTTAAAAATTTATCGTGCTCGGTACAACAATATGCATATTTTCGACTTTATCTTTTTCCGCGATTTTGGTCAAAATCGGCTATTTGTAAGTGGTTAAGCTCGAATCTGGAGCCCAAACGAAAAATCCGACTGAAAATTTGTTTTGCTCAATCGATAGAACACATTGTGATGTACATTTGATGAAAGTTTGGTTTGGAAATATGCATTTTTAAGAAAGTTATCGTGCTCGGTACAACATAATGCATATTTTCGACTTAGTCTTTTTCCGCGATTTTGGTCAAAATCGGCTATTTGTAAGTGGTTAAGCTCGAATCTGGAGCCCAAACGAAAAATCCGACTGAAAATTTGTTTTGCTCAATCGATAGAACACATTGTGATGTACATTTGATGAAAGTTTGGTTTGGAAATATGCATTTTTAAGAAAGTTATCGTGCTCGGTACAACATAATGCATATTTTCGACTTAGTCTTTTTCCGCGATTTTGGTCAAAATCGGTTATTTGTAAGTGGTTAAGCTCGAATCTGGAGCCCAAACGAAAAATCCGACTGAAAATTTGTTTTGCTCAATCGATAGAACACATTGTGATGTACATTTGATGAAAGTTTGGTTTGGAAATATGCATTTTTAAGAAAGTTATCGTGCTCGGTACAACAATATGCATATTTTCGACTTAGTCTTTTTCCGCGATTTTGGTCAAAATCGGTTATTTGTAAGTGGTTAAGCTCGAATCTGGAGCCCAAACGAAAAATCCGACTGAAAATTTGTTTTGCTCAATCGATAGAACACATTGTGATGTACATTTGATGAAAGTTTCGTTGAGAAATATGCATTTTTAAGAAAGTTATCGTGCTCGGTACAACAATATGCATATTTTCGACTTAGTCTTTTTCCGCGATTTTGGTCAAAATCGGCTCTTTGTAAGTGATTAAGCTCGAATCTGGAGCCCAAACGAAAAATCCGACTGAAAATTTGTTTTGCTCCATCGATAGAACACATTGTGATGTACATTTGATGAAAGTTTGGTTTGGAAATATGCATTTTTGAGAAAGTTATCGTGCTCGGTACAACATAATGCATATTTTCGACTTAGTCTTTTTCCGCGATTTTGGTCACCATCGGCTATTTGTAAGTGGTTAAGCTCGAATCTGGAGCCCAAACGAAAAATCCGACTGAAAATTTGTTTTGCTCAATCGATAGAACACATTGTGATGTACATTTGATGAAAGTTTGGTTTGGAAATATGCATTTTTAAGAAAGTTATCGTGCTCGGTACAACAATATGCATATTTTCGACTTAGTCTTTTTCCGCGATTTTGGTCAAAATCGGCTCTTTGTAAGTGATTAAGCTCGAATCTGGAGCCCAAACGAAAAATCCGACTGAAAATTTGTTTTGCTCAATCGATAGAACACATTGTGATGTACATTTGATGAAAGTTTGGTTTGGAAATATGCATTTTTAAGAAAGTTATCGTGCTCGGTACAACAATATGCATATTTTCGACTTAGTCTTTTTCCGCGATTTTGGTCAAAATCGGCTATTTGTAAGTGGTTAAGCTCGAATCTGGAGCCCAAACGAAAAATCCGACTGAAAATTTGTTTTGCTCAATCGATAGAACACATTGTGATGTACATTTGATGAAAGTTTGGTTTGGAAATATGCATTTTTAAGAAAGTTATCGTGCTCGGTACAACATAATGCATATTTTCGACTTAGTCTTTTTCCGCGATTGTGGTCAAAATCGGCTATTTGTAAGTGGTTAAGCTCGAATCTGGAGCCCAAACGAAAAATCCGACTGAAAATTTGTTTTGCTCAATCGATAGAACACATTGTGATGTACATTTGATGAAAGTTTGGTTTGGAAATATGCATTTTTAAGAAAGTTATCGTGCTCGGTACAACAATATGCATATTTTCGACTTTATCTTTTTCCGCGATTTTGGTCAAAATCGGCTATTTGTAAGTGGTTAAGCTCGAATCTGGAGCCCAAACGAAAAATCCGACTGAAAATTTGTTTTGCTCAATCGATAGAACACATTGTGATGTACATTTGATGAAAGTTTGGTTTGGAAATATGCATTTTTAAGAAAGTTATCCTGCTCGGTACAACATAATGCATATTTTCGACTTTATCTTTTTCCGCGATTGTGGTCAAAATCGGCTATTTGTAAGTGATTAAGCTCGAATCTGGAGCCCAAACGAAAAATCCGACTGAAAATTTGTTTTGCTCAATCAATAGAACACATTGTGATGTGCATTTGATGAAAGTTTGGTTTGGAAATATGCATTTTTAAGAAAGTTATCGTGCTCGGTACAACAATATGCATATTTTCGACTTAGTCTTTTTCCGCCATTGTGGTCAAAATCGGCTATTTGTAAGTGGTTAAGCTCGAATCTGGAGCCCAAACGAAAAATCCGACTGAAAATTTGTTTTGCTCCATCGATAGAACACATTGTGATGTACATTTGATGAAAGTTTGGTTTGGAAATATGCATTTTTAAGAAAGTTATCGTGCTCGGTACAACAATATGCATATTTTCGACTTAGTCTTTTTCCGCGATTTTCCGCGATTTTGGTCACCATCGGCTATTTGTAAGTGGTTAAGCTCGAATCTGGAGCCCAAACGAAAAATCCGACTGAAAATTTGTTTTGCTCCATCGATAGAACACATTGTGATGTACATTTGATGAAAGTTTGGTTTGGAAATATGCATTTTTAAGAAAGTTATCGTGCTCGGTACAACAATATGCATATTTTCGACTTAGTCTTTTTCCGCGATTTTGGTCAAAATCGGCTCTTTGTAAGTGATTAAGCTCGAATCTGGAGCCCAAACGAAAAATCCGACTGAAAATTTGTTTTGCTCCATCGATAGAACACATTGTGATGTACATTTGATGAAAGTTTGGTTTGGAAATATGCATTTTTGAGAAAGTTATCGTGCTCGGTACAACATAATGCATATTTTCGACTTAGTCTTTTTCCGCGATTTTGGTCACCATCGGCTATTTGTAAGTGGTTAAGCTCGAATCTGGAGCCCAAACGAAAAATCCGACTGAAAATTTGTTTTGCTCAATCGATAGAACACATTGTGATGTACATTTGATGAAAGTTTGGTTTGGAAATATGCATTTTTAAGAAAGTTATCGTGCTCGGTACAACAATATGCATATTTTCGACTTAGTCTTTTTCCGCGATTTTGGTCAAAATCGGCTCTTTGTAAGTGATTAAGCTCGAATCTGGAGCCCAAACGAAAAATCCGACTGAAAATTTGTTTTGCTCAATCGATAGAACACATTGTGATGTACATTTGATGAAAGTTTGGTTTGGAAATATGCATTTTTAAGAAAGTTATCGTGCTCGGTACAACAATATGCATATTTTCGACTTAGTCTTTTTCCGCCATTGTGGTCAAAATCGGCTATTTGTAAGTGGTTAAGCTCGAATCTGGAGCCCAAACGAAAAATCCGACTGAAAATTTGTTTTGCTCCATCGATAGAACACATTGTGATGTACATTTGATGAAAGTTTGGTTTGGAAATATGCATTTTTAAGAAAGTTATCGTGCTCGGTACAACAATATGCATATTTTCGACTTAGTCTTTTTCCGCGATTTTCCGCGATTTTGGTCACCATCGGCTATTTGTAAGTGGTTAAGCTCGAATCTGGAGCCCAAACGAAAAATCCGACTGAAAATTTGTTTTGCTCCATCGATAGAACACATTGTGATGTACATTTGATGAAAGTTTGGTTTGGAAATATGCATTTTTAAGAAAGTTATCGTGCTCGGTATAACATAATGCATATTTTCGACTTAGTCTTTTTCCGCGATTGTGGTCAAAATCGGCTATTTGTAAGTGGTTAAGCTCGAATCTGGAGCCCAAACGAAAAATCCGACTGAAAATTTGTTTTGCTCAATCGATAGAACACATTGTGATGTACATTTGATGAAAGTTTGGTTTGGAAATATGCATTTTTAAGAAAGTTATCGTGCTCGGTACAACAATATGCATATTTTCGACTTTATCTTTTTCCGCGATTTTGGTCAAAATCGGCTATTTGTAAGTGGTTAAGCTCGAATCTGGAGCCCAAACGAAAAATCCGACTGAAAATTTGTTTTGCTCAATCGATAGAACACATTGTGATGTACATTTGATGAAAGTTTGGTTTGGAAATATGCATTTTTAAGAAAGTTATCCTGCTCGGTACAACATAATGCATATTTTCGACTTTATCTTTTTCCGCGATTGTGGTCAAAATCGGCTATTTGTAAGTGATTAAGCTCGAATCTGGAGCCCAAACGAAAAATCCGACTGAAAATTTGTTTTGCTCAATCAATAGAACACATTGTGATGTGCATTTGATGAAAGTTTGGTTTGGAAATATGCATTTTTAAGAAAGTTATCGTGCTCGGTACAACAATATGCATATTTTCGACTTAGTCTTTTTCCGCCATTGTGGTCAAAATCGGCTATTTGTAAGTGGTTAAGCTCGAATCTGGAGCCCAAACGAAAAATCCGACTGAAAATTTGTTTTGCTCCATCGATAGAACACATTGTGATGTACATTTGATGAAAGTTTGGTTTGGAAATATGCATTTTTAAGAAAGTTATCGTGCTCGGTACAACAATATGCATATTTTCGACTTAGTCTTTTTCCGCGATTTTCCGCGATTTTGGTCACCATCAGCTATTTGTAAGTGGTTAAGCTCGAATCTGGAGCCCAAACGAAAAATCCGACTGAAAATTTGTTTTGCTCCATCGATAGAACACATTGTGATGTACATTTGATGAAAGTTTGGTTTGGAAATATGCATTTTTAAGAAAGTTATCGTGCTCGGTACAACAATATGCATATTTTCGACTTAGTCTTTTTCCGCGATTTTGGTCAAAATCGGCTCTTTGTAAGTGATTAAGCTCGAATCTGGAGCCCAAACGAAAAATCCGACTGAAAATTTGTTTTGCTCCATCGATAGAACACATTGTGATGTACATTTGATGAAAGTTTGGTTTGGAAATATGCATTTTTGAGAAAGTTATCGTGCTCGGTACAACATAATGCATATTTTCGACTTAGTCTTTTTCCGCGATTTTGGTCACCATCGGCTATTTGTAAGTGGTTAAGCTCGAATCTGGAGCCCAAACGAAAAATCCGACTGAAAATTTGTTTTGCTCAATCGATAGAACACATTGTGATGTACATTTGATGAAAGTTTGGTTTGGAAATATGCATTTTTAAGAAAGTTATCGTGCTCGGTACAACAATATGCATATTTTCGACTTAGTCTTTTTCCGCGATTTTGGTCAAAATCGGCTCTTTGTAAGTGATTAAGCTCGAATCTGGAGCCCAAACGAAAAATCCGACTGAAAATTTGTTTTGCTCAATCGATAGAACACATTGTGATGTACATTTGATGAAAGTTTGGTTTGGAAATATGCATTTTTAAGAAAGTTATCGTGCTCGGTACAACAATATGCATATTTTCGACTTAGTCTTTTTCCGCCATTGTGGTCAAAATCGGCTATTTGTAAGTGGTTAAGCTCGAATCTGGAGCCCAAACGAAAAATCCGACTGAAAATTTGTTTTGCTCCATCGATAGAACACATTGTGATGTACATTTGATGAAAGTTTGGTTTGGAAATATGCATTTTTAAGAAAGTTATCGTGCTCGGTACAACAATATGCATATTTTCGACTTAGTCTTTTTCCGCGATTTTCCGCGATTTTGGTCACCATCGGCTATTTGTAAGTGGTTAAGCTCGAATCTGGAGCCCAAACGAAAAATCCGACTGAAAATTTGTTTTGCTCCATCGATAGAACACATTGTGATGTACATTTGATGAAAGTTTGGTTTGGAAATATGCATTTTTAAGAAAGTTATCGTGCTCGGTACAACAATATGCATATTTTCGACTTAGTCTTTTTCCGCGATTTTGGTCAAAATCGGCTCTTTGTAAGTGATTAAGCTCGAATCTGGAGCCCAAACGAAAAATCCGACTGAAAATTTGTTTTGCTCCATCGATAGAACACATTGTGATGTACATTTGATGAAAGTTTGGTTTGGAAATATGCATTTTTGAGAAAGTTATCGTGCTCGGTACAACATAATGCATATTTTCGACTTAGTCTTTTTCCGCGATTTTGGTCACCATCGGCTATTTGTAAGTGGTTAAGCTCGAATCTGGAGCCTAAACGAAAAATCCGACTGAAAATTTGTTTTGCTCAATCGATAGAACACATTGTGATGTACATTTGATGAAAGTTTGGTTTGGAAATATGCATTTTTAAGAAAGTTATCGTGCTCGGTACAACAATATGCATATTTTCGACTTAGTCTTTTTCCGCGATTTTGGTCAAAATCGGTTATTTGTAAGTGGTTAAGCTCGAATCTGGAGCCCAAACGAAAAATCCGACTGAAAATTTGTTTTGCTCCATCGATAGAACACATTGTGATGTACATTTGATGAAAGTTTGGTTTGGAAATATGCATTTTTAAGAAAGTTATCGTGCTCGGTACAACAATATGCATATTTTCGACTTAGTCTTTTTCCGCGATTTTGGTCAAAATAGGCTCTTTGTAAGTGATTAAGCTCGAATCTGGAGCCCAAACGAAAAATCCGACTGAAAATTTGTTTTGCTCCATCGATAGAACACATTGTGATGTACATTTGATGAAAGTTTGGTTTGGAAATATGCATTTTTGAGAAAGTTATCGTGCTCGGTACAACATAATGCATATTTTCGACTTAGTCTTTTTCCGCGAGTTTGGTCACCATCGGCTATTTGTAAGTGGTTAAGCTCGAATCTGGAGCCCAAACGAAAAATCCGACTGAAAATTTGTTTTGCTCAATCGATAGAACACATTGTGATGTACATTTGATGAAAGTTTGGTTTGGAAATATGCATTTTTAAGAAAGTTATCGTGCTCGGTACAACAATATGCATATTTTCGACTTAGTCTTTTTCCGCGATTTTGGTCAAAATCGGCTATTTGTAAGTGGTTAAGCTCGAATCTGGAGCCCAAACGAAAAATCCGACTGAAAATTTGTTTTGCTCCATCGATAGAACACATTGTGATGTACATTTGATGAAAGTTTGGTTTGGAAATATGCATTTTTGAGAAAGTTATCGTGCTCGGTACAACATAATGCATATTTTCGACTTAGTCTTTTTCCGCGATTTTGGTCAAAATCGGCTATTTGTAAGTGGTTAAGCTCGAATCTGGAGCCCAAACGAAAAATCCGACTGAAAATTTGTTTTGCTCAATCGATAGAACACATTGTGATGTACATTTGATGAAAGTTTGGTTTGGAAATATGCATTTTTAAGAAAGTTATCGTGCTCGGTACAACAATATGCATATTTTCGACTTAGTCTTTTTCCGCGATTTTGGTCAAAATCGGTTATTTGTAAGTGGTTAAGCTCGAATCTGGAGCCCAAACGAAAAATCCGACTGAAAATTTGTTTTGCTCAATCGATAGAACACATTGTGATGTACATTTGATGAAAGTTTGGTTTGGAAATATGCATTTTTAAGAAAGTTATCGTGCTCGGTACAACAATATGCATATTTTCGACTATATCTTTTTCCGCGATTTTGGTCAAAATCGGCTATTTGTAAGTGGTTAAGCTCGAATCTGGAGCCCAAACGAAAAATCCGACTGAAAATTTGTTTTGCTCAATCGATAGAACACATTGTGATGTACATTTGATGAAAGTTTGGTTTGGAAATATGCATTTTTAAGAAAGTTATCGTGCTCGGTACAACAATATGCATATTTTCGACTTAGTCTTTTTCCGCGATTTTGGTCACCATCGGCTATTTTTAAGTGGTTAAGCTCGAATCTGGAGCCCAAACGAAAGATCCGACTGAAAATTTGTTTTGCTCAATCGATAGAACACATTGTGATGTACATTTGATGAAAGTTTGGTTTGGAAATATGCATTTTTAAGAAAGTTATCGTGCTCGGTACAACAATATGCATATTTTCGACTTAGTCTTTTTCCGCGATTTTGGTCAAAATCGGTTATTTGTAAGTGGTTAAGCTCGAATCTGGAGCCCAAACGAAAAATCCGACTGAAAATTTGTTTTGCTCAATCGATAGAACACATTGTGATGTACATTTGATGAAAGTTTCGTTGAGAAATATGCATTTTTAAGAAAGTTATCGTGCTCGGTACAACAATATGCATATTTTCGACTTAGTCTTTTTCCGCGATTTTGGTCAAAATCGGCTCTTTGTAAGTGATTAAGCTCGAATCTGGAGCCCAAACGAAAAATCCGACTGAAAATTTGTTTTATTCCATCGATAGAACACATTGTGATGTACATTTGATGAAAGTTTGGTTTGGAAATATGCATTTTTGAGAAAGTTATCGTGCTCGGTACAACATAATGCATATTTTCGACTTAGTCTTTTTCCGCGATTTTGGTCACCATCGGCTATTTGTAAGTGGTTAAGCTCGAATCTGGAGCCCAAACGAAAAATCCGACTGAAAATTTGTTTTGCTCAATCGATAGAACACATTGTGATGTACATTTGATGAAAGTTTGGTTTGGAAATATGCATTTTTAAGAAAGTTATCGTGCTCGGTACAACAATATGCATATTTTCGACTTAGTCTTTTTCCGCGATTTTGGTCAAAATCGGCTCTTTGTAAGTGATTAAGCTCGAATCTGGAGCCCAAACGAAAAATCCGACTGAAAATTTGTTTTGCTCAATCGATAGAACACATTGTGATGTACATTTGATGAAAGTTTGGTTTGGAAATATGCATTTTTAAGAAAGTTATCGTGCTCGGTACAACAATATGCATATTTTCGACTTAGTCTTTTTCCGCGATTTTGGTCAAAATCGGTTATTTGTAAGTGGTTAAGCTCGAATCTGGAGCCCAAACGAAAAATCCGACTGAAAATTTGTTTTGCTCAATCGATAGAACACATTGTGATGTACATTTGATGAAAGTTTGGTTTGGAAATATGCATTTTTAAGAAAGTTATCGTGCTCGGTACAACATAATGCATATTTTCGACTTAGTCTTTTTCCGCGATTGTGGTCAAAATCGGCTATTTGTAAGTGGTTAAGCTCGAATCTGGAGCCCAAACGAAAAATCCGACTGAAAATTTGTTTTGCTCAATCGATAGAACACATTGTGATGTACATTTGATGAAAGTTTGGTTTGGAAATATGCATTTTTAAGAAAGTTATCGTGCTCGGTACAACAATATGCATATTTTCGACTTTATCTTTTTCCGCGATTTTGGTCAAAATCGGCTATTTGTAAGTGGTTAAGCTCGAATCTGGAGCCCAAACGAAAAATCCGACTGAAAATTTGTTTTGCTCCATCGATAGAACACATTGTGATGTACATTTGATGAAAGTTTGGTTTGGAAATATGCATTTTTAAGAAAGTTATCGTGCTCGGTACAACAATATGCATATTTTCGACTTAGTCTTTTTCCGCGATTTTCCGCGATTTTGGTCACCATCGGCTATTTGTAAGTGGTTAAGCTCGAATCTGGAGCCCAAACGAAAAATCCGACTGAAAATTTGTTTTGCTCCATCGATAGAACACATTGTGATGTACATTTGATGAAAGTTTGGTTTGGAAATATGCATTTTTAAGAAAGTTATCGTGCTCGGTACAACAATATGCATATTTTCGACTTAGTCTTTTTCCGCGATTTTGGTCACCATCGGCTATTTGTAAGTGGTTAAGCTCGAATCTGGAGCCCAAACGAAAAATCCGACTGAAAATTTGTTTTGCTCAATCGATAGAACACATTGTGATGTACATTTGATGAAAGTTTGGTTTGGAAATATGCATTTTTAAGAAAGTTATCGTGCTCGGTACAACAATATGCATATTTTCGACTTAGTCTTTTTCCGCGATTTTGGTCAAAATCGGTTATTTGTAAGTGGTTAAGCTCGAATCTGGAGCCCAAACGAAAAATCCGACTGAAAATTTGTTTTGCTCCATCGATAGAACACATTGTGATGTACATTTGATGAAAGTTTGGTTTGGAAATATGCATTTTTAAGAAAGTTATCGTGCTCGGTACAACAATATGCATATTTTCGACTTAGTCTTTTTCCGCGATTTTGGTCAAAATAGGCTCTTTGTAAGTGATTAAGCTCGAATCTGGAGCCCAAACGAAAAATCCGACTGAAAATTTGTTTTGCTCCATCGATAGAACACATTGTGATGTACATTTGATGAAAGTTTGGTTTGGAAATATGCATTTTTGAGAAAGTTATCGTGCTCGGTACAACATAATGCATATTTTCGACTTAGTCTTTTTCCGCGAGTTTGGTCACCATCGGCTATTTGTAAGTGGTTAAGCTCGAATCTGGAGCCCAAACGAAAAATCCGACTGAAAATTTGTTTTGCTCAATCGATAGAACACATTGTGATGTACATTTGATGAAAGTTTGGTTTGGAAATATGCATTTTTAAGAAAGTTATCGTGCTCGGTACAACAATATGCATATTTTCGACTTAGTCTTTTTCCGCGATTTTGGTCAAAATCGGCTATTTGTAAGTGGTTAAGCTCGAATCTGGAGCCCAAACGAAAAATCCGACTGAAAATTTGTGTTGCTCCATCGATAGAACACATTGTGATGTACATTTGATGAAAGTTTGGTTTGGAAATATGCATTTTTGAGAAAGTTATCGTGCTCGGTACAACATAATGCATATTTTCGACTTAGTCTTTTTCCGCGATTTTGGTCAAAATCGGCTATTTGTAAGTGGTTAAGCTCGAATCTGGAGCCCAAACGAAAAATCCGACTGAAAATTTGTTTTGCTCAATCGATAGAACACATTGTGATGTACATTTGATGAAAGTTTGGTTTGGAAATATGCATTTTTAAGAAAGTTATCGTGCTCGGTACAACAATATGCATATTTTCGACTTAGTCTTTTTCCGCGATTTTGGTCAAAATCGGTTATTTGTAAGTGGTTAAGCTCGAATCTGGAGCCCAAACGAAAAATCCGACTGAAAATTTGTTTTGCTCAATCGATAGAACACATTGTGATGTACATTTGATGAAAGTTTGGTTTGGAAATATGCATTTTTAAGAAAGTTATCGTGCTCGGTACAACAATATGCATATTTTCGACTTTATCTTTTTCCGCGATTTTGGTCAAAATCGGCTATTTGTAAGTGGTTAAGCTCGAATCTGGAGCCCAAACGAAAAATCCGACTGAAAATTTGTTTTGCTCAATCGATAGAACACATTGTGATGTACATTTGATGAAAGTTTGGTTTGGAAATATGCATTTTTAAGAAAGTTATCGTGCTCGGTACAACAATATGCATATTTTCGACTTAGTCTTTTTCCGCGATTTTGGTCACCATCGGCTATTTTTAAGTGGTTAAGCTCGAATCTGGAGCCCAAACGAAAGATCCGACTGAAAATTTGTTTTGCTCAATCGATAGAACACATTGTGATGTACATTTGATGAAAGTTTGGTTTGGAAATATGCATTTTTAAGAAAGTTATCGTGCTCGGTACAACAATATGCATATTTTCGACTTAGTCTTTTTCCGCGATTTTGGTCAAAATCGGTTATTTGTAAGTGGTTAAGCTCGAATCTGGAGCCCAAACGAAAAATCCGACTGAAAATTTGTTTTATTCCATCGATAGAACACATTGTGATGTACATTTGATGAAAGTTTGGTTTGGAAATATGCATTTTTGAGAAAGTTATCGTGCTCGGTACAACATAATGCATATTTTCGACTTAGTCTTTTTCCGCGATTTTGGTCACCATCGGCTATTTGTAAGTGGTTAAGCTCGAATCTGGAGCCCAAACGAAAAATCCGACTGAAAATTTGTTTTGCTCAATCGATAGAACACATTGTGATGTACATTTGATGAAAGTTTGGTTTGGAAATATGCATTTTTAAGAAAGTTATCGTGCTCGGTACAACAATATGCATATTTTCGACTTAGTCTTTTTCCGCGATTTTGGTCAAAATCGGCTCTTTGTAAGTGATTAAGCTCGAATCTGGAGCCCAAACGAAAAATCCGACTGAAAATTTGTTTTGCTCAATCGATAGAACACATTGTGATGTACATTTGATGAAAGTTTGGTTTGGAAATATGCATTTTTAAGAAAGTTATCGTGCTCGGTACAACAAAATGCATATTTTCGACTTAGTCTTTTTCCGCGATTTTGGTCAAAATCGGTTATTTGTAAGTGGTTAAGCTCGAATCTGGAGCCCAAACGAAAAATCCGACTGAAAATTTGTTTTGCTCAATCGATAGAACACATTGTGATGTACATTTGATGAAAGTTTGGTTTGGAAATATGCATTTTTAAGAAAGTTATCGTGCTCGGTACAACATAATGCATATTTTCGACTTAGTCTTTTTCCGCGATTGTGGTCAAAATCGGCTATTTGTAAGTGGTTAAGCTCGAATCTGGAGCCCAAACGAAAAATCCGACTGAAAATTTGTTTTGCTCAATCGATAGAACACATTGTGATGTACATTTGATGAAAGTTTGGTTTGGAAATATGCATTTTTAAGAAAGTTATCGTGCTCGGTACAACAATATGCATATTTTCGACTTTATCTTTTTCCGCGATTTTGGTCAAAATCGGCTATTTGTAAGTGGTTAAGCTCGAATCTGGAGCCCAAACGAAAAATCCGACTGAAAATTTGTTTTGCTCCATCGATAGAACACATTGTGATGTACATTTGATGAAAGTTTGGTTTGGAAATATGCATTTTTAAGAAAGTTATCGTGCTCGGTACAACAATATGCATATTTTCGACTTAGTCTTTTTCCGCGATTTTCC
The DNA here is from genome assembly GCA_921293015.1 of Phorcus lineatus. Lineage (NCBI taxonomy): Eukaryota > Metazoa > Mollusca > Gastropoda > Trochida > Trochidae > Phorcus > Phorcus lineatus. The sequence continues at coordinate 42,192,516 of OV121086.1, forward strand.
GCGATTTTGGTCACCATCGGCTATTTGTAAGTGGTTAAGCTCGAATCTGGAGCCCAAACGAAAAATCCGACTGAAAATTTGTTTTGCTCCATCGATAGAACACATTGTGATGTACATTTGATGAAAGTTTGGTTTGGAAATATGCATTTTTAAGAAAGTTATCGTGCTCGGTACAACAATATGCATATTTTCGACTTAGTCTTTTTCCGCGATTTTGGTCACCATCGGCTATTTGTAAGTGGTTAAGCTCGAATCTGGAGCCCAAACGAAAAATCCGACTGAAAATTTGTTTTGCTCAATCGATAGAACACATTGTGATGTACATTTGATGAAAGTTTGGTTTGAAAATATGCATTTTTAAGAAAGTTATCGTGCTCGGTACAACAATATGCATATTTTCGACTTAGTCTTTTTCCGCGATTTTGGTCAAAATCGGTTATTTGTAAGTGGTTAAGCTCGAATCTGGAGCCCAAACGAAAAATCCGACTGAAAATTTGTTTTGCTCCATCGATAGAACACATTGTGATGTACATTTGATGAAAGTTTGGTTTGGAAATATGCATTTTTAAGAAAGTTATCGTGCTCGGTACAACAATATGCATATTTTCGACTTAGTCTTTTTCCGCGATTTTGGTCAAAATAGGCTCTTTGTAAGTGATTAAGCTCGAATCTGGAGCCCAAACGAAAAATCCGACTGAAAATTTGTTTTGCTCCATCGATAGAACACATTGTGATGTACATTTGATGAAAGTTTGGTTTGGAAATATGCATTTTTGAGAAAGTTATCGTGCTCGGTACAACATAATGCATATTTTCGACTTAGTCTTTTTCCGCGAGTTTGGTCACCATCGGCTATTTGTAAGTGGTTAAGCTCGAATCTGGAGCCCAAACGAAAAATCCGACTGAAAATTTGTTTTGCTCAATCGATAGAACACATTGTGATGTACATTTGATGAAAGTTTGGTTTGGAAATATGCATTTTTAAGAAAGTTATCGTGCTCGGTACAACAATATGCATATTTTCGACTTAGTCTTTTTCCGCGATTTTGGTCAAAATCGGCTCTTTGTAAGTGATTAAGCTCGAATCTGGAGCCCAAACGAAAAATCCGACTGAAAATTTGTTTTGCTCAATCGATAGAACACATTGTGATGTACATTTGATGAAAGTTTGGTTTGGAAATATGCATTTTTAAGAAAGTTATCGTGCTCGGTACAACAATATGCATATTTTCGACTTAGTCTTTTTCCGCGATTTTGGTCAAAATCGGCTATTTGTAAGTGGTTAAGCTCGAATCTGGAGCCCAAACGAAAAATCCGACTGAAAATTTGTTTTGCTCCATCGATAGAACACATTGTGATGTACATTTGATGAAAGTTTGGTTTGGAAATATGCATTTTTGAGAAAGTTATCGTGCTCGGTACAACATAATGCATATTTTCGACTTAGTCTTTTTCCGCGATTTTGGTCACCATCGGCTATTTGTAAGTGGTTAAGCTCGAATCTGGAGCCCAAACGAAAAATCCGACTGAAAATTTGTTTTGCTCAATCGATAGAACACATTGTGATGTACATTTGATGAAAGTTTGGTTTGGAAATATGCATTTTTAAGAAAGTTATCGTGCTCGGTACAACAATATGCATATTTTCGACTTAGTCTTTTTCCGCGATTTTGGTCAAAATCGGTTATTTGTAAGTGGTTAAGCTCGAATCTGGAGCCCAAACGAAAAATCCGACTGAAAATTTGTTTTGCTCAATCGATAGAACACATTGTGATGTACATTTGATGAAAGTTTGGTTTGGAAATATGCATTTTTAAGAAAGTTATCGTGCTCGGTACAACAATATGCATATTTTCGACTTAGTCTTTTTCCGCGATTTTGGTCAAAATAGGCTCTTTGTAAGTGATTAAGCTCGAATCTGGAGCCCAAACGAAAAATCCGACTGAAAATTTGTTTTGCTCCATCGATAGAACACATTGTGATGTACATTTGATGAAAGTTTGGTTTGGAAATATGCATTTTTGAGAAAGTTATCGTGCTCGGTACAACATAATGCATATTTTCGACTTAGTCTTTTTCCGCGAGTTTGGTCACCATCGGCTATTTGTAAGTGGTTAAGCTCGAATCTGGAGCCCAAACGAAAAATCCGACTGAAAATTTGTTTTGCTCAATCGATAGAACACATTGTGATGTACATTTGATGAAAGTTTGGTTTGGAAATATGCATTTTTAAGAAAGTTATCGTGCTCGGTACAACAATATGCATATTTTCGACTTAGTCTTTTTCCGCGATTTTGGTCAAAATCGGCTCTTTGTAAGTGATTAAGCTCGAATCTGGAGCCCAAACGAAAAATCCGACTGAAAATTTGTTTTGCTCAATCGATAGAACACATTGTGATGTACATTTGATGAAAGTTTGGTTTGGAAATATGCATTTTTAAGAAAGTTATCGTGCTCGGTACAACAATATGCATATTTTCGACTTAGTCTTTTTCCGCGATTTTGGTCAAAATCGGCTATTTGTAAGTGGTTAAGCTCGAATCTGGAGCCCAAACGAAAAATCCGACTGAAAATTTGTTTTGCTCCATCGATAGAACACATTGTGATGTACATTTGATGAAAGTTTGGTTTGGAAATATGCATTTTTGAGAAAGTTATCGTGCTCGGTACAACATAATGCATATTTTCGACTTAGTCTTTTTCCGCGATTTTGGTCACCATCGGCTATTTGTAAGTGGTTAAGCTCGAATCTGGAGCCCAAACGAAAAATCCGACTGAAAATTTGTTTTGCTCAATCGATAGAACACATTGTGATGTACATTTGATGAAAGTTTGGTTTGGAAATATGCATTTTTAAGAAAGTTATCGTGCTCGGTACAACAATATGCATATTTTCGACTTAGTCTTTTTCCGCGATTTTGGTCAAAATCGGTTATTTGTAAGTGGTTAAGCTCGAATCTGGAGCCCAAACGAAAAATCCGACTGAAAATTTGTTTTGCTCAATCGATAGAACACATTGTGATGTACATTTGATGAAAGTTTGGTTTGGAAATATGCATTTTTAAGAAAGTTATCGTGCTCGGTACAACAATATGCATATTTTCGACTTAGTCTTTTTCCGCGATTTTGGTCAAAATCGGCTCTTTGTAAGTGATTAAGCTCGAATCTGGAGCCCAAACGAAAAATCCGACTGAAAATTTGTTTTGCTCCATCGATAGAACACATTGTGATGTACATTTGATGAAAGTTTGGTTTGGAAATATGCATTTTTGAGAAAGTTATCGTGCTCGGTACAACATAATGCATATTTTCGACTTAGTCTTTTTCCGCGATTTTGGTCACCATCGGCTATTTGTAAGTGGTTAAGCTCGAATCTGGAGCCCAAACGAAAAATCCGACTGAAAATTTGTTTTGCTCAATCGATAGAACACATTGTGATGTACATTTGATGAAAGTTTGGTTTGGAAATATGCATTTTTAAGAAAGTTATCGTGCTCGGTACAACAATATGCATATTTTCGACTTAGTCTTTTTCCGCGATTTTGGTCAAAATCGGTTATTTGTAAGTGGTTAAGCTCGAATCTGGAGCCCAAACGAAAAATCCGACTGAAAATTTGTTTTGCTCAATCGATAGAACACATTGTGATGTACATTTGATGAAAGTTTGGTTTGGAAATATGCATTTTTGAGAAAGTTATCGTGCTCGGTACAACATAATGCATATTTTCGACTTAGTCTTTTTCCGCGAGTTTGGTCACCATCGGCTATTTGTAAGTGGTTAAGCTCGAATCTGGAGCCCAAACGAAAAATCCGACTGAAAATTTGTTTTGCTCAATCGATAGAACACATTGTGATGTACATTTGATGAAAGTTTGGTTTGGAAATATGCATTTTTAAGAAAGTTATCGTGCTCGGTACAACAATATGCATATTTTCGACTTAGTCTTTTTCCGCGATTTTGGTCAAAATCGGCTATTTGTAAGTGGTTAAGCTCGAATCTGGAGCCCAAACGAAAAATCCGACTGAAAATTTGTTTTGCTCCATCGATAGAACACATTGTGATGTACATTTGATGAAAGTTTGGTTTGGAAATATGCATTTTTGAGAAAGTTATCGTGCTCGGTACAACATAATGCATATTTTCGACTTAGTCTTTTTCCGCGATTTTGGTCACCATCGGCTATTTGTAAGTGGTTAAGCTCGAATCTGGAGCCCAAACGAAAAATCCGACTGAAAATTTGTTTTGCTCAATCGATAGAACACATTGTGATGTACATTTGATGAAAGTTTGGTTTGGAAATATGCATTTTTAAGAAAGTTATCGTGCTCGGTACAACAATATGCATATTTTCGACTTAGTCTTTTTCCGCGATTTTGGTCAAAATCGGTTATTTGTAAGTGGTTAAGCTCGAATCTGGAGCCCAAACGAAAAATCCGACTGAAAATTTGTTTTGCTCAATCGATAGAACACATTGTGATGTACATTTGATGAAAGTTTGGTTTGGAAATATGCATTTTTAAGAAAGTTATCGTGCTCGGTACAACAATATGCATATTTTCGACTTAGTCTTTTTCCGCGATTTTGGTCAAAATCGGCTCTTTGTAAGTGATTAAGCTCGAATCTGGAGCCCAAACGAAAAATCCGACTGAAAATTTGTTTTGCTCCATCGATAGAACACATTGTGATGTACATTTGATGAAAGTTTGGTTTGGAAATATGCATTTTTGAGAAAGTTATCGTGCTCGGTACAACATAATGCATATTTTCGACTTAGTCTTTTTCCGCGATTTTGGTCACCATCGGCTATTTGTAAGTGGTTAAGCTCGAATCTGGAGCCCAAACGAAAAATCCGACTGAAAATTTGTTTTGCTCAATCGATAGAACACATTGTGATGTACATTTGATGAAAGTTTGGTTTGGAAATATGCATTTTTAAGAAAGTTATCGTGCTCGGTACAACAATATGCATATTTTCGACTTAGTCTTTTTCCGCGATTTTGGTCAAAATCGGTTATTTGTAAGTGGTTAAGCTCGAATCTGGAGCCCAAACGAAAAATCCGACTGAAAATTTGTTTTGCTCAATCGATAGAACACATTGTGATGTACATTTGATGAAAGTTTGGTTTGGAAATATGCATTTTTGAGAAAGTTATCGTGCTCGGTACAACATAATGCATATTTTCGACTTAGTCTTTTTCCGCGAGTTTGGTCACCATCGGCTATTTGTAAGTGGTTAAGCTCGAATCTGGAGCCCAAACGAAAAATCCGACTGAAAATTTGTTTTGCTCAATCGATAGAACACATTGTGATGTACATTTGATGAAAGTTTGGTTTGGAAATATGCATTTTTAAGAAAGTTATCGTGCTCGGTACAACAATATGCATATTTTCGACTTAGTCTTTTTCCGCGATTTTGGTCAAAATCGGCTATTTGTAAGTGGTTAAGCTCGAATCTGGAGCCCAAACGAAAAATCCGACTGAAAATTTGTTTTGCTCAATCGATAGAACACATTGTGATGTACATTTGATGAAAGTTTGGTTTGGAAATATGCATTTTTAAGAAAGTTATCGTGCTCGGTACAACAATATGCATATTTTCGACTTAGTCTTTTTCCGCGATTTTGGTCAAAATCGGCTATTTGTAAGTGGTTAAGCTCGAATCTGGAGCCCAAACGAAAAATCCGACTGAAAATTTGTTTTGCTCAATCGATAGAACACATTGTGATGTACATTTGATGAAAGTTTGGTTTGGAAATATGCATTTTTAAGAAAGTTATCGTGCTCGGTACAACAATATGCATATTTTCGACTTAGTCTTTTTCCGCGATTTTGGTCAAAATCGGCTCTTTGTAAGTGATTAAGCTCGAATCTGGAGCCCAAACGAAAAATCCGACTGAAAATTTGTTTTGCTCCATCGATAGAACACATTGTGATGTACATTTGATGAAAGTTTGGTTTGGAAATATGCATTTTTGAGAAAGTTATCGTGCTCGGTACAACATAATGCATATTTTCGACTTAGTCTTTTTCCGCGATTTTGGTCACCATCGGCTATTTGTAAGTGGTTAAGCTCGAATCTGGAGCCCAAACGAAAAATCCGACTGAAAATTTGTTTTGCTCAATCGATAGAACACATTGTGATGTACATTTGATGAAAGTTTGGTTTGGAAATATGCATTTTTAAGAAAGTTATCGTGCTCGGTACAACAATATGCATATTTTCGACTTAGTCTTTTTCCGCGATTTTGGTCAAAATCGGTTATTTGTAAGTGGTTAAGCTCGAATCTGGAGCCCAAACGAAAAATCCGACTGAAAATTTGTTTTGCTCAATCGATAGAACACATTGTGATGTACATTTGATGAAAGTTTGGTTTGGAAATATGCATTTTTAAGAAAGTTATCGTGCTCGGTACAACAATATGCATATTTTCGACTTAGTCTTTTTCCGCGATTTTGGTCAAAATCGGCTCTTTGTAAGTGATTAAGCTCGAATCTGGAGCCCAAACGAAAAATCCGACTGAAAATTTGTTTTGCTCCATCGATAGAACACATTGTGATGTACATTTGATGAAAGTTTGGTTTGGAAATATGCATTTTTGAGAAAGTTATCGTGCTCGGTACAACATAATGCATATTTTCGACTTAGTCTTTTTCCGCGATTTTGGTCACCATCGGCTATTTGTAAGTGGTTAAGCTCGAATCTGGAGCCCAAACGAAAAATCCGACTGAAAATTTGTTTTGCTCAATCGATAGAACACATTGTGATGTACATTTGATGAAAGTTTGGTTTGGAAATATGCATTTTTAAGAAAGTTATCGTGCTCGGTACAACAATATGCATATTTTCGACTTAGTCTTTTTCCGCGATTTTGGTCAAAATCGGCTCTTTGTAAGTGATTAAGCTCGAATCTGGAGCCCAAACGAAAAATCCGACTGAAAATTTGTTTTGCTCAATCGATAGAACACATTGTGATGTACATTTGATGAAAGTTTGGTTTGGAAATATGCATTTTTAAGAAAGTTATCGTGCTCGGTACAACAATATGCATATTTTCGACTTAGTCTTTTTCCGCGATTTTGGTCAAAATCGGTTATTTGTAAGTGGTTAAGCTCGAATCTGGAGCCCAAACGAAAAATCCGACTGAAAATTTGTTTTGCTCAATCGATAGAACACATTGTGATGTACATTTGATGAAAGTTTGGTTTGGAAATATGCATTTTTAAGAAAGTTATCGTGCTCGGTACAACATAATGCATATTTTCGACTTAGTCTTTTTCCGCGATTGTGGTCAAAATCGGCTATTTGTAAGTGGTTAAGCTCGAATCTGGAGCCCAAACGAAAAATCCGACTGAAAATTTGTTTTGCTCAATCGATAGAACACATTGTGATGTACATTTGATGAAAGTTTGGTTTGGAAATATGCATTTTTAAGAAAGTTATCCTGCTCGGTACAACATAATGCATATTTTCGACTTTATCTTTTTCCGCGATTGTGGTCAAAATCGGCTATTTGTAAGTGGTTAAGCTCGAATCTGGAGCCCAAACGAAAAATCCGACTGAAAATTTGTTTTGCTCAATCGATAGAACACATTGTGATGTACATTTGATGAAAGTTTGGTTTGGAAATATGCATTTTTAAGAAAGTTATCCTGCTCGGTACAACATAATGCATATTTTCGACTTTATCTTTTTCCGCGATTGTGGTCAAAATCGGCTATTTGTAAGTGATTAAGCTCGAATCTGGAGCCCAAACGAAAAATCCGACTGAAAATTTGTTTTGCTCAATCGATAGAACACATTGTGATGTACATTTGATGAAAGTTTGGTTTGGAAATATGCATTTTTAAGAAAGTTATCGTGCTCGGTACAACAATATGCATATTTTCGACTTAGTCTTTTTCCGCGATTTTGGTCAAAATCGGCTTTTTGTAAGTGATTAAGCTCGAATCTGGAGCCCAAACGAAAAATCCGACTGAAAATTTGTTTTGCTCCATCGATAGAACACATTGTGATGTACATTTGATGAAAGTTTGGTTTGGAAATATGCATTTTTGAGAAAGTTATCGTGCTCGGTACAACATAATGCATATTTTCGACTTAGTCATTTTCCGCGATTTTGGTCACCATCGGCTATTTGTAAGTGGTTAAGCTCGAATCTGGAGCCCAAACGAAAAATCCGACTGAAAATTTGTTTTGCTCAATCGATAGAACACATTGTGATGTACATTTGATGAAAGTTTGGTTTGGAAATATGCATTTTTAAGAAAGTTATCGTGCTCGGTACAACAATATGCATATTTTCGACTTAGTCTTTTTCCGCGATTGTGGTCAAAATCGGCTATTTGTAAGTGATTAAGCTCGAATCTGGAGCCCAAACGAAAAATCCGACTGAAAATTTGTTTTGCTCAATCAATAGAACACATTGTGATGTGCATTTGATGAAAGTTTGGTTTGGAAATATGCATTTTTAAGAAAGTTATCGTGCTCGGTACAACAATATGCATATTTTCGACTTAGTCTTTTTCCGCCATTGTGGTCAAAATCGGCTATTTGTAAGTGGTTAAGCTCGAATCTGGAGCCCAAACGAAAAATCCGACTGAAAATTTGTTTTGCTCCATCGATAGAACACATTGTGATGTACATTTGATGAAAGTTTGGTTTGGAAATATGCATTTTTAAGAAAGTTATCGTGCTCGGTACAACAATATGCATATTTTCGACTTAGTCTTTTTCCGCGATTTTGGTCACCATCGGCTATTTGTAAGTGGTTAAGCTCGAATCTGGAGCCCAAACGAAAAATCCGACTGAAAATTTGTTTTGCTCCATCGATAGAACACATTGTGATGTACATTTGATGAAAGTTTTTTTCTTTTGGAAATATGCA